>OZ018333.1:16091936-16466936 GCA_963969495.1 Ceratothoa steindachneri | reverse complement strand
AAGGCTGTAGCTTAAAGAAGGGTAGGATTTTGATTGGTTGGTTGTTAAATAAGAGAAGGTTGTTTAGTTGTTGAATGAGGTAATTAAAATTAAGAAATTAGAAGGGGAACAGCGGTATTATCTATGTTGAGTGTAGGAGATTTTGTCCGTATTAGTAGGAATTCCAAAATTCTTAGACTAGATTCATTGAAAATTACGACCAATTATTTTAAAGTTATCAATGGAACATTCTGTCTTGCATTGTATAATATGATTTCTAATTACAGAAGCTTCCTTCTTAGACAATTTTTTCCTGTTCGATGGCTTATTCCTATGTAAGAACAAAGCCTCTCTTTCAATGAGAGAACCGTACTACCAATATAGGTTCCTTGCAAACAACAAGGACAAGTAAAAGCGTAAACAACACGGCCGCTCATTTCTAGGTTGAAGTCTGTCTTTTGATTAGAACAAACTTGCTATGGAAAGTGGATTGACAAAAGTGCTTTTTAAGTTAGTATAAAAGAAATATTTTTTGAGTAATTTGTTGCATTTTCTAGTGAATAATTTAGTGGGACCTTAATGGGACCTTACAATAAATTATTCCCTAGGAAATGCAACAAATTACTCAAAAAATATTTCTTTCATACCAACTTCAAAATCTCTTGTGTCAACCCACTATCCATAGATAGTTTTTTCTCGTCAAAAGACAGACTTCCTCTAGAAATGAGCAGCCGTCTTGTTTACGCTTTTACTTATCCTTGTTGTTTGCAAGGAACCTATATTGGTAGTACGGTTAGTTCATTGAAAGAGAAGTTTTGTTCTCACATGGGAATAAGCCATCGCACTGGAAAAGATTTGTCTAAGAAGGAAGCTTCTGTAATTAGAAATCATATTATACAATGCAAGACAGGATGTTCCATTAATAACTTTAAAATAATTGGTCGCAATAACAATGAATATAGTCTAAGAATTTTGGAATTCGTACTAATACGGACAAAATCTCCTACACTCAACATAGATAATACCGCCGTTCCCCTTCTTATTTCTTAATTTTAATTATCTCATTCAACAACCAACCAACCTTCTCTTATTTAACATCGGACCAATCAAAATCCTACCCTTCTTTAAGCCACATCCTTTATAATTTCTTCACTTTGTGATTTCTCCTGAACTCCATCGGTAAGCAATATTATACTGTAATTATTTCCTTCTGTGTTTTTGCTTTTTTTTCGTGTCAATAGTGGTTACATTAGATTAATACCTTGATTCTCTTGCCTTTTAAATCCCTGAGTTATCGGAAAACAATATTGTACTATAATTATTTACTTTTGTTTTTGTTCGTGTCAATAGTGGTTATATTTGATTGATATTTGAATCTCTTGCCTTTTAAATCCCTGAGTTATTTTTTTAATTTTTGATTTACCTACATGGTCTTAACCTGATTATTTTTAATATTCTTTGACTATATTAGATTATTTTATGATTATTTTATGAAGATGGGTGATAGACCCGAAATATTGTTCCTTAAATAAATCACATGTACTTGAAGATTAGACTGGTCAGCAGCAACTCATATGACTATATATATATATATATATCTATCTATATATATATATATATATATATATATATATATATATATATATATATATATATATATATATATATATATATATATATATATATGTAGAGAGAGAGAGAGAGAGAGAGAGAGAGAGAGAGAGAGGGAGAGAGAGGGAGAGAGAGAGAGAGAGAGAGAGAGAGAGAGAGAGAGCACAACCTGATTATTTTTAATTTTCTTTGACTATATTAGATTATTTTATGATTTTAAAACCTGAAGATGGGTGATAGACCCGAAATATTGTTCCTTAAATAAATCACATGTACTTGAAGATTAGACTGGTCAGCAGCAACTCATATGACTATATATATATATATATATATATATATATATATATATATATATATATATATATATATATATATATATATATATATAGAGAGAGAGAGAGAGAGAGAGAGAGAGAGAGAGAGAGAGAGAGAGAGAGAGAGAGCACAAATACAAGTTCTGCGGGTGATAACAACTACCACAGGGCTTTCGCCCTATTTATTTTCTGCCTTTCCAAATAATTTTGAAGACAGAAATCAAGGTGCAGAAACATTGTATTGCAGACTATATAACATTATAGTAAAAGAGAAAGAGAAATTTGACGCAAATGAGCATTATGTCAAGAAACAGGAGTTTTTTTTTAAAGGGAAGAGAAAGGGACATTTGAATAACATTAGGATCAAAGAAAGCAAAAGGCAATATAATGAAGGCAATCTCTATTGAAAAGACAGAAATAATGCCAAGGGGAATAAAATGAAATTCCTAGCAGTGACGAATGGCGGCTTATTGACAGAGTGGCTCTCCGTCAAAGTTGGGGTGAGGCAGGGGTGTATCATCTCACCTACAAAAATTCACAATGTGAATTTTGAGGAAAAAATGTCCCTAGATGTGAGGTATGCAGATGATACCACCTCGTTGGCAACCACATTTGACAATTTAAACATGTCAACTGAACAACTAGGTATGGCATGCAAGAAGTGTGTGCCAAAGATCAACAGCAACAAGTGTAATGTATTGTCCACAGATGATGGAAGTATCTGGATAGACGATAATGTGGTGGAGAAGGTAGATCACTTTGTAGTGTTATCCCAGGATCTTCAGATGATGTAAGAAGGAGAATAGCCATAGCTGCTGTGGTATTTGGGATGCTGAAAAACACTGTGGGGTCCAGAAGAGATATTGCACAGAAGTTAAAGATACTAGCCGCGAGGCTAGTATATGTCCGAAGGAGCTCTTCTCACAGTCACGAGAAAATTACGCATAAGCCAGCCTTTCTCGGACAAACAAATATGCCTTTCAATCAGCCATTGTAATTGTCACTCTATATTGTAATGTTACTTATTGCACATTTATAAGGTCTTGTGAGAAAATGCAAGCAGGAATGGATCCGGGGGGAAATTCCACACAGTGTGCATGGCTTGCATCGCTTTTCGAGTCGGCACATCGTGTCTTGAATCACGATGGAGACACGGCGCGCGCGCGCGTGCGCTTGAATCACTGACCATTCAGATCGTGCATCCTGACTCACACCCTTGGCCCTTCCGCTCTTTGTCAGCTGGTCTGAGCTTGGCATGTGCTCACTGGCATCTTTCACTTTCAGAACTAATTTCAACTTTCTCTCTCTCCTCGCACCTACACCAGCATCATCTCCGCGTCATCCTCTCTCTGAAACACAGCAGTTCAAAGTAAGTGATTTTTTATTATTTATTGTTACGGATGTGGGGTGATGTGAGTGGCTGGGCTTTTCTATGTGATGCATTAGTTCTCTCTCATTTAAAGGGCGTGCACCATGAAGCGAGCCACCATAAGAAGATCAGTTTGTTCTTCAAGACCAAAGTGGCCTAGACGAGTGGTGATTGCGAGTGTGATGTCAATGAGCTGGAGCAACATGCAAGCACCTCGACATCGACAACCTTTAGATCCGATATCGAAGCCGAATCTCAACATGAGAAGCAGGAGGGCAAGGAACTCGCCTCTCTTTTTCACATGACACACTTACACTCCCAGCAACTCCAGTGGACATTGTTAACTTCATTGGGAACAAGGCGGTCACAGACTCCGAGAAAGTGCCCTTAATTAACCAGACTGCCCCGTCAGTCGAATCGCTACCCTTCATCGAATGAGCTTCTCAAGGGCCCCAAAGCAGACGTAGATGCCGTCCTTAATGCCGCTCAGCTCTACGAGAACGATGTTGAGTCATTAGTGCTTGTGTAGGCGGAGGCACAGAGTGGACAAATTCCGCTCTGGTCTTCGGGAATGTCAAGAATGCAAATGAGTACGCCAAGACCCGTATGTTCCCGAACATTGCGAAGCTCCTGACGATCTTAATGACTATGCCGGTTTCAAATGCAAAGACCGAACGCTCATTCTCAGCCTTGAAACGGCTAAAGACGTACATGAAGAGTACCAATGGCCAGGATTGCATCAGCGGCCACGCACTACTCGCCGTCCACAATGACATTCAAGTTTCGAATGATTTACAAGTTTGCGGAAAAAAGCCGCCATCTCCTCTTCTTTTAAGCAAATGAAGAGAGAAATTTTCCTACGATTTTGATAGAGCCTACTGTTTTGATACTTAAGTGGGCGAAATAACTTGCAAGTAGCCTACATCATTATAGTCTACACTACATGCACATATTCATCATTTATGCTTATAACTTATTCGTATGTATTCAACACTTATTATTTGCACGATCATACATGTATTACTCGCAAAAATATATACCATAATAAGCAGCTTTAACAAATTTCCATTCATCATCGAGCTGCCCTTCCATCCCATTCGCTTTTACTGGATCCGCCACTGAATGCAAGCCATGATACCTCTGCAATTTAGTAATTTGTTATATTAGATATACTCATCTATAAATGTCATTTATATCAAGAAAGTCCTTTACTCCAATGCAAACATATTTAATTTTAAAAAGTCTAGAAACTTGTAATTTATTTATCAATGTGATTGTTCATTGTTTGTGTAATCCTGCCCTTGTAAGTGAAATGTTTTAATCAATTTTTGTTTAATTTTTTTACTCTCTAATATATATATTCATATTCATAAATCAAACCCAGTCTAAATTTGAGAATTATTATTATTTTTATTTAAGAATTTTAAAGTAAGAAGTCTCCAAATATTTAATTAAAAATTCAAAAGGTTGTTTTATATATCTAATAATTTTTTTATATTCTATAGTTTAGAAATGTTTTGAATCTAAACAATTTAGTTAATGGAATATGTTTTCCAAGGTTCAACAATTCAGTCTTTATTTCATAAATTTGGATACCTATTGACCATACTATATCATATCCTTATGATAATTTATCATAGGTGGACGTTATGGCGATAACGATATCAGGTTATCGGTTATCCGATATTTTTTCGCGTTATCGATTCATCGGTATCGCCGATACTTTTGGTTCCAAACTAGCGATAATCGATAATTTCAATTTTTTGTTCCAGTTTACCACAGGGGATAACCATGCGTACCTTGGAGGCAGAGATAGGCCCGAGTTGGGAGGAGGATCCTCAAAACCTATGAAGAGATGAAGGAGAGCCTCACCAGGTAAGAAACTAAGAAACAGTATTCAAATATTCTTACTATTGCATTATAAAATAACGCTATATATAGTTAATAATCAATATTGTATTATACTTTTGGATTTATCGGTTATCACCTTATCGGGTGATAAATATATCGCCAGTTATCGATTATCGTCTATATGGTTATCATTATCGATTTATCGGTTATCGTGATACATTTTTTCGTTATTGCGCCCATCTATGCAATTTATGAAGGTAAATATGTAGACGAGCAGCCCGGCCGATAAGATGTACTATTTCGTCCGTGTTCAAAAATGTTTCTCTTTTATGGAGTACATTTAAGGGGACGGCTCGCGCGGGGGCGGGATTGGGGGGTCGTGTAAACACGATGCGTGGACCACACTGCAACGATCCTGAGTTTCATTTAATTAGGGGGGGGGGTCTGGGGGGCACAGCCCCCAGTATATAATCCTAATTGTTATAATGTTCGGACGTTTACAGAGGTGAATGCTTTAACTACATCATGTCAGCGCCTTTAATCGTTTTGCTAATTATAATAGGGGTTGGGGGTCGTGTATGACGTCAGAAATAATTGATTTGAATTTTTTTTCCATTTAATAGCTTTTTATTATCCTCCTTTGGAGTCATTTTTATTTGTCGTTATATTTCTCCCCATTTTACTATTTTTATTACCTTCTTTTATACACTTAAATCTAGTTAGCTGGATCATTTAAAGGAACTAATTTTTTTAGCAGTGTGCAAATGAGTTATACAGACGTTTTTTAAGCAGTGTGAAAATGGTATCGAATTGTGCACTTTGTCCGTCCTCCATTTCGGAATTATTAACTCTAGTTTCTGATACAGATAAATTGTTCACCTTTTTGGATGTTCCTAATTTAGTGTGAATTAAAGCTAATGCGACATTTGTGGCCGGGCATTAGATGTGAACCCTAACTTTGAATTTAGATGCTCTAAAATAAAACTTGATTCAAGTGAGCGCCATTATTTCAAAAAAGCAGCCTTGAAGGGCACGTTTTTCTCAAACGCTTGGCTCTCTGTAGAAAGTATTCTGCAAATTGTTTACTGGTTTCTAGTCAACCAATTGACACTAGAAGTTCTGTCCCATGAAGTCAAAGTTACACCCAAAACTTTGATAGATTGGTTTAGTTTCTGCAGAGAGGTCGCTCTTCACTATTGTGAACAAAATAGGCAGAAGATTGACGGCAAGGGGAAGGTAGTCGGATTTGATGAATCGAAATTCGGGAAACGGAAATACAATAAAGGGAGAGTGGTTGAAGGTGTGTGGGTTTTCAGGGGCTTCGAACGGGGGACCAAAAATATATTTATGGTCACGGTTAAAGATTCCACCAAAGAGACACTTATTTATGTGATTAAAGAGTGGATCCTGCCCGGAACACTCATCATTTCTGATTGTTGGGCTGCTTACTCCGGTTTGGAATTGGAGGGCTATAAACACCAGACCGTGAACCATTCCAAAAAACTTTGTTGATCCGGAAAGTGGCGCAAGCACCTAGAATATTGAACGCATCTGGCGAGATGCGAGAAGTTCAATTCTCAAATACGGGAAAAAACCCCCGATCAATTCGACGCCTATCTTGCAACCGCAATCCCGTTGACCAAAACGGGACTTAAAGAAAGATTCCACGCTTTCCTCATCGCTATTTCTGAATTGTGAACCCTCCCATCCCGAAATAAAGTAAGTTAACAGCGTTTTTCGTTCTTTATTTTTGGATAAGAAAGATGGCGTCAGCTATATTTCGAATAGGCTTTCCTCTTCGCTATTCGGAAGTATAACCAATGCAATAAAGTACGTAAACAGCGTGTTTTGTTTGTTTTTTGTGGGCATTTTGGTACAAAAAATGGTCTAAGTTAACAGCGTTTTCCGTTTGTTTACTTTCGGGCATTTTTTTTTATAACAAAAATGGTGGCAGCTATAATTCGAAAAGGACTCCAATGCGCTTGAATATTTCGACACGGGGTGAACGATATTATTTACACCCCAAATTTTTTTGGGCCGGGCTGCTCGTCTACATATTTACCTTTATAAATTCTCTTATCGTATTTTCCACATTAGTAAGTGAATAAATATAGTCTCAATTTGGTAAGTTTTCGGTTCATCAAGTTGATACCTTATGTATGCAAAACTAGGTTCTTGTTCGCGCTCTCTAAGCTTTTGTTTACATTGAGTTTGTTTATTTTTCGGTTTGTATACATGAATATCCTCAAAAATGTAATAGAAAGAGTGATGAAATGACTGTCTTTTTTTGGAACAAAGATAGTTTTCGGACGTGTTTGACAGCTGCTGTTCTACGATTATTGTGATTTATATTTATTTCAGATATACGATTTAAAATAAGCCTAATCCCAAACCAATAAAGTCGAACCCTCATAAGAGCGAAGGTACCAATTTTCTGAGCGAGAACACTTCCTGTTAAAGAAACTTAATATAAGGAACCTTTAACATACTCCCATTGCTATGCAACCAAAGCTGGTCAACTGGAGCATTCCCTAAGGTCTGGAAGGAGTCAATCACTCTTCCTATCCCCAAGCCTGGTAAAGATCCAATTACCCCTGCTGGTTACTGCTCCATTGCCCTTCTACCTTGCTTGGGTAAGCTCCTTGGATGCCTAGTAACTACCCGACTACAATGGTGGATGGAATCAAAAGAACTATTCCAAGGAGAACAGTGTGGTTTTCAGCAAGGCAGGAACATCCTAGAAGTCCTTCATCAACTAGAACATCTCATACAAGTCAATTACAGAGACAAAGGAATCATGCTTACTCTATTCAATGATTTGGAGGGTGCCTTTGATTTAGTATCATATGAAGGCATACTTTATAAAATCTCAAGAATGGGTGTACAAGGCACCCCTCTATCCTGGCAACAGAGCGAACCTTCAGCGTCGCAATTGGTGAGACACACTCCACTGCACACCTTATCCAGTGTGGAGTTCCTCAAGGTTCATTCCTTAGTCCACTATTATTTGACATCCTCATGGCAGATATACCCAGACCAATCGGAACCTCCACACTAATATATGCAGATGACCTGACTAGTCAGTACTGCATCCACCCTCCTAGAAGCACAGAAATCTAGCCGAATGGTTCAATAAATGGGGACTTCAAGTCAACCCTCAGAAATCTGCGCTCATGTGCTTCACTCAGAAACGCGCCTTTCCATCTCTCCCCAGCATAGCTATCAATGGTATTACAGTTTCTATCCAAAGACAACACACATTCTTGCGACTCCGTCTAGATGGACCAATACTCACCTGGAAACACCACATTGATTATCTTCGTACTTCATGCATGAAGAGATTGGATATAATGAAAAGCCTGGCTGGCACTCAATGGGGTGCTTCAAGAGAAGTCCTAATTACATTCTACCAAATATATATTCTCAGTAAAATACAGTACAGATGTACTATTTATGGCTCATCTAAAATGCAGCATTAAGGATTGTATTGGGGGCATTCAGTTCCTCACCAGTGCAATCATTATACACAGAAGCAGGACTACTGCCCCTTGACTGGGCAAGGCACTATTGAAATTGTACACAATATCACAGACTCATGACACACCTTCCCTTTGACCCTGTTGGCATCCCCTTCACTCACTCCCACATTGACACATCATGTCTGTGGCTCCTCCACGGACATGCCCCATTCCAGGTCCACACCCTGCAATCACTACCCTCCTTATCCCTAACACCATCTCCTATACCCCCTGTCTCACCTATCCCTCCTTGGTTCCCACTTTCATCCAAATTCTCTCTTGTCTTTCATGTTCCATTTCGAAAGGCCCAAGATAATATCCTTGCCCTGAAACCCCCTCCTTATCCTAACACCATCTCCTATACCCCCTGTCTTACCTATCCCTCCTTGGTTCCCACTTTCATCCAAATTCTCTCTTGTCTTTCATGTTCCATTCCGAAAGGTCCAAGATAATATCCTTGCCCCCCAACCTTTTCTGGAACTAGTTAACCTTCGCTACAAGAAACACCTTAGAATTTACACAGATGGTTCCCATTCTTCTCCTTCCTTCTTAGCAGCCATATATGTGGAAACCCTATCTGTTTTTCGAACCTGGCACATAGACAAACAACACTCAGTAGTTGCCACATAACTGTTTGCACTGCTGAGAGCCCTGTCCTTTACTAGAGAAATATTACTCCAACAGTCCATAGTAATATTCTCAGATTCTAAGTCTTTCCTTTCGCTCCTTGCTACAACAAATGCCCCCTCTCATAGAAGGTATTTGACTCCCAATCCCTCCTCCTCTCCCTTCATACCCTGGGATATGACATTAACTTCCAATGGATCCCCTACCATGTGGGCATCAGAGGTAATAAGATTGTGGATAAAGCAGCCACTCTAACCCATTCATCCCCAAAACTGACTCGATATCCCATTGATTATCACAGCTTCTCCAAAACTGTCAAGAATTGATGTAGATCCCTTTGGGATAAGTCCTTAGACCCAGATCTATCTCAAATTCATTTAGGCAAATTTAGAAGAGACTCCACTCCACAACCCTGGGTAAGATCAAACAACAGATAACTTAATACTGCCTTGGTCAAACTCAGGATAGGGCATGTTGGCCTTAATGCACATCTCTACAAACTGAGACTAGTCCCTGAACCCTATTGCAAGTGGTGTCCCTCAACTGAAGACAGAGTGGAGCATTTCTTACTGTGGTGCCCACGTTTTCACTCAGAACAAATTTATGAAACTGCCTTTACTCTCAAGATAAAGTCGTTCAATATCAAAGTTCTCCTGAGTGGAATGCGACTCCCTGACACTATCCGGAAGAAAGTCCTCCAACATACCCTTGAATTCTTAAGGCAGTCAGGACAACTCCACTGCATCTAAGCAAATGAAACTTCAAGACAATGGTCCACATCAGGGTGAATGAGAGGCTTGTCTCAAACTCCCTAAACTCAACATCATCAAAGACTGTTTTGATACACATTGAGTTCTGATTGGCTCTCGTGAGAGAGCTAGCCAGTTACAATGGTAATATGGTAGCCATGAACACAGATACTCCAGGCCCTTCTGGCATCACCAAGAGGAACAGGAGACCCTCATCGTAAGAAACCGACCATGGAACATCCGGTAGTAGCAAAATACTCAGAACCTCCCCACCATCTTCCCGATTAGAATCAGGTGAGCCCCTATGCACCTACCTAGTCCAGTCCATAGACAAGCATCCAGCCTTCAACAACCCAAGGGTACTATCTGCTGCAATGAATGATGGCCCATGGGCCAAATACTGCGAGGAAGGTCATGCAGCAGTCCTGGGTAATGGTGCGGCCTTCCGCTTTCATCTCTCAAGGAACTTCCTCTCCAAACTAGCATCCCCACCTGAGATAACCAAGACCCTGGGAGGAATTGAGGTACACTGCTGTCGTGCCACCTCATCAGAGGGAAGAGAATTTGTTTGGGGAAAAATCAGTCCAGTCTCCCTGGAATATGATGTCAAAACCATCCTGGAAGAGGCACAATGCCATTACCCCTGTAGAGAGGGGGGGAAGAACTGATAGAGGTCTCCCATTTACCCTTTCGCTCTTTTGCAAATGGACAGTCAACCGCTTCCTTAGTAGTGTGGTTGAAATTCTGTGCTACAATCCCAGAGCAGATTCTGCTGGGGCACTCGAGCTACCAGGTCAACCCATACACTTTCCCTATTCTCAGATGCCGGCAATATAGCCATGGAGCCAAATCATGTAGAACCCAAATTAGATGCTCATGATGCAGCCGGTTCCATTCTAGGAAAGCCCCAGATGGGACTACATCCCAACAGGAACTGTACTGCTTCCATTATAGAGGCTCTCACACAGTGTCTTCAAAATCTTGCACAGTCCTCCAAGAGGCTGCAAAAATTCAAACAGCTACCAACGGCCTGATCTCCTCCCAGCAAGAATTGGGGCAACAGCTTCAGGCCCTAAAAAAAAAACTACTTCCTCACAGTCTAAGGATCCTATCCCCCCATATACATCTAGCAGACCTGTGCAAGACTCCCTCCTCTTTTCTCAAATAGTTCAAAACCGCTTCACCTGCCTAAGGATGAAAGTGATGCAGAGACCATCACACAAGAGGAATTGGACATCATCATCCACCCATCACCCCCACCCGCCATAGCAGAACACACCTAATCAACCCCTGCAAATAATTGCCATCAGCTGTCAGTCAATCATGTCAGTGCACCCTCCCCCCAACTAGACTCAAGAAGATACCTCTTCCCCCATAATTCCTCCCTACTCCCAGGCAGAATTATCCCCTTCTAACAACCTCTCAATCCTGACCAGCTGATAACCCCACAGTCGAGATGAGAGCCTCCTTCCACAACTGAATGCCCTCCCTCCTGCACTCTGCCTACCAACACCTCCCCCAGTATATCACACTCACAGAAACCTCTACCAGAACCCCAGAATGATCTCCTGGATCTCCCTCCTGCTTGAAGCACTTCAAAGTTTCCAATCTGGAAACACCTAGGGCAAATTCTCATATGGACCATCTACAAACGGTGAGAGGCTGTGAGCAAAAGGGTAATGAAAAAAGGCCAAGCGTGAGTCCATGTCCACCTTCTGCGCATCCCTCTCCTTCTCCACTTCCTCCAGCAGAGCATGGGCCTTTGTAAAATCCATGCAAGGAAATTCCAACCCCCCATCCTACCCCCTAGTAAGAGACAGCATTACCCTCATCTCAACTTGGGACAAGGCAAACTTCTTTGCGTGTTTCTTTGAAGGAAAACTATTCCTATGTCAAAAATTAGTCGAGCAATCTGCTCGATGAAGTGTGGAAAAGCATGTGGCCCAGACCTAGTTCCCCCAGGGTTGGTAAAACCCCCAAATTTTGAAAAACCCAATAAAACCCAGGTTTTATTCAGGGTTTTTTTTAAAAACAAATGCTACAAGCATTAGAATAACATAGAAAAAGAATAGCTATCTCTATTTTTATATAATATTAATAATTACTTAGATTAATAATTATATTATAGTAAGAATAGATCATAGTAACAGATCACTGATGGAGAATTTGGGGTACCCATGTCCCATGATATTCATTACCTGTAGCGGGAGAGATGAATTATGAGTCAGTATCAGAGAAATAACCTTAATTTGATATATATTTGTTGAAATAAATATGAATTTTGAAAAAAAACCCAAACCTGGGTTTTATTCTGTGTTTTTTCAAAAAACAAATGCTACAAGCACTAGAATAGCATAGAAAAACAATAGTGATTTCTATTTTTATATAATATCAATAATTACTTAGTTTAATAATTATATTGCGGTAAGAACAGATCACTGATTGAGAATTATGGGTACCCATAATAGCCATAACCTGTAGGAGAGATGAATTATTATGAGTCAGAATCAGAGAAATAACCTTAATTTGATACATATTTGTTTAAATTATAAACATAAATATGAATTATGAATAAAATAATGATAAGTAGCATTGATTTCTTGAAAAAAAAGTAATTTTGAAAAAAACCCAAACCTGGGTTTTATTCTGGGGTTTTTTAAATCTTGTTTTTTTTCAAAAATCAAATGCTACAAGCACTAGAATAATATATAAAAAAATAGCTATCTCTATTTTTAGATAATATTAATAATTACTTAGTTTAATAATTATATTATAGTAAGAACAGATCACAGTAATAGATCACTGATCGAGAATTCTGGGTACCCATGATTGCCATAACCTGTAGAAGGAGAGATGAATTATTATGAGTCAGTATCAGAGAAATAACTTTAATTTGATACATATTTGTTGAAATTATAAACATAAATATGCATTTTAAATAAGATAGTGATAATTGCATTCATTTCTTGAAAGAAAAAGTAATTTTAAAAAAGCTAAAAAAAACTGGGTTTTTTCAAATTTCACCTGAAAAAGCCAAAAAAACCCCTGGGAATAAAACTCAGATTTTAGGGCTTATTTTTTTTATTTGGCCCCCCTGGCTCCCCCACCCCTGAGTTCCTGGGGCATAACAGACATCCTCCTACAGCTGGAGCATCACATTTGCCTAGCTTACGCCCGCCATCAATACTTACTAGTGGCTTTTCTAGACCCAAGGAGCCTTTGATAGTCCCCCACACATAGGTATCCTGCATGGCCTAGCTCACATGGGGATGAAGGGCGAAGCTCTACAATGGGTCCAAAACTTCCTGATCAATAGGGGCTTCTCAGTCTCCCTGGGAGGCATCACTTCTAATCGTGTCATTGCCCTCTGAGTCATCCCACAAGGATTGGTACTTAGCCCTCTTCTTTTCAATATACTACTCTCAGATGCCCCTACCCAACAAAAAGCTTCCCCTGATATACACAGATAATATCTCAACCCTCAGCAGTGAGTATACACTCAATGCAGCCCAGACCACCCTACAACAATCAGTATTAGAATTTGACACATGAGCCTCAAGATCTGGACTAATAATCAGCCTTAACAAGAGCGTGTTAATGTGCTTCACAAGACAAAGGCTCCCAGCCCTCCCAGAGATCCGGTTAGGTAACACACAACTACCCCTATGAACAAGACATACATTCCTAGGTCTCCGCCTAGATGGCCCACACCTGACCTGGAAATGTCACATCGAATATCTATGTTCCTCTTCTCTGCGCCTCCTCAACATCATGCGAAGTATGGCCAGAGTCCGCTGGGGTGGAAACAGGGAGACACTCCTTAGGATATACTAGGCTTTCACCAGAAATCACCTCTCATATGGGTCATCAGTTTTCAGATCTGCTGCCTCCTCACAATGTAGTGGGCCAAAATCTAGACTAACCCCAATCGATCCAACCCACTTACTATACTAATCCGGACGTGAGAAATCGAAGGAGAATGAAACGGATTGTATGTACAGTCCTTTACTAACAAAAAAAAATGTACAATAATATTCACAATGGAGAGGGGAGATAAAATTATAGATCTCATTACTATTTACAACAAAATAAACAGCTAAATCATCATCAATTAATCTATCCGGATTCTCCTCTGTAAATACGGAAGAAAAATAATTATTTCCCTGTTCACATTAATGGTATTGAACACTATTTCCCCTGACCTAGAATTATCATCATTTATTCTCTCCGGATTCTCTTCTGTAAATACTGAAGAAAAATGATCATTAAAAAACTCTACTATTTCCTTATCTCATTCTTTCAAAACACCTTCAAATATAATGGCCCTATTTTATCACTTAGATTTGTTATTGATTCTATAATAGCTAAAGAATTTTCTTGTATCTTTATTATTATTTTGAGCTAAAATAATGGTAAAGATTCGTTATAACACATTTAAAAATGTGTTTTTCTTATGCAGTTTTACGTGTACTTTTCAGATCTGACACTTATTTTTCCTGGAAATGCATACTTTTTCAATGATTGATTGAAGGTCCATAATAGGAAAAGTAGGTATTTCCAGCAAAAGCGAGTTTCAGATCTGAAAAGTACACACAAAACTGCATAAGAAAAACATTTTCAAAATTATTTAAAAGATCCAGAATCAGACCCAAAACTAAAGTGATAAAATCAGACAGAAATTTGGGAAAATACTTCCCTCATTTGTCTTGAAATTCATGCCGATCCTTGGTCAAATGCTAGCATTAGAAAGCCACGTGCCCTTAAACCTATTAATGGAAAATTTGCATGAGGCTTTACACCCTTTTGATTCCTCTGCAATTTTAACACAGTAAAATAAATTCTGATCCTTTCTAAATCTACAAATACTGCAGCATGTAATATCTCATGGGATTACACTGTGAGCCCTATCTATTTCTAATGCCTGAGAATGGCATCAAAACTTGTGGTATTAGTTGGTATTGCAACCTAGGACAGCCACCCTAGCTATTATACCATATGATCTGCAAATCATCCAAAATATATGAAAATATAACAAAGAATGCTATTCGTTAATTGCCAAAAGATGCATGTGCAGATCACCTGCAGATATAACAAAGCCTGCTATTCACTAACTAGTCAGGCCAAAAAGGCCAAAACTTGAAGGAAATAGGGCAAATGGCACAGAAAGATTAAAATTTTGCGAAGTAAAAATACATTTTCTAAAAGTGAATAACTACGATATTAAGTTCCGGAAGTTGAAAATGACATCAGTGAGCATCATTTTAAAAATTCAAAATGTTTATGTCTGAAAATTTAAAAAAATCGTAATTCTGTTAAAATGAATCTTATCCAAATTAATTTGTACTGCCCTTTTGCTCTTCTCAGTAATCTTATTTAAATCATTTCTGGTCAACCTATAATGATTTAAATTGTCAAAAGTACTTTCTCTCTGTAATCTCAGGTATGCCATTTTTTGAGAAATTTTCCTAGCTATCTCCCGATTGCAACAGAATGGCTTCCTACATTTGTTCCTAATAGCCTTCAATGGAATACACTGCTCCTGGATATTTTAAATATAGTGTTAAAAGTGTCCCACATCTCATAAGTATTCTTTCACTAAATTCTATATCCCACCTAATCTGATTTTGCAATTTGAGTAATTTATTGTAATTGCCCCTATAAACATTTGGAGTTTTCATGTAGTTTATTGATGTTCTACCTTTCACTAATCCCAACTTAAAATGAACCATCTGATGACCACTATTTCCCAATGCTTTCCAGACAGTCAATTCCCGAACCAAGTGATCATTATTTGAAAGAACTAGATCTAATATATTGGCACATCTTTTAACTTATTAACAAATTGAGTAAAAAAATTATCCTCAAAGCATTCTATAAACTTACAACTTGCTCTATCTCTTCCTATAATATTTTCCTAGTCCACAGAATTTAAATTAAAGTCACCAAGACTAACTGTATCTACCTCACATCCTTTACTTATTTCCCTGATCATTAACTCATCAATACAATCAGTTTGTTTGAGGGGTCTGTAAAAGGCTCCCAAGTGTATTATTCTATTTTTACTGACCCTAATATCTATTCTTGCTTTATAAAATTATTTAAATTTTAAGAAGTGCTATTTCTGATATAAATAATCAACCTACGAGTACCACCCGTCCTATCTCTCCTTTGCCTAATGTACATATAACCCTGTAGTTCAAATTCACTCACATTGTCATTAAATTTATTTTCATTAACTCATTTTATTACACATATATCTATATCTTCATCAATATTATAATTAAATAACCCATCTTTCTTATTTCTAAGACTACGAGCATGGTATAAAGACAACTCAGCCCTCCTATCTCTGAAGCAGCTCTTTTAGTCTGTATAGCTTCTACTCTATCTCCTCTGCATTTCTTTTCTTTCCCTGCCCCACCCTCTACTCTTGCATTTCCCTGACTACTATCAGTAACTGGTTAATGTTAATTTCTATTTTCCACACATTTTAGATTACTTTAGCCAGTAATAATGCTTTGTATCGTAATAGTATCATAGGAGTAATATTTTGAAGGTGATGAGGTCTATCACACATTATAAATTCACAATAAACAATATTCCAACCCATTGTTGAAACACAATGATTCTTCTACATTCCGCCTTGAAACGCTAATGCTCACACACTTGTTTAACTATTTGTTTGTGAGTCAGCTAAGTTACACTTGCTTGCCCATTTATGGTAAATTTCCAGAATACCCCACCATGATTTTTTCACTTTAGAATTTTTTAATAATGTGTTTAGGCTTACTATCAAGTTAACTTTATTTTTATGTGACCACAGCTACCACAAAATGTAAGCAATTTTGTGCGAAAATAAGCAATTTGCAGACAAAGAAGATCATAAATCGCCAACATAACCAAACGGCTAAAAAACACGCCCAACCTTACCTAACCAGTATACGACCATGAAACTGATCATACCACTGTCTCAAGTGGATATGCTACTTGTGATCATCAAACAGTGCAGTGATAATAGATACTGTCCAGACCAATCATGAAGATAACCACTAAGGCATTGGGCAGCAGGGCAATGCAAGCCACACTTCTTCCTACCTCACCTCTGGACGTAACCCCCCAGCCACACCAAGCACCAAAAATGGCAGTAGAGTTCACAGCTGTGCCCTATAAAAGGACCCCTTCTCCAGATGGTGATGTACCTATATGCAAAATCCAATGCCAAAATCTCAATAACTCTCCATAAATGAGGAAAGACAAGTGTGTAAGGTTAAAAGCAAGCACCACTTATGAAACAGCAGCCTTATTCACCCCTTCCACAACTGATAAAATGGTCGTGTACATATCTTCATTACCAGTAGAAGATGCTTCATTCATCCTACCAAAGTGTCCCTGGTATTGCACACATCTATCTTCACCAAGAAGATAGTGGGGGACACCCTGTGGTTCACGCAGGGATTTCAGGGTATGTTTTCAGGTTGCTAATCTTGACAACCTGCCTCAGCCTCCCGAGTTGGTGACACACCTCGGGAAGTGGCCTGTGGGTGGTTGCTGGAGGTGGACCCTGACCTGGAAGAATATACCTAATTTAACCAGATCTGACTGACATTGACATCTTGCAGACACTGACCATACTGAGGGGGAGGGTTCTCATCTACCCTAACAGGAGTTCTTCTAAGGCTCACTGTCAACCAGCTGGATTGCACCAGGGCTACTGGCTTGGCAGTCCAACTCAAATTCAAAGATCCCTTCCCTGACCATGTAACAATGCATACAACATCTTACTTGGTTAGACTCGCACTTTTCCAGTACTACAGTGCTACAATTGCCTGGGGGTTTGGGCATGGTACAGCAAACTACCAAAGAAAGATCAGGTGCCTCATCTGCAGTGCCATCCCACAATGCCAGTGACCTCATGAGTGGTGTCAGATATATTTTCTGCAGCTCTGACTAGAGGTCTACCTCTAGGCACTGTGCCGCCAATGAAGAGGCAGAAGCCATAAAAAGACTTTTGCAAGATGAACAAATCGCCTCCCTTGAAGCAAAACAAAGACTGAGGCAGATCAACCAAGGTCCTATCACCCCAAACAAAAGACACAACAGCTGCAACCCTTGGGCAAACAGTGACCTTACCCCCACAGCCAGCCATCAAACCCACCCCTGCATCACTCCAGCTCACTCCCGTGGTACCAGTAGCCAAGCCCACTAATCCCACTCCTAACCCCCTAACACTTAATTCATAAAGAAACCTCTCATACACCCACAGCCCACCACACCAAGACCAAATTCACAACCTTCATTCAAACTCCCTCACAAAAATATCTCCACCAACATGGGGATAACCCATCCTTGCAACCCCAATCAACTCAACACCTCACTCCCCACCTATCCTTCCCCAATACCTGACCCACTCTCAACACCCGCAGGCTGCCCAATTTCACATAGAATCACACCCGTTGTCTTCACCTTTTTTATCCACCTCTCAACAGGCTGTTCACTCCATGAGTGCCTCATGAAAACCCTTCCTACCATTTCTCTCCTCTCATCCCTTTCAACCTGAACCCTCCACCTGCATCTCCCTTTCTTCTTCTGGAATGCTCAGTCTCTCTACCGGACACTTCCAATCTTTAAAACCCTCCTCACTTCTCTACTTAGGTGTCTGTAAGACTTGGCTCATTGACCCCTACTCTCCATCTTCCACAGGCTACTTTCCCTACAGGAAGGCCCAGCTGGCTGGAGCTGGGGGTGGAGGCCTGCTGCTCCTGGTCAAGCAGGGCCTTCTATCCTATCAGCTGTCCCTCGCACCTCACCCTAGAGTTTCTTGGTAGTTTGCATCACCTTTGGCACAGACCCCCTTGATGTCTTTATTCTTTACAACCCATGTTGAGATATTTCAACCTTTTAGTTCCACCACCTCTTTATTATTTTCACTGCTGGTACTTGAGAAGTACATATGACAAAAGCATGTTTGAAAAAATTGCAACAAATTGTATAATCTCTTTTTAAGGCCTAAAATAAAAATAAAAAGCAATTTTAAAAGTTTTTATTTCCAAATAATATTTTGATACTCACTAAATACTATAAAAAGAAAAGAAAATCATGATTTTTATCTTAATAAACATAATGAATACCTCAATAATTAAGCCTTGTGTGATAAATTTTGTAGCATGGTTCAATGCTGAGGCCTGGTTTATCATGGCAGGTTTTACAAATGAATTGTGTATCCTTTCTTATTCCATTCAAATATCACACACAACTTCGTTTAGAAGTGGTTTGCTTCTTTTATATCTTATGATGAGCTATAAAATACCTTCCTATCAGTCTTGGTATAACTGCATGTGGTTGATGGAATCATGGATTGCTGTAAGCTCTTTAATTATTTCCAAAGAAAATTCCAGATAAGTGAATTTTCTTTTTTTGACAAAATTATAAATTTTCAAAGCATCTAGAACTCCAACCTGAATAAAATGTAAATCAATTTCTCGTACCATCTAAGTGTTTTTCTTGCTGAGGAATAGTAATGAAGAATCTGATGTTTTATCAACAAATCTCATGTTCTAGTTATAACTATCTATACATGTAGGAATATTTACATCACTGAGCCTCCTTTTGATCTCTTACTTATGGTGACTTCATTTGTATGAGAAGTAGATAGCATGAAACGGTTTCTTTTATCTGCATATTGCAAAGCTAGAAGATCTTTTGTTTCCAACGCATGCTTTTTCCCTATGCCAATTTTCAATCCTCATAGTTCCATAGGCAAGCCTTTTCTATTATTCTGTATTTTTTCTGTTGCATCAGTTTTATTGTCCTTGAGAAAGTTGAATAGCTTAAGAGTTATATAATAATTGTCTGTGTATACGTGGTGTCCATTTCCTAAGTCATTCATCATGTTGACAACCACAGATTGTCTTTGAAAAGTCTTCTGTAATATCCATTTTACTTGTATACACTTTTGACTGCATTGTTACACCATTTTCATCAACCTTTTTGAAGATTTTTATGCCAAACCTAGAGCACTTGGTTCTTACATATTGGTGATAAATAAGCCTCTGCCCTTCCATAGAACTAATGATTCATCTAGGTTTAAATTTTTTGAAGGAGAGTATTTTTCATTCAATGCATCCTCAATAAGTTTCAATAGAGGAGCAATCTTCTTTAGTCAGGTGTTTTCTAGCTGTAAAGACTCATCTTCAAAATGCCATAAGCACAAAATGTTGCAAACTCTATCATGCAGCATCACTTCCTGTAAAATTAGAGTTGCCATATATTCATCTGTTGACCAATAGGAATTGATAGTTGGCTTATGAATAATTTCCATAAAAAACATAATCTAATGAAACTTTTCATTTCTCCTAAATTTGTTGGGTACCACTGCCTGTACCTAGATTTTGGTGGCAAGTCAGATGTTTGATCCAAAGGTTTTTCACAAAAATCATTTATCCCAGTCACTATGAGTTCAATTATACTTTCAGGGAAAAATCGAGAATAAACATCAAAGATTTTCCTGCTTTCAAAATTATATTGAATTTGTTTTCACCAGTAAAAAGTTCACAACATTTCATTCCACCAAAATTATCACCAAAATTTTTCCAATTATAGAAAATGTCACTTTTAGTTTTTTTTTTATTAGGCTCAACTTGTGTTTGATTTTCATCATTATCAGAAGCATTATTTTCATTGAAATCCCTAAGAACTGTATTATCAATCAATTCATTTTCAAATGCATCTTCACTATCATTATCAAAATCATCATTATCTAAATCACTAAAGTCACTAAAATCAAAATTAGAATCATCGCCATGCACAGCATCATGAAAATCATTCAACCAACCTTACTCTTTGATATTTTGAAGGGCACTAATTAGCAAATAAAACAAACCTTCAGGAATTGATTGTGTGAAAAGTTGCCAGATACTTCCAGAAACAGTATATGACTGAATAAAAATATTCACATATAACAGAAATGTCACACATCACTGATGGGAGTTTTCAATGCGTATTATGTCATATGCAATAAAAGGGTTAATCAGCTCTTATCATGGGAGATTTCAATGCCCATCATAGGTAGTGGGAACCATCTCTCCTGATGGCTCAGCAGAACCACTCAGGGAGTTCCCTCACAGACATCCTTGCTGGCAGTGCCTCTTTCTCTCCACTCACACCTGTATAGACCCAATCACTCCAAGAGTCTCCATTTTGGACCTGTGTCTGGGAACTGGCCCTCTACATCTTATCATCATCACCACAAGACCAATCTTCCTGTTATCCACAACTTTCTTTCTCTAGTCCCACATCCACAGGCTAACCACGATGGTCTCTCATAGTCAACAACTGGCACTCTTTCTCACCCATCCTCTAAACTTCCTTCCATAAATCTTCCTTGCTGACACCATCCAGTTCTTGACTGACACCCTAGTGGAAGTTGGAACTTGGAACCCAGTGCTTCACCTCCTGCTCTTCCCACCCTCTTCCCTCCCTGAGGATCAGTGTTGTGGTGGAGGGGCTTGCGTACTTCAATGACACAGTAGACTATGTCAGTGAAGACTGTGATGGACATTATTGTCCTTCAGTCTGTCTGCAGGGGTCTTACCTTGCTGAACAGGCCACTGTGGAGGAGTCAGACTAAGGATCTTTACACCCGTGTGTTGAGTGCCGTTGTACAGGTTGCCGGTCATGTTCACCGGAGGTATTGCCTTTAAGGCTGCACTTTTTCTGGAGGTGATAGCGGTTCACAGCATGGGACTTAGCCTAGCCATCGTCAAACTTCCATTCATGATGTTGCACTGTTCTTAAAACAACAGCTGTAATGTTGGGGAGGGCTACCCTGAGGATGGTATAAAGCGCCTTGTCTGGGGCAAACTACAGTAACATGACTCCACTTCCCCAGAGGTATGTGTTCTTTTAATATAAATATTTATGGGTAAAAATAATATAAACTTTTCTTAGAGGCCCCAGGCTTCTGGTCCCCATGCCACCACATTCTTCGTAGACTCGATCCTTTTGGTCCTGAGGTCGACGATGATCTTGATTATGATAGATTTTGTAATTTTAAATTCTGACAATGATACACCAATAAATAAGGCTGACATTTTCAATGTCTATAAAGACTTTGTTGCCAAATGTGGTGAACCTGCCCAAATGTGGCCTAGGAATGATGGCTGCCTTGTTGTGGAGTCCTCTTCATCAGAAAACCTTACATACAGTACCCACTTGCATCTGTATACAATTCAAGCATCTTAGCATTCACACTATAGTCCGGGTATGCCAATTCAACATCTTCAGCAGCTGCCTCTTTCAGTCTCATATGCTTCATTCATCTTATTATTCCACCTGACAATTGTACTACCTTTAATGCCCATCCACCCAGTCAGAGGCTTACTCACACCTGAGCAATCCTGTATAAACTTTTGCTGAAACTCAATCAAACCCAGAAATGAATTCAGTTGTTTCACAGTCACTGGTTTCAGAAACATTTGTACCTTCTCAGCATACTTTGGCAACTTTCGTAACCCATTCTCACTCATCATATGCCCAAGGAACTCTACTTCTTTTGCAAACCATTCACACTTTGCTACTTTTGCCTTCCCACCAACACTTTCCAACATTCTCAACACATCATTCACCAATCTCATATGCTCCTCAAAACTCTTAGTCATAATCAAAATATCATCTATAAACACAATCACATTCATACTTGCAAACTTACTCAACACAACATTCATTGCCTACTGGAAGGCACTGGGAGCATTAGCCAACCCAAAGCTGAGGTTCCAGGACTGATAATGACTTTTCATAGAGGAAAAGGCAGTCACTGTGTAGCGGGCCAAAAATCTAGACTAGCCCCAATCGATCTAACCCGCTTCCTACACTAATCCGGATGTGAGAAATCGAAGGAGAATGAAACGGATTGTATGTACAGTCCTTTATTAACAAAAAAATATAATAATATTTGCAAAAATATGGGTAAATATGCACACAATGAGCCTATTTATATATAACTAAAACAATCCTATCTTGGAACCCTATTAATCGAAAATATATATATTAATACTAAAGAGACAGCAAATACAAAAAGAAGGGACAACAAAAAGAGGAGTTATCTTACATGGTACCATGGTTTATCTTGCCGGCAGTCACTCTTGTGACAAAAATTGGGTGTACTCGTCTTATCGGGCCTGGCGACTCCAAGCTAAATTTTCGTCAAGATCCAGTCACTTCTTTAGGCTATTAAAGCCCTCTGCAATCAACTACTATTAGAAGACTTCTCAAATTTTATTTAAATTTCTTCAAAATGTTTTTATTCCAGTCGCTCTTACAAAATGCAGGCAATGTTTATTTATTCCTTTACTTGAGTGCTGCCTCAGAAAAATTAACATTTAGTAGCTAATTTAAAGAAAAAAAACATGAGATGTTAAATAACCATTTTCATACAACATGGAATCAAATACATATGTACAAAACAAAATATAATAAAAAACCCATTCCCACTCACACACATTCTTACAGAGGGAGGGAAAAGGGATGGGAGAATGGCCCTTCATACACACTCACATTCGCTCCACCACAACTGGCTGACTCTCCTCAGCAATGGGCATCAGGTTAATACCCCTGTACCAGATCCAGCTTTGTAAACCACTTCACCCCATGCATACTATACACACACTCAGATACCACACACATTGGAAACCTTTCTTTCACAGTCCTTTCATTTACCTTTTGATATTCTACACACAGCAATCTTCCATTCGGCTTATGTACATGCACAATTGGACTATTTCATGCACTCTCACTTTCTTCAATTACCCCTAATCGTTCTAATTCCACACACTCCTTAATCTCATCAGCAAGATAGATGGGGGTGTCCTCCTTCAGAATAATCTTGAATTCCAGAAGCTTTGTAACCCTGAAATCCAGATTGCCCTTACTGAGGACCCCCTTTCTTTCAAACAGCATTCAATACACATCCTCCCTTTCATACTCAGGCAAACTTTCATCCAATTCCACCATCCTTTCCACTTCATTATACGTCCATTCACACATCTTTTCATTCGCAACATTTATCCTGACCTATCCATACCTATCTCACTGACAGTGGAGATGTGACCCAGCACATCGGCAACTTGGATCCCTCTCACCTGCCCTTTCACTCTGGAGTCCGCCTGCACACATGCAAAAGGATCATTCATTCTCATCAAGCCATCAAGCACACAAGCAACACACCTTACCTTATAACACGCATCCTTTCCATCTAATATCACAGTGTTCTCATCCACATTCAAACTTACATCCTTACCTCAACTCACTCGAACAGACACCTTTCACAAGCCTTACATTCTCCATAGCAGTCTCCTTAATACTGGTAAAAACACTACCATCTTTCCCTACATACAACTTATACACCCCATTTTTACCAATCTTTCTCTCAATTTGATCATCCACAAGATGCACAACCATACAGTTCACTTTCATAAAATCATACCCCAAAATCACACCATACTCACTACTCACCTTATCAATCACAGAGAATTCACACTCATTTATCAACATACCATGCATTTGAACAGCTGACCTTATCATTCCAATCACAGATACTCTCATACTAGCAATCCCTACCAAACTACCTTTACACTCAGACAGGAGGGCTTTATCACTCACCTTGTCATACACGTCCTTATATACCAAGCTCATTTTGCATCCAGAATCTATCAAAGCCAAACACTCAATCCCGTTCAATTCAACCTTCATACTCAGACACTCATACTTCCTACCAGACATCACTTTCACACTAGACAGACTTACCAACACATTACTCGCACATGCAACCAGAGGATACTTCATGAGGTACCCTCTTACAATTCAATTTCCTGCTTCAGACTTTCCATTCACACCTTGCACTCTCAGCCTAATCCAACACTTTTCACTAGAATGCCCTTGCACATCCTCGCATAATGACTGGCCTTTCCACAGTTACCACATATGTATCTTCCACTCCCCCCAGTATTTGCATCACCAATCAACTTTGGACAATCTTTCTTCAAAACATGTACCCAAAACACGTACTAGACGTCCACCTACATTCTGCTAACATATGTCCCTTCCTTCCACACCTACAACATTCCACAATCTTTCTCACCCCATTTGGTCTCTCATTTGCTGGGACATACCTCAGTTGCTCCCTCATATACTTATTCACACACTTACCAGCCATCTGTTCCCTTCTATTTGCCCATCCAGTCTGCCGGCCCAGGAAGCTCATCATCACCCCAGCTGGTGCAGCTCTCAGGGCATCCCAATAGCTGACAAATTGCTGGGATGGAGGAAAGCTCCTGGGCTTCTTACCCCCAACATTCACACTATACCATCCATCCTCATCCAAATCACTCTCCTCATTAAATCGCCCATCTTCCAGAAGCTCCAACACATCTTCCCAACCAACCGTGCACCTGTCAGTCTCATCCTCTCCTTTCTCTTCCCATTCAGCCATTCACTTATCTTTTGTGGGACCGTATCAAGGAACTTTCTCATCAATTGCTTACATTCATTCACACCATCATCACCATACCTCTTTCTCACCATACTCTCAAGCCTATGTGCATCCATGTTTACACTTTCACTCTTCCCCATGCGAGCCTTCTCAAATTCATTCACTCTTTTATACTTCACACTCTCTTTCATTCATTTCACTTGCCCAATCAATCGCTTCTTCACCACTTCATACCTTGACTCACCCACACTTGTGATCACATGGAAAAACTCTAGCACCTTCCATCCAATCACTCTCCTAATACATTCACCCAATATCCCTTATTCTCCAGCTACTTGAGCTTACAATATCGCTCAAATTCCCGGAAAAATTAATCTATACTTTCTCACCATGCAACCTAAACTTATCAACCTTTGGCACTTCCCTTATCAAAATACCTTTCCCCACATTCACTTCACTCTCACTCTCCCCTTCATCCGAATACAATGAGTCCACACTCTTCCCTCTCTCCTTCCAATCCTTCCCTTTTGACCCAGTCTTCCTTCCTCTCTTACATTCCACTCTTTTCCATTCTCCTTCTTTCATATCACTCACAATCATCCTGTCCTCTCTAGACTCGCAGATACTCCCATTGATCCCATTAGTCTTATCCTCTTCAATCAGAGTAGGGGTCACGGTCGAGGATCCTGGGGTGGGTCCTGACCCCTTCATCATGTCATAGATGTCCTTTATTCATTGGTAACATGACTCCACTGCCCCAGGGGTACATGTTTTTTTAATACAAATATTTATGGGTAAAAATAATAAAAACTTTTCCCAGAGGCCCCAGGCTTCTGGTCCTTGTACCACCAATGACTGTAATCTTCGTAGACTCAATCCTTTTGGTTCTGAGGTCGATGATGATCTTGATTATGATAGATTTGTAGTTTTAGAATCAAACAATGATACACCGATAAGTAAAGCTGACAATTTCAATGTCTAGGAAGACTTTGTTGCCAAATGTGGCCTAGGAATGATGGCTGCCTTTGTGGAGTCCTCTTCATTTGATCAGCATCAAAAGATCAAAGCACTAGATTCTCTTGTTTCCCTCAATATCTCCTCTTCAATCCATCCTACCTTTAACACCTGCAAGGGGATTATCAGGTCTGGGGAGCTTATTGAATATGATGTGGACTGGCTTGTTGGTAAACTGACTTCTCAGAAGGTAGTTGGTGCATACTGTGTTGTAGTGGGCCAAGAATCTACTCTAAACTTCCAATCGATCCAACCAGCTTCCTACACTAAATTGGTTGTGAAAA
This sequence comes from Ceratothoa steindachneri, assembly GCA_963969495.1. Taxonomy (NCBI): domain Eukaryota; kingdom Metazoa; phylum Arthropoda; class Malacostraca; order Isopoda; family Cymothoidae; genus Ceratothoa; species Ceratothoa steindachneri. Next base: position 16,440,136 of record OZ018333.1, on the reverse strand, counting down.
CCCGAGGAAGAAATGAAATGGATTAGATATACAGTCCTTTATTTACAAAAAATATGGGGTAAATATTTACAAGTATGGATAATTATATTTGAGATTTCTTTCCTTATAGACAAACAAAAAAATATGGACAGATAAATTTACTATATATACACAATCAAAAAATAAATATATCCTATATGTGAATACTACCTCACAATTATTTATAAACTAATGAGATAATTGAGTGATAAGTCCTCATGTATCACCATAGATTTCTTTTTAGATATTTAGTTTCCCCGGGGGAAAGTCCTGCTAGCTGCCACTCATGTTGGCTCAATTGCTGCAGACATCTTACACAAAAAAGGCTGGGGCCTCCGAGCTCGGTATAATGCGATCTGGTCTTGTCTTGAGGCTATCAAAGTCCTCTCTGTTCTGTCGGGACTCACAATAACTTAATGGCATTATTACCAAACTACACTCTCCACTCCTTACAAATGGTGGTGATTCAATTTTGGAGTATTTAATAGAGTGGCTTAATGTAAAATTTCAAACAAATGGGTAAATAGCTGAGGAAGAGAAAGAAAACATTTTAAACAAAATATGAAATCCCTAATAAATAATATTATATATATATATATATATATATATATATATATATATATATATATATATATATATATATTGGTTAGAGCTTCTCCTATGGAGCTTCAATTTAATTTGAAGGATGAACGAAAGGACGTATAAAGGAAAATTCATTTCATTTTCTTGATACAACATTTCGGGTGAACTTTTCACCCATCTTCGGGTACTGGAAATACAATTTGTGGAAAACAATTTAAGTTAAGAGCCAAACAGATAATCAAAATGATGAATTTATGGAAAGTATTTAATGTTAATTAAGGAGAGGGGTAGCGATAAATTTACAGGCAATTGATAATTTCTGGATTATTATGTTACGAGAAAAAAAATTAGAGATTGGGGAAACACAGGAAACACATCAGTTCAAACCAACCTTAAACAATCATGCGTTAAAGGATAACTGGGGAGAAAGGGCGAGGAGCGTAAGAAGAAAGAGAAGGTAAGGAGGTTGGTAATATATTTAGTTAGAGTAAAAGTAGTGGGTGAGAAGAGGAATCAGAATTTAAGGAAGGAGAAAAGTATTTAATATACATGGATTCAAGAATCCTTAATGATATGAGATCAGGGGTGGTTTTCAAGATTTTTAAATCGTCCGTTGTGATTTAGGTTTTACAATTAATAGAGTGAAGCCTAACAGGTGAGAATTCTTTCGTAGAGAGAACCTTTTCCCAAATTTAAATTCCCTACTGTTTGCAAAGATATCTGTTATATAATCTTTCCGGATCTGGGTTTTTTAAACAAAAAATTTTCAAAAGAAATTACATCTCTTATTAAATTCTTTTTTCATGCCGACTTCAAGTTAATTTTCATAAATAGACACCACATAGGATTATACTTCAATTGTAAGGACAGAATCCCGCCTGAAGCGAAGTGCTCCATTATTTACGAATTTACTTGCCCCAATTGTAAACTGGAGAGATATATAGGTAGTACTGTGTGCTCACTGAGGGCGAGGTTCTGTTCACATTTGGGTGTTAGCCACAGGACAGGAAAGGTTCTCTCTATGAAAGAATTATCACCTGTTAGGCTTTAGTCTTTTTTTTCCAGTAACCCGCTGGTTTCAAAGATCCAACAGTAACTTTTTTATTTATTCTCGTTCCATGAAGTTTTATTGTGTTGGGTACCTAGCCACATATGTATAAAAGGAAATGAGAGAGCAGATGCTGTTGCCAAGGCAGCTGCATCTCTAGAAACCTCCACCCCTGCTCCTCATCATTTCCGTGATGTTGTGACATACATCCGTGAGTACATGGTCGGCCAGTGGCAGAGGACTTGGGATTGACTCTTCCCAACTAAACTGCATGCCATCAAACAGTCAGTCCGCCCCTGGCCACGCACTACTAGGACCTCTACTCAGGATGTTATTCTATGCCATCTGAGAATTGGGCATTGTTATGTGACACATGGCTTTCTGATGGAAGGCCTTCAGCAGCCTCCAATGTGCACTCACTGTGGAGTACCAATGTCTGTACTCCACCTATTTGCTGAATGCCTATGTCTCCATACTTTGTGGCAAAGGTTTTTTCCTTTTATTTGCCAAGGGATGTGTCCCCAGCAGGTTCTGAGGAGCATCCTTTCCAAACATGAGTGAACCTTTAACATGAATCGAATGTTTACATTTTTATCAGACAAATCTCTTTAAGGAAATTTATTATTTTTATCATTTTTAGAACCAGATAGATGTGTCGTGTCTTATGGTTTTACTTTGATTTTACAGCATTCTAGAGGCATTTATTTTTCTATGTTTTTACTCTCTCTCCCTATTTTTTTTTATATATTTCTTTTAGATTGTTAACCATAGTCTATGTTTTTAAAGAACATTTGAAGCTTTAATGAATCCTTCCTTTCTGAAAATGGCTGCGATCTTTCCCACTTGGACTTACGCAGCACCCGTCTGTTTTGTACCATTCATTCATTCTTCTCACCCTCCATGCCTGCTCCAGAACACATGCTGAGGATGTGGTGCCGGCGAAGTGCTGGGCATTTCATGCATGGCACTGAAAGCCTACACCGGAGCTGGGCAGGAGGTTCTGCCAGCTGGTGGCCCTGTGCAGACAGGCCATCTGGTCAGCATTCTGCGAATCCCTCAACTTCACTACCTCACTAACCAAAACTTGGTTATTTTTCAGGAAGATGATCCATCCTCAGCACCCCGTCTCATTTCCCTTCAGCCACAACAGTGTTCCACTAACTGGGGGTGCTTAGAGGCTGGAGCACCTGTCCACTCCCTTCCATACACATCTGGGCTTACAAGACCTAGTTCCTCTTCCTGTCCTAGCACACCTTCCTACACCCCATCCCATTGCAACACCTTTCATGGCACTAACTATCTACTGCCACATCAGTGTTTCTGCTAGGTAAGTCAGTGAGAGCTGACATTGTGTCCAATGAGTTTTTGAAACGCCTTCCAGATGCTGATTTCCACCTTCTCTTCCAAATCTTTAATGATAGCTTGCTGTCAGGAACTTTTCCTCACCAATGCCATAACATTTTCCATCCACAAACCCCCGTAAGGGGTGCGGCGATTTGCCATCCTGGCTGCTGTGCTGACGGGACTCAGCACCCCGTCCGGCCCTAGCTTAGCCTCGCTTCCTTCCTTCAAAACACTTGTTTCCTCTCTTTTCATACAACCTCTCCCACAACTTTCTCTGGTCAGCCTCTAATTTCACAGGGTAGATGCTGACCTTCTTCTCGGCCAACCGTCCTGGATCGGGGCTGAGGGGGGAGGGGACAATGTTCCCTAACCCCTGAGCTCCGGTCTAGGGTGGTTGGTTTTTAACAACCTGCTTCATCCCCACCCATACCTTCCTCACATCCCTTTTCCTCTCGTCTTCAAAATCTATCTTTTTTACGCCGTGTCTAAGGTGGAGTCGCCATGCCGATGGACTGCCAGGCCACCAGGCAGGAGGGGTGGTCCGAAATGGCGGCGCCTGGCTCTGCCAGGCCTGTAAGCACCTCTTTCAGTGCGGGCAACTGCAAGAGTTGATGAGCTATTGCATCCCGTAGCACAAATAGGGTCACCATGCCCAATGATGAAAATTTAAAAAAAAAACAACCCCCAACTTCCCCAAGAACATCAACGGAGCCGCCCTCAGGCAGCTCCACCGAGAAAATGGAGGTCTCCCCCTTGTGCTTGCGCAGGGGACCCTCCATACTTCTTTAACCGGAGAGGAGGCTTACTCCTCTCCTACGCCTATGGGTGTAGGGGACTCCCTCTCACCCCCCATCTCTGGAGGTGCTTTCGGGCACCTCCCTATTTCCAGCGGCAGTCCCTCCTTTGCTTTCTAAGGGGACTGCCAAGAAAGCAAGCAGGCAGCCCACTGCCGACCGCCCCTTGTGTAAGCGGCGCGGTAGGGCAAACCCCCTTAGGGGGGAGAGGGAAGCCAGGCCCCTTCGGTCGCTTCCCTCGAAAGACCTGCTGGCAAGAATATTAAACCTTGCCGGGGACAAGGCCTGTGCCTCCCCACAAAAGACTCATGATGCTGCCAAGGGGACCTGCGATGTCCTGGGAGGGGATGGCCAACTGGAGGCCCCTCCTGTGATAGACATGGTCCTTGAGGAAAACCAGCCTCAGAGGGTAGGGCCTTACATGGGGGGTAATCCGGGCTCGGCGCCAAGCACCGAACCCGAATCCGCCCCTATGCAAGGTCCTCCTCAAACGGCTGGGGATTCTCAGGCAGTACAAGGAGGGGAGGAATCTCCTCCAGATGATGCCCCTGTGACCACCAGGACCTTCTCCATTTCGGAGAAGAATCTGGCCTAGAGGCTTCTACCGGCGGGGGTGAGAAGCAGGTTCATTCCCCGGCCTCCTCTTCAAAAAAGAAAAAGACCAAGAACAGGAAGACAAAGAAGACTCTCGGCTCCTCTCCATCCGCGGGGGCTGCGGGGACGGATGGGTCTGCTGCCACTCTGGCAAGCGACCAAGCCGAGATCGGCACATCTGGCCCCTCTGCCCCCCTGGTTGTGGAGCCCCTGACTAAGACCAAAAGTGCACAGGGTGGAGCCTCGATGACATCGGGGACCCTGATTCAGAGGTTACCTGGAGTTTTTGAGCCCGCTGGTGTCAAACGCTTCCTCGTTATTCGCTCCACTGATGGCACCATGTTGGTCAAGGGCAACATGATCCATCAGAGGAGAGGATTAGCTAGTGCAATTGGTAGAGAGCCGAAGGTGACCCGTTTCTCGGACGGCAGCCTTCTGGCGAATGCGGCAAATCCCGCCGAGGCGGCCAAGATAAGAGCTCTTCAGACACTTCATGGCACCCCAGTGAGTGTGACGCCGCACTCTACCATGAACTTTGTGAAAGGAGTAGTTTATGCGAGGGAACTCGTTGACTACTCCATTGAGGACATCACCCTAGAGCTGGTCGAACGTGTGATGAGAAAACAGGGAGGGGCTTCGAGACCCACCCCTACACTCTTCGTCACGTTCGACTGTGACAAGCTCCCTGAGTCGGTGCGTGCCGGTTGGTACCGCTACCGCGTGAAGGCATTCGTGCCACTGCTATTACTGTCACCGCTTCGGCCATACGAATCGCTCATGTAGACGTGCAAAGTCGGGGTCACCCGAAGTCTGTGTAAATTGCTCCAAGGTCGCACACGATAAGTCCAAATCGTGTGTGGCCAAGTGTGTCAATTGCGGAGAGCCGCACCCTGCTTCTTCGAAGCAATGGGGTGCATATCTCCTTGAGAAAGAAATCCTGGCCGTTCAGGCTCAGGATCGACTTTCATTCCGCGAGGCTAAGGACTTGGTCCTGGCGCGCCCGGCTCTGCCTGGGATGTCATATGCCTCAATAGTTAGAAAGGCACCCTCTGCTCCTGGCCCATCCAGGCCAATGAGCACGGTTGTTTCCGCACCCATTCGGAGCCCTTCTGCGGGCTCTACCCAACCCGGGCGCTCCCCTGGTAAAGCTGGCGGCAAAAAGGGTTCATACCCAGCCCCGGCTAAAACCAGGGCTCCCCCCTCTTCCCCCAGCGTGACCGTTTCCCGCAAGGCGAAACGGCCACGCGCCTCCACCGAGTCGTTAGACTCACAGGAGGCAACACCCCTGAAGATGGTCGCTAGGCCATCTTCCGGGGTTCCTAAAGCTGCCCCCCGAAAGGAGGACAGCAACAAAGGAGCTTCGGCTCCTTCGCCCACGCCTCGAGGTGGAGCGGGTGGCTCGGAGACGGTGGTTCCTCGAAAAGAGGGCCCCCCGCCTCCGAAGCCGCAGCGCCCGCCTAAGGTTTCGAGGCGGAGGGAGGAAAAGACTCGCATGGCGAGCCCAACCTCCCCCAATAAGTCCTCGAAGGCGACAGCGCTTTGTCCGGCCAACAGCGCCCGGGGTTCTGCCCCCGGCAAGCGTACGGCCATTCCCGTGAGGGTCTTCAGTTCGAGGAGGGCCCTCGCGTCTCCGAGTTAGGCATATTCCTTCAATGGAATTGTCGTGGACTCCGGACCAACTGGGAGGAGCTGCGGAGGCTCGTCTCGTCCCGTTCCCCGTTAGCTATCGTTTTGCAGGAAACTATGCTAGGCGCGTGCCCTCTGCCCGCCCTTCCGGGGTATAAGGGTCTTGCGACCCCACAACAATGGGATGGCCAGGCTGGGGGATGCGCGGTTTACACCCGGCATGATGTCTCCATTCTTCCTTTCTCTTTAGATACCTCCATTCAGGCAGTGGCTATGCAGCTGCACCTGGATAGGAGGTATACTATCATTTCTACGTACATTCCACCATCAGCTGACTTCGACGCGGGGGACTTCTGCCGCGTCGTGGCACGGTTGCCGAGGCCCTAACTCTTGCTTGGTGATCTGATGGGTGTCCTAAACGTGGGTGAGTTTACGCATCACTGTCCGAGAACCGCTTCATTTTCTTGCCTTGACCTATCTTTGTGCTCTTCGGATGCACAGCCTGATTTTGATTGGGGGGTGGTCGATGACCTCCATGGTAGTGATCACTTTCCCATTCAAATATCATTTTCAGGGCAACTGCCGCCTGAGAGCCCACCTCGGTGGTGCTTGGCGCGGGCGCGATGGCCTGCATTTCAGGAAATGACTGGATTCTCTATCTCAGTCGAGGAGTTTAGGTTGGTAGATGAGGCCGTTGAGTTCCTCTCCGGCAACCTCATCGCCGTGGGCCAGACTACTATTCCTCGGACGTCTGGCCGTTTTGCACGCCGACCACTCCTATGGTGGTCGACCGAGTGTGAAACGACCCTCAAGCAGAAGCGTTATGCCTACATGCGCTATAAGCACCGCCCGAACGATTTCACTTTCGCTGAATTTCATCGAGCTAGGGCTAGGTTCCGGTTTTTTTCGAAGCACGCCCGCTGCTCTTCTTGGCGGGCATACGTGTCTTCACTTAACGGGAAGACCCCTTTAGCTGAGGTGTGGAAGCGAGTCAAAAGGATTCGGGGCAAGTTCTCGCAGGACCCCCCTCCGATTCTCGAGGAGAATGGGACCGCAATCTCGGACCCCGCGTCCGTGGCAGAATCCTTAGCAACCGCTTTTTCCGCATTCTCTAGCCGTGATGCTGCTCCGCCAGCATTCAATGCACGTCGTGATGTCGCGGAAGGCCGCCGACTGGACTTTACCTCCAGAGGCGGATAACCCTTCAACGACAAGTTTACTGCGAGTGAGTTGCGTTCCGCTCTCGTTTCGTGCGCGGACACCGCCCATGGTCCGGACGATGTCCCGTACGCTATGCTTCGACACCTGGGTGAGCGAAGCATGGCCTTCCTATTAGATTTGTTCAACAGGATCTGGGTGGAAGGTCTTCTCCCAGACTCCTGGCGAATCGCTACTGTGCTCGCTTTTCGCAAACCGGGGAGAGATCACTCTACTCCGACCGGTTTCCGCCCAATCTCTCTAACCTCTTGCGTGTGCAAGTTGATGGAGAAATTGGTAAATGTTAGATTAGCCTTTTTCCTGGACAGCGGAGGCCATCTGTCTTCCGCACAGTGCGGCTTCCGCAAGTTCCACTCCATGTCGGATGCTCTGCTCCGACTGGAAAATGCCGTCTGCGAGGCTTTCCTTCGTAGACAGCACTACGCCACGGTGTTTTTCGATCTGGAGAAGGCCTATGATACCGCATGGTGATACGGTATCATGGAGACTCTCCACACGATGAGGGCGAGGGGACGCCTCCCAATGTTTATATCTGAATTTTTGCGAGATCGTCGATTCCGCATACGGGTGGGGGGAGCCTTCTCCGGCCCAAAGGAGCAGGAAGAGGGTGTCCCGCATGGAAGTGTCCTCAGTGTCACACTCTTTGCCCTGAGCATCAACGGCATCACCTCGGTGCTGCCGAAAGATGTTCTCGCTACGCTCTACGTGGACGACCTTTCGATCTCTTTTGGCGCGGCCCAGATGCCAACTCTGGAGCGTCGACTCCAACAGGCATTGAACCGCGTCTCTCGCTATGCCGAAGCGCACAGGTTTCGGTTTTCTATGGCCAAGACTAAGGTGGTGCTCTTCTGCTGCCATCCACGGCTTCACCCCGATCCAGATTTGTTTCTTAATGGGGTGCGCCTGGATGTGGTGGAATCGCACCGTTTCCTTGGTCTTGTATTCGACCGACGCCTCACCTGGGAGGCTCATATTCGCAGCCTTAGGGTCTCCTGTACCCGCGCCATGGACATTCTCCGTTCCGTGACGTTCAGCGCTTTGGGTGCTGATAGGACTACTGCCCTACTTTTTTATCGATCCTTTGTTCTTTCGAAGCTCGACTACGGATGCGAGTTTTATGCATCCGCCGTCGAGCGTTTATTGCGGAAGGTGGATTCAATCCACCACACCGGCCTTCGCCTTGCGACCGGTGCCTTCCACACTTCCTCCATTAAGAACCTTTTGGTCAATGCTGGGGAGATGCCACTCGCTCTGCGCCGCGTGCAGTGCATCACCCGCTTGTACGCGCGAACCCGGCGCCTTCCTCAGTCACCAACAGCTCTCACTGCTTCCGCAGCTGATCTCGATGGTGCCTATGCCGCCGAGAGACACCAGTCATACCCTAAGCCCTTTGGGTTTAGGGCCAGGAAACTCCTTCCTGAGGTAGATATAGCTCTCGGGCCGGTGGCGCCCCTGGTTCTGCCCAGGACGCCACCCTTGAGGGTACCACATTTGGCTATTTGTCGCCATGCCTCTGCTCCCAAAGCTTGTACTGCGCCGGGAGTATTGCGTTCGACTTTTTTGGAGAACACATCGTGTCACGCTGGAACCGTGCCAGTGTATACGGATGGCTCCAAGTCCCAAGAGGGGGTCGGCTTCCACGCCGTATCTGTTTGAAGTCAGCGGGGCTCTACCAGGCACTAGTTCTGTCTTCACGGCAGAGCTGGTGGCAATACACCACTCGGTACGTGAGATTCCGCGACGTGCCTGGTTCAGAGACCGGATTTTGATCTATAGCGACTCACAAAGCGCCCTGAGTGCTCTCGGGGCATTGGAGTCTCCGCATCCCCTGGTTCGCGATATCCGTGACGCCACGGTTTTGGCGAGCCGGGTGGATGTCGAGATTATCTTCTGCTGGGTTCCTGGACATGTAGGAATTGCGGGGAATGAGCGCGCCGATGAGGGCGCCAAAGAGTCCGCGGGGACTCTGCAACCGGACCAGCGTTTTGCTCTTCCTCACACCGACTACATGGCAGGAATACGGGCAGCTCTTCGGACTGCTTGGCAAAGAAGATGGGAGATGGTCAAAGGGAACTTAAAGTTGCGTGCCATTGCGCCGCCACTGTTCCCAAGGACCTATCCCCCAATGCGGCGGTGGCTTCAGGTTGCTTTCTATCGTCTCCGAATCGGACACACTTGTGTGATGCATTGCTATTTGATGGATCGCTCACCTGCGCCCTATTGCAACGACTGCGTAGTCCCCCAGACTGTTCGGCACATTCTTGTCGAATGTCCCAGTCTGGGTGATCTTCGTGCACGATACCTGTCCCGGTACCGGGATGGGCGGCGTCGCTACCGCCTGTCCCTTGTACTCGGGACGAGTGCGTGCACTTTGACTGGTGGACTTGTTGACTTTTTGGGGGAGGCCAGCCTTCTCCCTCTCATTCAACCAGGTTTAATTGTTGTTTTTGTTATTGTTTTTGTTATTGTTTTGTTATTGTTATTGTTTTGTTATTGTTATTGTTATTTCTTTTTATTGTTGTTTCCTGTTCAATTTTTTAAAGTAGCCTAGATCTAGGCTGTTTGTTTACAGTGACTTATGCCTAAGTCGGCCGTCGCCAGATAGCCCTTTAAAAAAAAAAAAAATCCAGCCACAAACCTGGGATAGACCCTTCCCAAGATTCTTTCTATTGACCTTTAGCCCTCTATCTTGCATCAGCAAAGTCTTTGAACTCCTTGTGCTGACAAGCCTCTCCTGCTGGTTGGAAACAAATGACTCATTCCCACCAACATCTCATCTTCTGTCTTCACCGTATTGAAATTGACACACATTACAATTAGAGCACCACCTTCAGGAGGGATTCTCTCATGGCTGCTTTACCTTAGTTGTCTTCTTGGATCTAGACGGATCCCTTCGACTCAGCATCACACAATGCCATCCTCCCAAACCTCACTAGCCTGGGTCTTCATTGCCCACCTTTAGACTGGCTACTCTCTTTTCTCTCCTCCGGAACTTATTCTGCCTCTCTATTGGGAACACTTTCTCTCAATCCTTTTCTATCTGCAGAGGGGTTTCCTCAAGGCTCAGCCTTGAGCCCCTTGCTCTCTGACTTCTCTGCACCATCTGGCACGCACACATTCTTGTATGCAGATGACCTGTCTATTCTTTGCTTTCCTCCTTTCCTTCAAACTGCCCAAGACAACCTCCAAAGAGGGCTTGACACCATCACTCAGTGGTGCACAAAGTGGGCCCTCACCCTCTGTGCACCCAAAATCATGCCTCATGTGCTTCACCCACTGCTGCATCCCACACATACGACCAACATTCATCACAGGCACTCCCATTCCATTCCACACTACCCACAGATTCCTTGGTCTTGTGTTGAATGTGCCTTTCCTCACATGGAAACACCATGTCTCCAGCCTTAAGACTGCCATGTCATGGACATCTTGAAGGCCCTCACTGGAGTCAAGTAGAGAGCCAACAGAGCCACACTACTGAGATTCTATAAAATCTACAGCAAAATGGAATATTGCTGTGAGGTGTATGGCTCTGCCTCCCCCACACTTCTACACTCATTGGAACTAATCCAGAACATGGCCCTCAGAATTTCCCTGAGAGTATTCCGATCCTCCCTCATCGCATCACTGTAGGGAGAGGCAGGCCTTTCATCACTGGACCACAGGAGACACAAACACAGTCATCACACTCCACAACACAAAACAACACACTCACCTCCACATCACTTCCTACACACATTCCTGTCACAACATCAACATAAACCTGTCCATGCCCCGCCCACTCACTCCATTCCTCACCCGAGCCTTCTCCTTCCTGGCCACTCTCTCTGTCACACCACCATCCTTCTCAGCAGTAGAACGCTTCTCACCCTTGGTTTCCTTTTCCTTCCCTCATCTCAACACACCTTCCAGGACCCTGGACCAAAGCAGGAAACCATGAACGGGGTATGGCCCTATTCCTCTCCCTCCTCAACAGAGAGACACTTTTTTCATATTTACAGACAGCTCACATATCCCCTCCCCTTCCTCCACCAGTGCAGCCATCTACCTGCCTTTCCTCCTTACCACCACCAACTGGAGACTGCATCCAGCAGTAACCATCCTGGGTGTAGAGCTCATAGCTATTAAGGAAGACTTAACCAGTGCCTCAAACACTGTTCCCAACAGAAACCCACCATACTCCTCTTCAGTGACTTCCTCACTGCCCTACTTCTCTTGACCCACCACACCCTCTGCTTCAACATCCACTTACTGCTGCCCTATCTGTCCTTCAGAGCCAGATGTGTTCTCCTGAAGTGAGTGCACTCACACATTGGTATCGTGAGAAATACTGTAGTAGACTGAGCAGCCAACCTGGTACACACACACACACACACACACACACACACACACACACACACACACACACACACACACCTCCTGACCCACCTTAAAAAGAATTGTAACAGACACTGGGACAGTCAACCTCAGACAGACCATGCTAAGATGTTAATCCACCCAACACTGGCACGCATATTGCTCCAGCAGACACTGCTATCACCTGTCTTAGAATTAGTCACACCCACTCAATGTACATCTCCACAAGCCGAACATTTAAGAAAGTTGGTGATACCTAGACCAACATTAGAAGATCTAATTGGCAATTACTACCTCAACCATAACATTGCCTTCCAAGTACTCAAGTATACAGCCATCTTCCTGAAGAAGTTATGCCAGATAAACAGGATATAGCCCTAACCCCAAGATCCAATCTGCTACTGACAGATCACAGCAAATAGCAGAACAGGGGCTCTAGAGGTTGAGGTTACATAACCTTGTGGTGGAGCGAATGTGAGTGTGTGTAAAAAGGGCCATTCTCCAACCCCTTTTCTCAATACCCTCTCCCTGCTTCTGTAAGAATGTGTGTGTGAATGGAAATGGGTTTGTTTTTTTGTTGTTTTTTTTTGTTTTTTTTTATTGATTATCATGTTATTATAAGATGTTTTTTTTCTTTCCAGGCGCCATATTCTGGAAAGGACTTAGGTCATATATCTTTATATAGCAAACAAAATATTACTAGGGTTGTTAAGGAAAGAGGGCTTAGAATAGCCACGCGAGAGTGATAAGATCACTTCACTTCCATCAAGCGCAGAGGTGCCAATTGTTAGGAAGTCATAGGCATTTTGCTCACTCGATTGGCAGGTGGCTGGATGTCCCCCACCCTCTTTGTACCACGTGAGGCCTTCTCTTTTCTTGTTTGTTAACTATATATTGACTGTTGTAGTCCAGATTTTTTTTTGGTTGCTTGTTTGATTTTTTTAATTGTTCTTTCATATATATAGGAAACTTTAGCTGTATTTTTTTGTGAATAGTAACGAGATCTCCAATATAATCGCCCCCTCTCTATTGTGTGAATATTTACCCCATATTTATGTAAATATTGTATTTTTTTGTAAGTAAAGGGACTGTATATACAATCCGCTTCATTCTCCTTTGATTTCTCACGTCCGGATCAGTGTATGAAGCGGGTTGGATCGATTGGGGGTTAGTCTAGATTTTCGGCCCGCTACATTTGGCGCCTGAATAGGGAAGTGAGACTTCGAAACTGGGAGCATGACAGGATTGGATTGCAGTCCATACCGAATTAGCGTGGCAGGTAGTTTGGTTGTTTTTCACCTTTGTCTATCGCTGTTACTAACCTGGGAGGATGGCTTCTGTGGAACAGGGCCTCCATGATGAGATTGTGAGACTGAGGCTGGAATTGAGGCAGAAAGAGGAGGAATGTATGATGTTGAGGAACGTGATTGATGGATTGAAGAGTGATGTGATGAGTATGGATGAGAAGACAGACAGGATGAGGAAAGAAATGGACAAGAGACAGAAGCAGGTCGACCAACGGATGAAGGACTTGTATGACATGATGAAGTGGTCAGGACCGGCCCCAGGACCCTCGACCTTGACCCCTGCTCCGACTGAAGGGGATAAGACTAATGGGATCAATGGGAGTGTGTGCGAGTCTAGAGAGGATAGGGTGATTATGAGTGATAAGAAGGACGGAGAAGAGAGTTGAATGCAAGAGAAGAAGGAAGAGTGGTGGAAAGGGAAAGCATAGGAAGGTAGGAGGCAAGAGTGTGGATTCGCTATACTGGGATGAGGGAGAGAGTGACGATATGATTGGAATGAGTGAGACCGAGAGTAGCTCTTCGGAGAGTGAAGTAAATGTGGGAAAGGGTATTTTGATAAGGAAAGTGCCAAAGATAGATAGATTTAGGTTACATGGTGGAAAAGTGTGGAAAGATTTTGTGGGGGAATTTGAGCGATATTGTAAGCTCTAGTACCCGGAGAATAAGGGATACTAGATGAATGTTTGGAGGGAAAAGTATTGGAGTTTTTCCGCAGGATTACAAGTGCGGGTGAACCAAGGTACGATGTAGTGAAGGAGAGATTGATTGGGCAGGTGAAACGAATGAAAGAGAGTGTGAAGTATACAAGGGTGAATGAATTTGAGAAGGCTCGAATGGGGAAAAGTGAAAGTGTGACATGTATGCACATAGGCTTGAGAGTATGGCAAGAAAGAGTTATGGTGATGATGATGTAAATGAATGTAAACCACTGATGAGGAAGTTTTTGGACACTGTAGCGGGCCGAAAAATTTAGACTAACCCCAATCGATCCAACCCGCTTCCTACACTAATCCGGACGTGAGAAATCGAAGGAGAATGAAATGGATTGAATGTACAGTCCTTTACTAACAAAAAAAAAAATACAATATTTACAAAAAATATGGGTAAATATGCACCCAATGAGCCTATTTATATATATACTAAAACAATCCTATCTTGGAACCCAATCAATCAAAAAAAATATATATTAATACTAAGAGTCAGCATATACAAAAGGGGACAACCAAAACAAGACACAACAAAAGAGGAGTTTTCTTACGTGGTACCACGGTTTACAATTTGCCGGCCTCCCCGGGGGAAAATCTTATCGGCAGTCACTCTTGTGACAAAATTGGGTGTGCGGGGCTTATGGTGCCTGCCACCTCGGAGCTCAGTTTTCTTTAAGATCCAGTCAAGTACTATTAGAAGACTTCTTATATCTTCTTTAAATATCTCCAAAATATTTTCGTTAAAGTCGCTCTTGCAAAATGCAGGCAATGTTTTTGTTTGTTTTGTTCTTTTTTTGTTCTTTTTTTTTTATTCTGGTACTTGAACGCTGTCTCATAAAATCTTTAACATTTAGTAGCTAATAAAAAAAACATGAGATGTTAAATAACCTTATTCATACAACATGAAATCAAATACATATGTCCAAAAGAAAATATAATAAAAACCCATTCCCACTCACATACACATTCTTACAGAAGGAGGGCGAGTGTATTGGGAAAAAGGGTGGGAGAATGGCCCCTTCACACACTCACATTCGCTCCACCACAACACAATCCCGCAAAAGGTGAGTGAATAGCTGAGTGGAAAGAGAAAGGAGAGAATGAGACTGACAGGTGAACTTTTAATTTTGTAGGTTGTGTTGGAGCTGTTGGAAGATGGACGATTTGATAATGAAAGCGATCTAGAAGAGGATGGATGGTACAGTGTAAATGTTGGGGGTAAGAAGCCCAGGAGCTTTCATCCACCCCAGCAGTATGTCAGCTACAGGGATGCCCTGAAGGCTGCACCAGCTGGAGTGATGTCAAACTTCCTGGGCCGGCAGAATGGATGGGTAAATGGAGGGTGGTCGAATGGAAGTGGACAGATGAATATCAAGCATGGGAACGGATATATGAGAGAGAAACCGAGGTATGTCCCAGCAAATGAGAGATCGAATGGTGGGAGAAAGATTGTGGAATGTCATCAGTGTGGAAGGAAAGGTCATATGTTGGCAGAATGTAGGTGGACGTCTGGTGCATGTTTTGGTTGTGATAAGAAAGGGCATATGATAAAGGATTGCCAGGAAAGTGTGAAAGAGTGCTTCAAGTGTAAAGAAATAGGCCATTTGAAGAAAGATTGTCCGAGGTTGAATGGTGGAAAAACTGCTGGGGAAAGTATGAAATATGCATATGGTAATTGTGGAAAGGCTGGTCATTATGCAAGGATGTGTCGTGACCAGAGGAATGTATGTAGCTATTGTGCGATGGAAGGACATTCAAGTGAAAAGTGTTGGATTAGACTGAGAGCGCAAGGTGTGAAGGGAAAGTCTGAAGCGGGAAACTGAATTGTAAGAGGGTACCTGGTGAAGTATCCTCTGGGTGCATGAGTGTGAGTAATGTGTTGGTAAGTCTGTCTATTGTGAAAGTGCTGTCTGGTAGGAAGTATGAGTGTCTGAGTGTGAAGGTGGAATTGAATGGAATTGAGTGTTTGGCTTTAATAGATTCTGGATGCAAGGAGAGCTTGGTGTATAAAGATGTGTATGACAAGGTTAGCGAGAATGCCCTTCTGTCTGAGTGCAAGGGTAGTTTAGTAGGTATTGGTAATAGGAGAGTGCCTGTGATTGGAATGATAAGGTCAGCTGTTCGAATGCATGGTATGTTGATGAATGAATGTGAATTCTCGGTGATTGATAAGGTGAGTAGTGAGTATGGTGTGATTTTGGGCTATGATTTTATGAAAATGAATCGTATGGTTGTGCATCCTGCAAGTGATCAGATTGAGAGAAAGATTGGTAAAAATGGGGTGTATAAGTTATATGTAGGGAAAGATGGTAGTGTTTCGAGGGGTGTGTTTACTGGTATTGAGGTGACTGCTATGGAGAATTTAAGGCTTGTAAAGGGTCAAAGGGTGTCTGTTAGAGTGAGTTGGAGTAAGGATGTTAGTTTGAATGTGGGTGAGAACACTGTAATATTGTATGGAAAGGATGCATATTATAAGGTAAGGCGTGTTGCTTGTGTGTTTGATGGTTTGATGAGATTGAATGATCCTTTTGTATGTGTGCAGGCAGACCCCAGGGTGAAAGGACAGGTGGAGGATATCCAAGTCGGAGATGTACTAGGACACCTCTCCACTGTCACTGAGGTAGGTATGGATGATAGCATGGATATCAGGGTGAATGTTTGCGAATGAAAAGACATGTGAATGGATGTATAATGAGATGAAGGGCATGGTGAAATTGGATGGATGTTTGACTGAGTATGAAAGGGAGGATGTGTATTGAATGATATTTGAACGAAAGGGAGCCCTCAGTAAGGGTGATCTGGATTTTGGGGTTGCAAAGCTCCCGGAATTCAAGATTGTCCTGAAGGAGGACTCCCCAATCTATCAGCGGCTGAGGCATTTCCCACGTCTGGTTGCTGATGAGATTGAGGAGCAGTGTGTAGAATTAGAGCAATTGGGGGTGATTGAGGAGAGCGAGAGTGCATGGAATAGTGCAATTGTGCCTGTACGTAAGCCGGATAGAAGATTGCTTCTGTGTGTGGATTATCGAAAGGTGAATGAAAAGACTGTGAAAGAAAGGTTTCTGATGTGTGTGGTATCTGAGTGTGTGTATAATATGCATTGGATGGAGTGGTTTACGAAGCTGGATCTGGTACCGGGGTATTTCCAGATGCCTATTGCTGAGGAGAGCCGGCCGGTAACTGCCTTCTCTTCCACAAAGAGGCATTACCAGTTCTGGAACCTCAGCTTTGGGTTGACTAATGCTCCCGGAGCCTTCTTGCGGGCAATGAATGTTGTGTTGAGTAAGTTTGCGAGTAAGAATGTGATTGCGTTTATAGATGATATTTTGATTATGACTGAGACTTTTGAGGAGCATATGAGATTGGTGAATGATGTGTTGAGAACGTTGGAGAGTGTGTGAAGGTGAAAGTGGCGAAGTGTGAATGGTTTGCGAAAGAAGTGGAATTCCTTGGGCATATGGTGAGTGAGAATTGGTTATGAAAGTCGCCGAAGTATGTTGAGAAGGTGCGAATGTTTCCTAAACCGGTGACTGTGAAGCAACTGAAGTCATTTTGGGGTTTGATTGAGTTCCAGCGAAAGTTTATACATGATTATTCTGGTGTGAGTAAGCCTCTGACTGAGTGGATGGGCAAGAAAGGTAGTATGGTTGTCAAGTGGAATGATAAGATGAATGAGGCGTATGAGAGACTGAAAGAGGCAGCGGTTGAAGATGTTGAATTGGCTTACCCAGATTATACTGTGAATGCTAAAATGCTTGAATTGTATACAGATGCGAGTGGGTATTGTATGGGAGGTTTTCTGATGCAAGAGCAGCGTTTGAATGGAGAGAATGTCAGGCGAATAATTGGGTATGTATCCAAGGCTATGAATGCGGCAGAGTGAAAGTATTCGACTGTGGAATGAGAGTTGGCTGCGATAAGATATTGTTTGAAAGTTTTGCGTCTGTTTTTGTATGGTGTGAGGTTTGTGATCAAAACAGATCATCAACCTCTTGTGTATCTGCAGTGTATGAAGTAGGCTGATAGTAGGATTGCAAGGACTTTGGAAGATTTGAGTGACTTTGATTATGTGATTGAGTATGTGCTAGGTGAACGGAATGGAGTGGCTGATTTGATGTCAAGGTATCCTGGTACGAATGATCAAAATGTGTGTGGATTGAGTGATCCTGAGTATTTGCTGAAAGGGATTATGAATGGAAAGGAGAGTAAGGGTGGTGGTGATTCCTTGTTTGAGAGTGTATGGAATGGTTTGCAAGATTGGAAGAGTGATGGAGTAGACATGAGAGTACCCGATAGTGTGGATGACTTAAGGAAGGAGGTAATGAATGAAGTATGTAGGAAGCCTGAAAGCATTGGTATGGCAAAGGTGCGGAACTTCATGAAAGAATTGAGAGTGATGTGTATGCAAGTGGTCCTGCCATTTCAGGAAGTGTTGATTGTAGTGAGTCGTTTGTATGGAGTGATTGTTTATGTGCACTTTTGTGGTGAGAGGCCGATTGTGTACTAGGATGAGAAGATGAAGGGTTTGAATCTTAATGTGGTACATCTGCAATGTTTGAGCGGTGTGCTCTACAATTGGGTGATTGAAAAGTGTTCATATATGAGAGAGAAGAATGATTGTCTGGATGAAGATGAGTGTGTGGTGAGTGATGATATGGGAGTTGAAGACAGTGTTTTATATCAGTGCTGATGTTGGTGTGCTTGTTCCTTCTGTGTATTGCGAACATGGTGGACCTGATATGATGGAAGCGAGAGTGAAAGTTGGTGAAAGGTTGTTCTGTGGTTTGATTGATACTGGAGCGCAAGTGTCTTTAGGGAATGAGAGGATTCTGAGTAAGTATGATGAGTTTAGATGTTGCGAGCATAAACCTGTGAAGTTACGGATAAGTGGATTAGGGAATGGCATGATAGTGGCATGGGAACAGGTTAGTCTGAAAGTGAGTTTGGGTAATGGTGTGAATGTGAAGCATGACTGTGTAATTCTGAAAGATGAGCAAATGCCATGTTGTTTTCTACTTGGTGTAGACTTTATGAGATTGAATGATTTGTCTTTGGATGCTGATAAGGATTGTCTTATGAAAGGTGAATGTGAGCTGATGAAGTTGAATGAGTGTGCGAAGAATGTTGTCAAATTTTGTGGCATGATTGAGTTGGTCATGGATGATGAGAATGAGATTTTAAGTGATGATGATATTCTAGAGATGCAAGAGATGTGTCCTTTTGTTAGTGAGTTGAAGAGGTTTGTAATGACGTGTGTTGATTTGAATGAATGGCCAGAGTGCTTAAGTGATTTTAAAAGGTATGCTAAGGATTTTGTTGTTTGTATGGATGTTGTATATTTTGTGAGGCATGTGAAGGGTGGTGATGATATGTATGTACCTGTGATGTCCTTGGTTGGTATGATTGGTCTGGTGAAGGTTGTGCATGATAATTATGGGCATATGGGCAAGATTAAGCTGTGGGAGTGTATGGAGGAGCGTATGTTCCATCCGTTTCTGAGAACTGTTGTGAATGATGTAGCAACTACGTGTGTAAGGTGTCAGAAGCGAAAGGTGCAAGGTGTGCAAGTGAAACCACCGATGTTGAAAGTTGATGCGAAAGAACCGTTTGAATTGGTAGTGATTGATTGTGTTTCTTTGCCGCGTACGAGTGCTGGGAATGTTGGTATGGTTGTGATGGTTGATCATAAAAGTAAGTTTGTGTATGCAGCGCCTGTTAGAGATAAATGGAGTGTGACTGTTGCGCGTGTGGTTGAGCAGTTGTTTTTTCCTATGTGTGTATGGAAGCCTAGAAGTGTCTGAGTGATAATGGGCCTGAATCTGTAGGAGAAGTGTTTGAGCAAATGTTGAGAGAGAATGGTGTGGAGCATGTGAGAACAACTCCGTATGTACCGTCTTCAAATGGATTGGCTGAACGTACTATAAGAACCTTGTGTGAGATGTTGAGAATGATGAGTACGACAGTGAATGACTGGGATGTATGTCTGGGGAGAGTGTTGTGGGCGTATAATTCAACTGTGCATAGCGCAACTGGAATGTCCCCATGTCAGTTTGTGATGAATTTTAAAAGGCAAGTGAAAGATAGGTGTTGTTTGAGTTAAAGTGAGCAGAGTGTATGGCGTGAGGCACATGAAAGGTTCCGTTCATTTGAATTTGGTGCAAAAGTATTGAAGGTGAAAGAAGTGAAGGGTAGGTTGAATGTGTCAAAGATGAGTGAGAAGTTTGATGGACCTTATAGAGTCGTGAGAGTTTGGGAAAATGGGGTGACTTATGTTTTGGAGAGTTTGAATGACGATATGACTGAGAGAGTGCGGGCTCATCAGAGTCAGTTAAGGAGATGGAGAGAACCGCCTGACTACCTGGTGAGCCATCCGGTGTATGAATTGTGCAAAGAGAAGGGTAAAGTGCATGATGATGAGATTGAATGTGATAGTATGGATCTGTCTGGGAAAGAGCTAGTCTTAGTCTCGAGGAGTAGAAAGCGTACAAAGAAGAGTGAAAGGAAGAATGCAAGTACGAATGAAAGTAAGTCCGAGCAGAGTCTTTCTGGTATGGGGGATCTTGAAATGGAGATTGAGTTTTTTCGTAAACAGGTGAGTGATTTGGCTAGTATAAGTAGACAAGTGAGTGAGCTGCCTGTGCCTGATTTTTCTAATTTTGGGAACAGTATGAATGATAGTGTGTTTGGGTTGAATGAACCTAGTGTGGCTGATTTTTCGGGTTTTATGAATGGTAAGGCTAGGGGTGAGTTTGATGTAGTGAATGATGAAGTGGCTGATTTTTCAGGTTTCTGGTATGCCTGTTGAGAATACAAGGAATGTGAGTGACCTGTCTGTTTCGCAAGAGTGTACCTTGAGTTGGATGAGAGCTGTGAGTGAGGAGCTGATGAATGGGGGTATGAAGAGTGAAGGTTCTGAACGGAAGAGTATGAAAGAATTCTGTCGTGAGATGGGAGAACTGGTAATGAGGTCTAAGAGTGTGGTTGATGAGATGATTAATAGTGACGATGAGATTGACAGAAAGACTGATGAACAACCCTGACTGATTGCTTTTCGGCCAGGGACCAGTAGACGAGAGTGAATAGGTGCAGAAGGGTGCGATTGAGTATAAAAGGTACTGTGAGTAAGGATTGAGAGTGTATTGTGAGTGACTGTGGTCGAATGGCTTATGGAAGGAGGGGTGTGGTGGAGCAAATGTGAGTGTGTGTAAAAAGGGCCATTCTCCCACCCCTTTTCTCAATACCCTCTCCCTCCCTCTGTAAGAATGTGTGTGTGAATGGGAATGGGTTTGTTTTTTGTTTTTGTTTTTTTTTTTTTTATTGATTATCATGTTATTATAAGATGTTTTTTTTCTTTCCAGGCGCCATATTCTGGAAAGGACTTAGGTCATATATCTTTATATAGCAAACAAAATATTACTAGTGTTGTTAAGGAAAGAGGGCTTAGAATAGCCACGCAAGAGTGATAAGATCACTTCACTTCCATCAAGCGCAGAGGTGCCAATTTTTAGGAAGTCATAGGCATTTTGCTCACTCGAGTGGCAGGTGGCTGGATGTCCCCCACCCTCTTTGTACAACGTGAGGCCTTCTCTTTTCTTGTTTGTTAACTATATATTGACTGTTGTAGCTCAGATTTTTTTTGGTTGCTTGTTTGATATTTTTAATTGTTCTTAGGATCGATTAATAATATAAATAAGTGGGACTTATTTTTTTTTTTTTATTTCATATATATATATAGGAAACTTTAGCTGTATTTTTTGTGAATAGTAACAAGATCTCTAATATAATCGCCCCCTCTATATTGTGTGAATATTTACCCCATATTTATGTAAATATTGTATTTTTTTGTAAGTAAAGGGACTGTATATACAATCCGTTTCATTCTCCTTCAATTTCTCACGCCTGGATCAATGTAGGAAGCGGGTTGGATCGATAGGGGGTTAGTCTAGATTTTCGGCCCGCTACAACCTCACCAGCCCTGCTAAAACCTTGAAGAAGAACCTTACCTAACCTGCCATTTTTATCGCATTTTAAGATCCACATGACTTAAACAAACTCTCGAACAAATAGTGAAACACACTTGTGAGTGTTAGCCCTCATAGCATTTCAAGATGGGGTTATAGAAGAATTACTGTTTCTGCATAAGGTTGAAATATTGTCCATTTGAGATTTTATAATGCATGATAGACCCTTTCTGCATTGAAATATTATTTCATGGATACTCTTACAATGATAGGAAACAATATTACAGGCTTTATTAGCCTAAAATGCGTGCATCACTCTAATTCAAAATTATACCTAGTAGTAATATTTTGATGGCAGAGAAGGTCTATCACACGTTATAAAGTTATAAATAGACAATATTTCAACAATTTCATACTTAAATACAATAATTCTTCTCCACAGCCACCTTGAAATGCTAATGCTTGCATGTTAGTTTTACTATTTGCTTGGAAGTCTCACTCAGTTACGCTCGCTTGCACATTTATGGAAAATTTACAGAACATCCCTACCATGATTATTGGCTATAAATTTTTTTTTAGGACTTTTTAGGTTTACCTTTGAGCTATCTTCCTATTTATGTGAGCATAGCTTCCACGAAAACTGAGTATTTTTTGTGAAAATAAATGATTTGCAGAGACATGGCAATAATAAATCTGTAACTTAAGCGAACCTTCCCTATCACTTACCCTTTTTATGACAAGTCTGAACTACAGAAACAAGGACCAG
The DNA here is from genome assembly GCA_963969495.1 of Ceratothoa steindachneri. Lineage (NCBI taxonomy): Eukaryota > Metazoa > Arthropoda > Malacostraca > Isopoda > Cymothoidae > Ceratothoa > Ceratothoa steindachneri. Next base: position 16,417,815 of record OZ018333.1, on the reverse strand, counting down.
CAAAGACCCTAAGGTCTGCTCTAGGCCACTCCGCTTACGGACAGTGTTAAACTTTGTAATGTTAGTACATCATGCTATTTTTTAACTATTTCTATCCTATGGTACACACTTATCTACATGTATACCCTCTGACATGCAGCTTCAGTTATCCCTCTGAACTGGGGAAGTGGGGGTGATCAGACAGTACTTTCTTCTCCTGCAGGTGGGTGATGAAAGTAATATATTTATAAGACAGACAGAAAAAGAAAAAGGGAATACACATTCACTCCATGCCAATGAGGGGATATTGCTGACTTCTTTTTATTGCTCACTTGATTTTATTCCCTAACTCCTTACTATGTATGACATTTTCATCTATGCCCCCACTACATTATATTTATACTATTGAAGTACTTATCAAGTCAGTTTTTTAACATATTAACTGATGTGCTTTCTACTAGATGGTGGGGCAGGCTATTCCACATTTGTGTGATCTTAAAAGTGAAGTAATTTTGAGCTATAGTAGAGTTAAAGTACTTGTTCACTAATTTGAAACCGTTTTGGTTTGTGTTGGCCCTTTCATCCATCTTGAACAATTTTCTATAGTCAATATTAGTAAATCCTTTTAAGATTTTGAATATCTCAATCAACTTTCCACTTAATCGTCTACTTTCAAGCGTAGTCTATCTTCTTATGGTTTGTTTTGGATTCCAGGAACTAGTTTAGTAGCCCTATGTTGTACTCTTTCTAACTGCGCTATATCCTTGTTTATGTAGAAAGTCCAAAATTGAACCGCATATTCAAGGTGTGGGCGCATGAGCACTTTGTATAGTGGGAGGATTATATTTTTTGATTTGAAAGTAAAATTCTGACCAATGTATCCTAGCATTTAGTTTTCTTTTTTACAAGCTTCTGTGCATTGTTTTGATACTTAATGGTCCTCTGAGATTAAAATCCCCAGGCTTTTTTCTAAGTTAGGATTTGGCTTTTCATATGGTATTTTATTCTACTTTTAAGTTTTGACATCCTAAATGCATGACCTTGCATTTAGCTATTTTGAAGCTCATCTGCCATTTATCTGCCAATTCAACAATTTTATTAAGGTATCTCTCCATGCATTTGCTCTACATCTGGTCTCAAAAGGGGCTCAGCTTCCCAACTTTGTCATCTTCAAATTTAGAGATCCTACTAATCACTCCATTGTCCAGGTCATTAATGTAAACAATAAATAATAATTGGCCCAGGAATGACCTCTGTGGAACCCTGCTAGTGACTTAGGTCCACTTTAAACATGCTCATTTATAACAACTTGCTGTGAATGATTTGAGAGCCAGTTTTTAATTCATTTAAGTATGTTACATGTCACTCTTAATTTTCATCAATAGCCTTTCACGTGGGACTATATCAAAGGATTTTGGAAATCAAGCTAAATTATATCCACCGCTTTAGTTGTATTGTAGATACAAATCATTTGCCTCAAGATGGCTCACCATTCTATCTCTAATTTTGATTCCAAGAGCTTTCCAATTACAGAAGTTAGGCCTATAGGATGGAAATAAGTAGGCTCAGATTTATTCCCTTTTGTGAATACCTGCATAAAATTTGCATGCTTGAAATCTATTGGAACTATGCCTTCCTCAATTGAAAATCCTGCAGAGCGGTATTGGTAATTCATTTTTGAGTTCTTTAAGGTGGGTTGGGTACACCCTGTTGGGCCCAGGTGCCTTCAAGATTTATTTGCCTCATATAGTGTTGCTAATTGTGTCACATCCTCAACAGTAAAAATGCTTGGAAGTGCTCTTTTAATATTTTAGCAATTTGTTCCGGGGTGTCTGTAATAACAATTTCACGGAATGACAAAAGCCACAAGGGCCTATCAAAGGTGATCTGCATCTGTCAAACCCCCTCCAAAATGCATCCATAGGATTATGTCAGATTATGCATCTACAATATTCTATTGGAACTATCCACAGGAATGTGTCAAAAACAAAAGCATCATCATCAAGACTCATCAAAATCCAAATCAATCATAATATACAATAATAAAAAACTGCATCCACAGGAATGAGTCCAGAATACCCCCCCCCAAAAAAAAATTAACCCTCCCTCCCCATATAATGATCTAATCTGCGTTTGAAAACATTTAAGTTCAAACTTTCTACTGTCTCAGAGAGCAAGCTACTCCAGTAATCTACCACTCTATTGGGGAAAAAATATTTTCTAACATCCAACCTGCACCTTTGGTTTTAATTTTTAAGTGGTGAACCCTAGTCCTATTACTAACTTCCAACTCAAATAACTTGCTAAAATCCAACTTATCTATCCCAGAACCAATTTTAAAAAGTTCAATCATATCTCTCCTCACATATCTTCTTCCAAATGAGAACATATCTAATACCCTCAGTCTTCATATTCAAGGTGCTTCAGGGAAAGTACTATTTTTGTTGCCATCCTTTGTATGACTGTAGCAGGTTGATGTCATGTCTAAAATGCGGTGACCATGCTTGTATACAGTACTCTAAATTTGGCCTGACATACAGGTTGTAAAGTTTAAGGATAACCTCTTTACTCTTGTAGCTAATATTCCTCCTAATGTATCCTAGCACCCTATTTGGTCTATTTTTTACCTCAATATGCTGCTTTGAAAACTTCAGTGGTCTATCTACTACTACACCTAAGTTCTTCTCATCCTCAACTGAATTCAGCCAATGCCCATCCATTTCATAGCTAAATTCCTATTACCCTTCCCATGTTAAGAACTTTGCATTTTTTAAGGTTAAAAGTCATCTGCCACTTCTGAGCCCACTTCTGGTATTGATAGTAGCATGAACAATGTTAAAATTCCTGACTTTAGAAGAGCAAATTATAATGGGCTAAGGACTTACCTGGAGGCAGTTGTACAGAAACCAGGCAATGAAATCAAATCAGGAATAGATTCAATGATATCAGTTAGTGGAGACAATAATCACCAGGAGGAAGAGATTACAATTGAAGAGGAGTATGAAAGAATAATTGAGCAATTAATTACCGGTCAGATGATTAACATTCCATATAAGTAGATTAGGACTAAAAATAATGACCCAAAATGGATGACAGATAAAATTAAGCATTATATTGGCATTAAAAAGGGCATTTATAGGAAAATAAAAAATGGAGAGGATCACTTAAGGCAGAGATATAATGAACTAGCAAGAGATGTTAAAAAGTTAATTAGAGTAGCAAGGAGAAATTATGAAATTAAAGTGGCAAATAGGGCAAAGGAAGATCCTAAAAGTTTTTATCAATTATACAAAACTAAGGTTAGAGATTAAATAGGCCCACTTATAGATTCCAATGGAGAATTAGTGAGTGATAGGGACTCAATAGCTGGAATGCTAAATGACTTTTTTCTCTCAGTATTTACACAGGAGGATACTCTAAATATACCTGAGGTGTCAATGATCTTTTGGGGTAATGATGAAGAGAAATTAAAGGATATCTTGATCACAAAGGAGATAGGTACAAAGGAAATTGATAAAATCAAAAGTAGTAAAGCACCTGGTCCTGATGAGGTCCTTCCTAGAATTTTGAAAGAATGTAAGGATGTGTTAAGTGAGCCCCTAGCATGCATCTTTAGAAAATCATTGGAGAGTGGCATTGTGCCAGTGGCATGGAAGAAAGCCAATGTGATACCTATATTTAAGAAAGGGGATAAAACAAATATGTCTAATTACAGACCAGTAAGTTTGACATCAGTGGTAGGGAAAATGATGGAATCTATTATAGCAAGGAATATTAGAGATCACTTGGATAAGCATAAGTTGATAAAAGAATCACAGCATGGCTTTAGTAAGGGTAAATCCTGTCTGACTAATTTGCTGTCTTTTTATAGTAAAGTGTATGAAGCAGCAGATAATGATGAAAACTATGATATTTTATACTTGGACTTTAGTAAGGCTTTTGATTGAGTGCCACACTTACAGCTTCTGAGCAAAGTTAAAGCACACAGGATCAATGGCAGTATATTTAGGTGGATTCAGTCATGGCTTGGTGACAGACAGCAAAGAGTTAGTATAGATGGAGTTAAATCTGAGTGGGGGTGTGTTAGCAGTGGAGTTCCACAAGGATCTGTTTTGGGTCCCTTGCTATTCTTAATTTATATTAATGATCTTGACATAGGTATAAGTAGTGACCTGAGTAAATTTGCTGATGATACTAAGCTAGGTAGGGCCATTAGGGCTGATTCAGATGCTGTTGTAATGCAGGAGGAATTGACCATTCTGTCCAATTGGGCCGAGAAATGGCAAATGAAGTTTAATATAGACAAATGTAGTGTACTTAGTATAGGTAGAAATAATCCATTGAATAGTTATAAATTAAATGGGAGAATTTTAGGGAGGACCGATTGTGAGAGGGACTTGGGTATTTTGGTAAGTTCAGACCTTCGTCCTAGAAAGCAATGTCTAAATGCTAAGAATAAAGCTAATAGGATATTGGGATTCAATAAGAGTGCTGAAGTCATTCTAAAACTGTATCTGGCGCTAGTTAGGCCTCATCTAGACTATGCAGTACAATTTTGGTCCCCATATTATAGGAAGGATATTCATTTGCTTGAATCTGTGCAGAGAAGGATGACAAAGATGATTGGTGGGCTAATGAACTTACCTTATGGTGAAAGTCTCAGAAAACTAAATCTACATACATTGGAAAGGAGAAGAGTCAGAGGGGAATTGATTGAAGTCTTCAAATGGGTAAAAGGATATAATAAAGGGGATCTGGGTAAGGTTCTTATACTTAGTGAACATGACAGGACACGTAGCAATGGGTTTAAGCTTGATAAGTATAGGTTTAGGAAGGAGATTGGGAGGAATTGGTTTACAAATCATGTGGTAGATGAATGGAATAGGCTCACTAGACATGTTATAGAAGCCTCCTCTCTGGGTAGTTTTAAGAATAGATTAGATAAATATATGGATGAAGCTGCTAGATGGGACTGACTTTTTTATGTACATATGTATATATTTTTCTAAGGACTGGGGAGATTATATTTTGCGGTTTCATGAATGGACATAATCCTCTGGATGCATTTTATGTATATTGTAGATTAGATCTGACGAACTCCTGTAAAGGGTGACAATGCTGATGACTTTTCTCTGGTAAGAAATCTTTTGTGTGTTGACTGGAACAGGAGCTGCCAAGTGTAGGCCATGAATGGCCTTTTGCAGTCTCCTTTTCTTATGTTCTTATGTTCTAATAACTTATTTAAGTCACTCTGCACTTTAAAGCTACCCTCAACTTCTTTGACTACAGCTTCCAATTTTGTGTCATCAGCAAAGATTGACACTTTGCTATTTACAGTCTCACCAAAATCATTTATATAAAGTATGAATAATAAAGGGCCTAGAATGGATACCTTGAGGTACACCACTGATAATGCCCCTCCACTGTGACCTCACCCCATTCAGCTCAACTCTCTGGTTCCTGTCTTTCAGCCATTCAGTTATCCAATTCAAAACTTTACCACATATCCCATGCATTTTTAATTTGTGAACTAGTCTCCTATGTGGAACCTTATCAAAAGCTTTGCTAAAAGGTAAGTAAATTATATTAACATTCTCTTCCCTTATCTAATTGTTTAGTAACATAATCCATAAAATCCAGTAAATTTGTTAAACACGATCTACCTCTTCTAAACCCATGCTGAGCATCATTTATTAACCTACCACACTCTAGATGTTCATAAATTCCCTTCTTAACTATCTTCTCAAGAATTTTACAAATGATAGAAGTTAAGTTACCAGCCTAAAGTTATTCGGGTCCTCTTTACTTCCCTTTTTAAAAATTGGCACTACATTTGCCAATTTCCAATCATTTGGTATTTCTCCAGACTCTAGTGATCTAATAAATATCTTCTCAAGAGCTACTGCAATACTTTCTACACCTTCTTTGAGTATCCTAGAATGAATGTTGTCAGGGCCAGATGCCTTACTAGTATTTAACTGCATTATAAGCCCTTTAATTTCTTCTCTATCTATATTAATAGAATTTATCACTACTTCCCTTGACCTAGAATTATCATCAATTAATCTAACTGGTTTCTCTTCTGTAAATTCTGAAAAAAAATGATCATTAAACACTACTATTTCCTCATCAGATTCTTTCAAAACCCCTTCATATCTAATGGCCCTATTGAACCCTTTTGAACCTTTTATGGGCTTTCTACTGTTTACATAATCAGGTTTGGTTAGGTTAGTTTAGTTTATTGATTTATGATCATTGTCTCAGCAAATTGTTTATTTTTGCCAAAAAATTGCCTAATTTTGTGGTATGTTAGCACTTAAATTTATCTTTACTTCTGTTATTTCTATAACATCTTCATTTGCAATTTTAAAAGAGTTAACTAATATTAACTTTGCAAGCAAATGCAGGAGCATTACTTAAACCATCACATGGTATTTCAAATGAACAATGAGATACATACAGGAGGTTAGTGTGACTCAGCATTTCAAGATGGTGTTGTAGAATAATTCTTGTTTCAACATTCAGTTGAAATATTATCTATTTATGACTATAAGGTGTGAGAGACCCTCTCTATATCAAAATATTACTCCTAGGTCACCATTACAAAGCTAAAAAGCAATATTAGTCTTTAGTATCGTGAAATATGTGGAAATTAATATTAAAACCAAATGTGCAAACATAAATTATTCATCTCATGATGACAGTTCAAGATGGCATTGTGGAATCATTCTTAAGTTGCCGAATCAGATTGAAATATTGACTTTTTGTCACTTTATAAGGATCTTTCTCACAGGAAGACCACATGCGAACTTAAGCTGCAGCAAGTAGGTAGTAGCAACAGAGTGGGCTGACAATTGTGAGATTCCAGCAGGCTGGCAGAGTTGTAGGAGTCAAGGAGCCTGAGATTTTCTCTTATGTCTTCTTCTTCAATGGAGACTGAGAGGCCAGAAATTCTTCCATATTTATGCTTACTCAGTGTAGCATTCTCAGGGCACCAGCACTTAACTAGCCATTCACCAAGAGTGGAAACATCTTCTAAAACAACTTCATCTCCTTATGTCACTAAATTTTATTATAAGGGTAGAACCTTTGCCCAAAATTCGACATGAGCCTTCCTTGATTGGCTTGTAAATGATGAGGCATTGCAGGCAGCTGTGATCTTAAAAGGATGAGTGAAAATGGACTTATCCTCAGTGGATTTTATGAGAACAACAGTTTGTGAGTTGCAATCATTATGAGGAACCAAGGCTGAAGTAATTGATTGGTAAATGAGTTGGTCTAGTTAAGGTGTTTTCCTTACTGTGGTGGCAGGTTCTGGGGTCCTGCAATCATACCACCTTATGCACAAGTAGAGCCACCTGGGTTTTGAGGGGAGGACAAGAGGGAAAAACTACTCCAACTTAATTTATTTCCAGAAAACAAAACAGAAAATACTGACAAAAAAATTACCAAATGACAATTCCAACTATTGCAAATAATATATACAAAAACCAATAATGATAATATATACAGGAGCTGCCAAGTGTAGGCCATGAATGGTCTTTTGCAGTCTCCTTCTTTTCTTATGTTCTTATACAGTCTTAGATTATAGAATAGTGTTTAAATATAAAAAAACCCAGATAATCCGCGCCAAAAATTAATACCCACATATAAAGCAGGAATATGAAGACCCAGGTGATTATACTAATCATTTATTCGCCGGATGTTTCGGACCTTTAAGAGGACCATCTTCAGCGACTATATCGTCTAATGAGAAGGGGAAGGAACATTAATTGATAACAGTTATATATATATATATATACAAAAAAAATCAATAGACCCCAAAACATGATTGGGGTTCACACTCCAAAATTATATATATAGAAATTAGTTCCAATTATATAAATAACCAAGATTCTCTGTAAAAATGGTAGTGTGGAGGGGTGTATGTAGGTAAGCCCGCTTTCTTCCAAGGCTACTCTCTAGAGTTCAGGAAATGGGACTCAGTTTGGGTTCTTCTGAGCTTACAGAGAACTGGAAGGTACAACAGTTCCACCACTGCTTGTCAAGACTTGGTCTAGCTGACCCAAAGAGCTGAAAAGGAGAAGGAATTTCAGTCAAAGATTCACTTCCAGACTCAAACGTCCTTACCATTAACATACCTACAATAACACTCTCAGACTAATACTCACACCAGTTATTCTCAGGACACTAATTTCCTATGGTCTGTTCACAATTAAGATTTTAATTAGTTCATGATTTTAATACATTATATTCATCAGGGTGCGCAAATAAAAAATCCCAGCTCTAGAAACCCGGGTTTTATTCGTGGGTTTTTTTTTTTGGTTTTTCAAGTGAAATTTGAAAAAACCTGGGTTTGGGTTTTTTTTTCAAAATTACATTTTTTTCAAGAAATAAATGCTACTTATCATTATTTTATTCAAAATTCATATTTATGTTTAGAATTTCAACAAATATGTATCAAATTAAGGTTATTTCTCTGATTGTGACTCATAATAATTTCTCTCTCCTTCTACAGGTTATGGCTATCATGGGTACCCATAATTCTCAATCAGTGATCTGTTCTTACTTTAATATAATTATTAAACTATTTAATTATTATTATAAAAATAGCGATAGCTATTCTTTTTCTATGCTCTTCTACTAATGCTTGTAGCATTTGTTTTTTGAAAAAACCTAGAATAAAACCCAGGTTTTGGGGGCTTTTCAAAATTACACTTTTCTTTTCAAGAAATGAATGCTACTTATCATTATTTTATTCAAAATTCATATTAATAATTTCAACAAATATGTATCAAATTAAGGTTATTTCTCTGATACTGACTAATAATAATTCATCTCTCCTTCTTCAGGTTATGGCTATTATGAGATATGTGTTCCCCAAATTCTCTATCAGTGATCTGTAATTATTAAGATTATATAAAAATAGAGATGGCTATTCTAATGCTTGTAGCATCATTTGTTTTTTTGAAAAAACCCAGAATAAAATTTACCCGGGTTTTATTGGGCCTTTTCAAAATTTGTTTTTTTTTTCCCAGCCCTGATACTCATAGCTTGATTCAACGAACCACAGCTTAACAGATTTTGGAAGTAACAGGCAAAATCTATGGTTGCTAGCCCCTTGCCTTTTATTCTCTCTCCAGAAGCAGATGACCAGTCTTTGCCCTTTTATATGTTTCAGATGATGTAATTCATTTTCTAAGCGCATCTCATTTATGGTAGCCAGGAAATGTTAAGATTAGGGACAAACAATTTAGTAGATTTTTTCTTTCAAGTTAGCCATTGGCCAATCAGTGATATTCAGCATTCATGGGCATTGACCAATCATAAGCTTTTAATTTCTCTGGTTGCTTTTGTACTTAAAGATGGGAATAAACTCATTTTTTTTTATTTTGTTTTAATCTTATTAATGATTTCTCTTAAATAAACTCTCCCAGACACTATCTATTCTTTTGCTCCATTTCTTTGTTGTTTTTTATGAAATCGTTTTTACCCATTTTCAAATGTTTGGGTAATGGGTATGGATGTGACATATGCTTTTTTTTTAGTGTTTTGGTTTGTTTGTTTGTTTATTTTTAAGTCCATATTATTTTTTTAATAGTTTTTTATTGTTTGGATTTGTTTAAATGGTATTTATTAGCATTTGTTTTGTTAAAAAACTTTCTATATATGCATTTATTACATGAGGCCAGTGGGTAAAGTTTTGCTGCAGCGAGTAAGAATTTGTGGAACTGCTCTTTTATGCTCAGGTATTTTAGAAAATGACTGCCCTCTATTTTGTGGATAATTTATATACCTATATTTGTGCTTTAAAATAAGGTATTTATTTAGAGATTTTTTAATTGGCATATTAAACAAGTGTTTTATTGTTAAGTTATTAGAATTGCATCATATTGTATTATATATCATTTTGATGGGAACTTTGGTGTGTGTGTGCAGAAATTGCTTCTTTGTTTATGCCCATTTTTTAGGGGGGGGAGGAGGGAATTCAATGTTTTTCAGAGATAGCAATTCATTATTTACTATAGCCATGTTGTCTTGAGGAAAAATAAAAAAAAGTAGATTTAACAGTAGCGCAGAAACTAGAATTGATCACAAAGTGAGGATGTGGTGTGTCTATAAAGCATGTGTGTAATGAATGTGGAGTAAAAAACAAGCAATTTCAGATATACATAAGGCAAAACCTAATCTTACCAAATATGCTCTGAAATACTGTATTTATGGATAATGTGCTTGATTAAAAGTAGTGTACAGAACTCTTTTATCTTCTTTCTTTTTTAATATAATGCTGATATTATCCACTACATACATAGTACTGGAAACTACAGAAAATCGGCAACATCGGACTGAAGGTCCCACTTTTTTGTCCATTCAATCAAGGTATGAGTGTATTTAAAAATATGTGCTGCAAAATATCCCTATAGGAGTTGATGAATGGGAGGCACAATGGAAGTCCTTTGGGTCCCCCATTCGGATCATGACCACCCAGTTCTTGGTCATCTCAGCCACCCTAGAAAAAAAAAGGTATTAGGCAGGCATTTGGGGTAATGAGGGGAGGCAAACTATCTAACTAATCTAATACATCCCTCCCACCTATATTCATCTCATCTCAACATACAGTTCAGGAAATGGGACTTGGTGGAGCACTCAGAGCTTACGGGGAACTGGGAGGTAGAACAACACTGCTTGTCAAGACTTTGTCTAGCTGGTCCTAAACACCTGAAAAGGAGAAGGCATTTCAGTCAAAGATTCACTGCTACATGCAAATATCTTTACCACTGAGGGCTTTGGCTCTGCTCACAATTTGGAGTTGTTTAAGAACCAGCTTTCACTTAATTTGGCTCTTATTTGAATTCGATTCATTAGCGTTTTGTTTGGAGGAATGTCATTAGCCAGTCATTTTGAAGTTTTTGTCATCTTTACTGTGAGATACTACTAGTGTGTACTGATGAGAGATGGTCCCTAATCAATTAAGAAATGTAATTTCATAACAAGAAAAAGACGAGTTTGCATTTGATCTTTTTGCTGTAGTTACCATTCATTTCACTTGGCAGAAATAATAATTGTAAGCAAAGGGAAGAGTGTTATTTTCTCTTGAGCAATACTCTACTGCCCAGAGCCTCTCTGGACTTCTCCTTTTTCCCAGTCTCCATAGTTGTGTAGCCTCTCAGCCCCAATAATGACAGAGGAAGCACATCTCTATTTTCATCTATATTCACCACTTTACTGATCTCACCCCATGGCTGAGGTAATTAGCTGCCAATAAGTCTGGAATCTGTCCACCTGTGACGATTTTTGGAGGCTCTTGTAAAAATTACTAATCAGTATTAAACTGTTGCATCATTTTTAAAGTTTTTCAGAAAGGGCAACTGAAGGTTGTATCTGACTCAAATTTTCTTCTTGATCCTAAGAGTTATTTGTAATAATAAAAAATTGTTTTAAAAAGAAGTTGTCAAAATAATACATTGCAAGGCAAAGGTCTTTAGTATAGGAAAGAGATTTAACCATAAGAGACCTTTTAAGACTATAAAGGATACTCACATCAAAATCTTGAATTAAATATGACTAATGAACATTCATTTTTGGATGAAATATTGGACGATAAAGAGGTGAGTTAATTATGATTATTCAAATATTTGTTTTTAAGACAGACTCATTCATTCCTTACTTAATTGCCCCTTGCTAAGGTCCATGTGTGTGAATTTTTTGTAGGTAATTCTTGCTTGTTTATAAGATTTTGTGCATCTTTCTCTGACCATGGTAAATTTTTTCCTGTAATGGATTGGTTGGCTTTGATTACATATATTATGGATGGATTCTGTTCTGAAGAGGTCAAGATAGTGCTTTATGGGCACTACTTTTATGCTAGTAAGTGATTTATTGGGAAGATCTGAGTGCTAACAATGTAGATGGCTTTATTTGTGTTGTTGTGTGGTGAAATGGCTGGATGTAAGAATGTGTGCCCAAGGTATAAGCAAATTAGGAATAAATGTATTTTGTAGATATATTCATTGGAGTCTCCAAATGTGAGTGATGGAGTGTGGTCATTCTTGTTTGTTTCTTGTTTGTTTTTCGTTCTTAAGTAGTTTGTTTGTTTCTAGAGTGACACTGTAACAGGGTCCTTATAAAGGAGTTTGATTTTTAATGCCTTATTGTGTGGGTATTTCCTGTACTCTAGTTTGTGTGTTGTGAATGTGAGACAGTAATTAGGTTCTATTTTATCCAGTTTTCAAGTCTTATGATATAACATTGTGTATTGTGCCCTGCATGGATATACATGTTAGTGTGAGGATGGTGATATGATTGACATAGCTGTAGAGTTTGGATTTCAGGAAGGATTATCATAGATAATAATGTTCATTTCTAGAGAATATGAGATCAAGTCTAGATGAATTTTCCTCTCCTATATTATGAGTATCTTTATGGACATGCTGGTATAAAAAAACAATCTTCTATACTCTCAATAAAATGTCTAGCTGCCTCTTGGGATATCCCATTTGTCAGGTTGTCTGTTTCCCAGTTAATTTCCTTAAAGTTAAAATCGCCTGCAATAAATACTTGATTTTCCCTTCTATAATCATAAGTCAATTTTATTAGATCATTTAATAATTCATTATTTACACTACTAGATGATGGTGGTCTATAAATTATGACCAGTAAAATTTTTCTATTATTTGCCAATTTAATTTCACACCATACAGCCTCTCTATATTGATGCATATTAAAATTTTCTATCTTATTTTCTGTAGAAACCAAACTGTTATGAACCAAAATACATACTCCACCCCTACATGCATTCTGATTTTTTTCTGTCTTTGCGAAAAATTATATAATCATTTTCAAAAATTTCATGATTCTGTATCAGAATATTTAATTTTGTTTCAGTTAACATAATTATTTGTGGTTTTTCTTTATTAATTAATTCATTAAATTCTCCAATTTTATTAAATATTCCATCAACATTAGTGTAAATACATTTAATAACAGGGTTTGCAAGAGACTTATTTGGTTGATCTATAAAAAATTTGCAGAATATTGTTTGATCTTTTGCTTGGCTAATTCATCATTTTTTTTTTTTACATTTCCTTAACCAAGATGTTCCTCTTTTCCCTGTCTTTATTATTTAAATCCCTAAATATTTTAATATTCTTTAATATATCATCAGAAATATGGGGAATCTTTTTTGCATTTTTAAGTACAGTTCTTTCCTGATTTTCATCTTCAAAAGTTACTTTTATCAGTCTTGAATATGGTTTAGTTTCATCTCTTTTACCTACTCTAATTATCTTTTGAACTTTAGTGTTAACTTCAGTGCCCAAAGAATTGGTCAAAAATTTCCTCACAAAGTTTTCATCACCTTGTTTTCTTTGTTGTCCATACTCGTGTTCCTGTTCTGGAATGTTTGCCCGCATTACATTTTTCTTCCTTTCTACTCTATTTCTTTCTTCTTCCCACATTTCTTCAATTTTTTCTTCAAAATTTTCTTCCATCTCAGCTTTCACTTCACTGAATATTTCATTTTTTTTACTATGTATACCTTTTTCCAGAGCCTCAATCCTCTGTGAATTTTCCTCAACCCTTTGTCTAATTGAGCCCAGTTGCTTCAATATTTCTGCAGCCACTGTTTTACAATGTTTCAAAGTACAATAATATGTTATGTTGGGCATTTGTTTAGCTAGCTTACTGAATTGCTTGTACCCCTCAGGTGTCATACCGTCACATGAGGCATGCACCCAAAACCTACAATAATCACAAAATAACCCATCACTCCCTTTACCCTTATCTGTACATTTGGTATTGCAGTGGTCACATATATCTATGTCAGTTACTATTGGGCATGTCCCATTACTAGGCTCATTCTTATTAACCATTTTATTTTCAAGTCCAACAATAAAGCAAACAGTATAATACTCAAATTTTATAATAATAATAAAAAAAGTAACTAAATATACGAATTGACCAAAATATTGCCTCCCAAACAAAAAACAAGGTAACTCTTTGTCCAAATTTTCCAGCGTTTTGAAGTGCAAAATTTAAAACACCCACACTCAATGAAATCTCAATAATGGTTTATCCCCAATAAAACCTGAGGACCTTTTGACAATGGCCCCTAACACCAACACCAGAGGTCACATCTATGGCTCAATAAATGAATCAGAGAGATCAGGGGCCCCCTAAAGCCCTATTTCTATAACCAATAAACTCTTTGAGTTGAAAATATCGGCATTGCTGGATTCTCAAATGAAAATATTCGAAGGAAAATAGTAGTTTCTTGATTATTTTTATCTACAATTTATTTTATATTATCATATATTAGCATATTATATTAGCATATTTCTCTATAAATAATTGCCTTAGATTTATAAAAATTTGTGATTTTTTCCTTTTAAGGATACTTTTGGAGAGATGACAATAAAAAAAGAATGCTTTGAAGATTCACAGGTCACTAATTTGGATAGCATAAAGGTATCTGAGAATTACAATATTAACACACATCATTATTCCTTTAGTTCTATTCCTTAATTTTATTTTTATATTTCTCTATACTCTATTTAATTATAACACAATTTTTGTCTCTGGGTAACAACTGTTATTTTCTATTTGCTTGTGTCTAGAATACATGAAAATTCACTGTTATTTATTTCAAACTTTACTTTTGTGTCCAGGATAATGATATTTATATGAACTTTACCTATTCCTTCTGGAAGGAACTAGTGAATTTGAACTTTCATTTGCATAAAGTAGAAACAAAATGACATGATACAAAAGTAGCATTTATTTATTCTAGAATTACATAAGTGAGACAATTAAAATATTAGAAATGAGTAGCTTTCCATGATTTATGCTTATACTTTATAAATTACTTTCACGAATCAGCCCCCAAATATAATCTCCCATCAGATTTTTATTATATGATCCTTGATAGCGGAGTTCAAAGTCCAGTACATCCTCATGAAAGCGCTCTCCATGCTCCGAGTATGCTCCCATTTTCTAAATTTATTAAGATGAGCGTCAAGAATATGGACCTTCAGGAACATCCTACAACCCATCTTGCCATAATTTTTCAACAAGCTCTACATAGATTTTGGCTTTATGATTACCTAGGAAGCCAAGAACCACTGTGATAAAGCTTTCCCACACTGCTTTTTCCATCCTAGTGAGCTTCTTGGGTAAACTCCTTTCATTCCATGATCTTTTTTATTTGTCGACCGATGAAGACCCCAGCTTACACCTTTGCCGCAGATAGCTAAGGAAAGAAATTTTGGAGATACTTGAAAGCTGCAGACTCCTTATCTAGAGCTCTGAAAAATTGTTTCATAAGGCCCACTTTAAGTACAGAGGAGGAAACAGTACTTTTGGGGAGTCCAACAAAGGCTCCCATTTGCTGTTTCTTCACACACTAAACTCAGTCCATTGTGGCCAATCCGCTGATGGTAGTGTGCCACAGTATCCCTGCTGTCCCTAAGGAAAAGGTAACAAGGAAACTTGATAAAGCCACCTTGGAGACCCATCAAGAATGCCGCCATTTTGAAGTCTCTGATAACCTCCCAATTTTACTCTTCATATTTTAATGGATCTAGCAAAATCTTGACACTGCTCTATCTATTCCTCTTTGAGCTGGAATGAGTGAGCAAGGGGAAGAGATGGATACATGTTCCCGTCATGAAGCAGCACTGCTTTGAGGCTCCTGGCCGAGCTGTCAATAAAGAGGCGATTAGCGATTTTGATTGCCTCAAACAGACAGGTCACATTGTGACAAAAGCAAAGCTCATCTTGATGTATAAAAAGCTTGAAAAACAGTTGTGACGCTTTCTCTGACCTGATATTTGCACACTGTCGTCTAACAAATCCCACTGCTTGAGTCTTGAAGTTAAAAGCTCAGCATTGGACTTTGTGAGAACAAGATCTCTGACAAGGTCATTGAGATCTTTTTGGTTGGGGTAGTATGGGTTTCTCTCCTCAGTTGCACCTTGGATCTGGATCAATGACTTCACCCTCTTCTGAACTGTTATTCCTTTCTAAAAACTGCTGCTCTCTTTTTGGAGGAGTCGGTACAGCGAGCTCAGAACTTTGTGGCACTGGCGCAATAGATGACTGAAGGTCTGGATATATGATAACAGGCACATTTGCCTGCTCGACGTTTGGAAGGGTTCACCATGCAGAAGAAACAATTGCTTGAGTGGTCAGTTGGTTCTTTTCCAAATTTGTGGGAAATAATAGCTATTACTACTGTATTACCTTTTCTATAACTTTTTAAATACAGTATATCATGTTTATATCATAACTGCAAAAAACATAGCCCTTGAAACTTGATATATTTGTACTATTTGCATAAAAATAAAGTTATTTACCATAAATGGGCTAATTTAAAATTCAATGTCGTATCCACAAAAGCAAAGTTTTGGGATTAAAATTGAAACTTTTTATTTAATAGAGCCACAAACAATTGGGAAATAACACTTTTAACTCAAGGACAAGAGAAAAGTGAAATTTTGTAATACAGTGTAATTAATCATATTTGAATGAAGTTTTTAATAAGATTTAAATCAGCATTAAATTTATATCAGGATGATTGTGAAGAAATCACAGCTCAGAAGATCAAGGAAGAATTTTTTGAATCATGTGATGGAACTGAGCAAGAGTTCCCAGGTCAAGAACCAACAGTTGGTTGTTGTGATAAAATCATGTCACAAGATTGGTCAGTTAAGGAGGTAATTATCTCAAATCTTTCCTTTGTAAGAATATTGATGATTCAATATCAATAACAGCTCTCTTGGAATCTCCATGTGATTGATCCATTGATTTGCTAGGTTGCTAATATTATTTGACTAATTCAAAATTCCTGAGATTTCTTTAGGTTTAATGGAACCAGTGTTTTCATTCAATGAGCCAAACTGCACTACTTGCTTGACTTCTATAGCCTGTTAGTGTGCAGTATATTTTCTAGTAGTTCTTTTGTTAGTAACTATCAAATATTCATCAGGTTCTTACATAGAAATATATTTGTCTCTAGGAAGAGGTTGGAGAGATTTTGATGAAAGAAGAGATTAAGGAAGAAGATCTGGAAGATCAAAGTTATCTCAGTGATGAAAATAAAGAGAGCCTCAATTTCAAAGATGAAACCTTATCAAATGTTACTAATCAAACGGGGATACAAAACTGCCTTCAAGAAAAGGTAATTTTGCTCATTTTATTTTACAGAGCCAAGTTTAATAATAAATTTTCATGTAGTGAAAAGATATACAAGTGTTGGATATATTTTATAACACTGGCCAAGAACAATGGTAAATATAAAGTTGCAAAGTGTTAACAGGTTAGAATGGAAGTAATGTCTGATTTTCTAGAATATAGTTTTATAGTATTTATTATAGTAGTTCCTCATATTATTGTTTGGGAATGCTCCATTTGGTAATTTATAGCTTTTTCTTTCTGACTATAAAAATCTTGTTCATAATCTTCTTCAGTATTCACCCCTATGTTCTCCCAGCTATCGATCACATTAGATATTTTTTAGTCATTGACATTCATAAAGGTTTCAATGCAAGTCCATTGACAAAATATATTCAAAGCACTTATGGGTAAGATGTAGTAAACGAAAGAAGTTGTATTAAGTGCTTTTCCCATTTCCAAAATGAGGATTTCAGTTTAAAAGATGTACCAAAACAAGGTCCAAAAGAACTTGATTCTGAAGAGTTGGAAGCTTTGTCAATGCAAATCCTGCAACAACTTCTAGGGAATTTTCCCATCATGTTCCAATGATAGGAAAATAGGTATCACAGAAACTGTCTTCCAGTACACACATAAAAGGTGTCTACACCAGCATAATCCTTTATAGTTAAAGGTCATGGACCATTTCGCTTGAATGTTGGACCAGATTGGCAAATCCCATCAACCCAGGACCTGGACCGAGTGTATGTAAATGATCATATTTTGGAATTTCTGATCCTATGGAGACTCTTCTTTTAACCTACTAGGTAATTGGGAGGTCATACTTTCCATGTACCCCCTTTTCTCTTTTTTTGACAAAATTGTTAGAACAGAAGGCAAAAATGGGAAATCGCATGTAGATCCGCCTCCAATCACAGCCTCGGCCTCCCTTGGTGTCAGAGAGACAAGGAAAATCGAGGCACCCCTTTGACCGATGAGGAGCTGCCCCCCTCACCATCGCCAAGCAGCAAAGGGGCTTCCACTCTGCCATCTTTGGAGATGCTCTCAGGCAGCTTCACCTCTGAAAAGGATGTGGCTCCCTCCCGTACTTTCTCAGAGCCCCCTCCCACCCTCTTCTAACAGAGAAGTGGTTTACTCCACTCCTCAGCCCACAAATGCGGTGTCTTTCCCCCAAACCCATTCTTTTCAGGTGCCCTCGGGTGGTTCCATGCCCCTACTTAGGGTGCAACAACCTCGCAGTGAGCGCCAAGGGACTCGTAAACAATTTATCCATGCCCCTACCCGGGGCAGTCCCTCCTTCCAAATGACAGGTGATTGCCAATAGAGAAGGCAGGCGATCCAAAAATAGGGCCAACCCCCTTGGGGGCAAGAGTGAGCAGTGTCTGTAGTGTCCGTCCTCCATAACTTCCTGCATTTGAACTCTGCAGGGGTTGATGAAACACTACAGAACAGTCCTTGATTGTGATCCTTGATTCTTCAGGGGGGAGGGGGCACATGGAAGCCTCTCCTGAGATGTATGCACCTCCACCGAGTCATTCGACACAATGGAGGTAACACCCTTAAAGTTGGTTGTAAGGCCGTCTTCTGGAGTTCCTAAGTCTGCCCTTCGAAAAGACACCACCAAAGGAGCTTTGGCTCCTACACCTCCAATCAAGGCTGGACTGGGTGGCTCGGAATCTGTGGATCCTAGATAGGAGGGACCCCGGCCCCGAAGGTTTTGAGGTGATCTGTCGGTGACAGCGCCCTCAGCCCCCTGTTCGGCCGTCAGTGCCCGGAGGTGTCCCGTGATGGTCTTCTCTTCGAAGACGGCCCTGGCATCTCCCCTGAGCTAGCTCTGTAGGGCATATTCCTTCATTAGAATTGGCGCGGACTCCAGGCCAACTGGGAGGGGAGCTGCGGAGGCACGTTTCCTTCCGTTCCCCGTTAGCTAGCTTTTTAATTTGACCATGCTGGGTGCATGCCCGCTACCCTCTCCCCCGTGGGTAGAAATGTTTGATCGCACCACCACTGCATGGGACCGGGCAGGACGATGCACCATTTACACCCGGCTTGATCTGTCTGTTCTTCTCTTTGCCTCAAATACCTCTTTTGAGGCAGTAGCAGTGTAGCTGCACCTGGATAGGAGATATACTGCTTCTGCGTACATTCTACCGTCAGTGGACTCAATCCGGGGGACTTCTCTCCCATCGTAGTATGGCTGCCGAGCGTTTGTACTGATATTGGATTTAAACTGTAAACACCCCTCTTGGAAAGACTACTTGATCAATCCCAGAAGTCAGCTCCTTCCCGACCTTATCTATGAGCTGGAGATTGGTGTCTCAAATGTGGATTTAGTTTACGCATCACTGCCAGAGAACAGCTCCATTTAACTATCCCTGTTCTCTTCAGATGCTTAGCTTGATTTGGGGTTGGAGGTGTTCGATGACCTCCATGGTATTGATCACTTTTCCATTCAAATACAGTCAAACCTCGCTTACCGATCACTTCGCATAACGAGCAATTTTTTTACTCGCTTAATGCGCGACGTTTCGCATAACAAGCAAAATTAAAAATGACCCTGCCCATTTTTAAAATGATTCGTATGCCCAACGTGAAGGCTCCTTTCTACCTAGCGAACCACGAGTCACGATGGGACAATGCGAGGTCCTTTGTATTCTGCTCCTGACTCGCTCCCGCCTGTTTCTCGGCTATCAGTCTTGCGTTTAGCGCTCGTTCTGGCATCATCTTAATGTCGCTTGTGATCGTACATTTTCCAAACTTGTGTTCAGACGCATTATTTTTTTAAAGTGGAAAGTTTAATAACCCTTGCAATAATGTTCCCAAAGAAAACGCCGCAAGAAAACAGCAATAAAAGAAGAAGAATCACTGTAGAAGTGAAACGTGAAATTATTGAGAAGCGAGAACAAGGTGTGAGTGTAGATGACCTAGCATGCACATACAATCAGACTATATCAACAATTTGCACTATCTTCAAGAACAAGGACAATATTAAGGGGATAAATGCTTCAAAGGGAGTGTCAAGAATATCTATGCAATGACAGGTATTCTTGACGAGGTTGAAAGGTTGATTCTCATATGGATCATCGACAAGCAAATGCAAGGCGATGATATTAAAGAGCATCATTTATGAGAAGGCGAAAGTGATTTTCGCCAACCCCGTTATGATAACGCCAGGAGGATCAACGGACAAAGAAGCAGCATTCCAGGCAAGCCATGGCTGGTTCGAGAAGTTTAAAAGAACCGCCAGCATCTTCCTTCATGCCAATAATTCTTCCCGCTCCACGTCTCCGCCTCCCTTGCGCCAGGAGCTACCTTTTTTGGGGAGGAAGGTGTAAACAGTTATTGTTTTTATTTTATTTTACTAATTATTTATTCTTTCCCAGGTTCATTCATAATAATCTTTTTATTTTATAGGTTAATAATTTAAAATATTATTTTAGACATTATTACAAATTATTTGGGGGTAATTTTTTTAGTCATGGAATGCATTATTGTATTTTGCATGGATTCCTTTGAGCAAAATTGTTTCACTTCACGAGTGTTTTGCATTATGAGTAAGATTCTGGAACGAATTATGCTTGTTTGTTTGGCAAGGTTCTACTGTATCATTTTATGGACCACTGCAGTCTGAAAGGCCCTTTGTGGTGCTTGGTGTGGGTGCAGTGGGCGCATTTCATTCAGGAAATAAGTCATTTCTCTTGATGAGTTGTCCGGCAAACTCATCGCCATGGACCTTACTACTATTTCGAGAACGTCTGGTCGTTTTACACGACCGCTTTCGTGGCGATCAGACGAGTGTAAGGTGGCCTTTAAACAAAAGCCTTATGCCTGTAAGCGCCGCCGAACGATTTCACTGCCAGTGAATTTCTGTGAGCTAGGGCTAGGTTTCGAAGCACGCACGCCGCTCTTCCTGGCGGGCATACGTTTCTTCACTTAACGGGACACCCCTTTACCATCGTCGGAGCCTCTGGCAGCTCCACCGAAAGAATGGAGGTCCCACCCACCCCTGTGCTTTCGCAGCGGAGCCTCTAAGATGAGGCTTACTCCTCCTAGACCTGCGTAAGGGACTCGGCGATTTGCCTTCCTGGCCGCCGTGCTGACAGGACTCAGCGCTCTGTCCGCCTCCACCGAGTCGCTAGAGCCACAGGAGGCAAAAACCCCTGAAGTTGGTTTTGAGGTCATCTTCCGGGGTTCCTAAAGCTGCCCTCCGAAAGGAGGACAGCACTAAAGGAGCTTCGGCTCCTTCGCCCATACCCAGGAGTGGGCTTGGTAGCTCGGAGATGGTGGATCCTCCAAAAGAGCGATCCCCGCCTCCGAAGCCGCTCCGCTCACCTAAAGTTTCGAGGCGGAGAGAAGAAAATACTCGCACAGTGAGCCAAACCTCCCCCGATATATCCCCGAAGGCGACAGTGCCCGGAGTTTTGCCTCCGGTAAGCTTACGGTCATTCCCTTGAGGGTCTTCTCTTCGAAGAGGGCTCTTGCATCACCGAGCTAAACCTGCTATGCTCCCACGAGGAAATGCTGTCTGCGAGGCCTTCCTTCGTAGACAGCACTACGCCACCGTGTTTTTCGATCTGGAGAAGGCCTATGATACTGCATGGCGATACGGTATCATGAAGACTCTCTACACGGTGAGGGCGAGGGGACGCCTCCTAATCTTTATATCTTACACTCATCCCCCATCGAGAGCCTAATTGTCGATGCTGGGGAGATGCCAATCGCTCTGCTCCCTGTACACTGCATTATTGGGGGTGTACACGCGAGTCGGCCAACTGCTCTCACTGCATCAGCAGCTGATCTCGACGGTGCCTTCTCCATCCGGCCCCAGCTTAACCTCTTCTTCTTTCTGACACCCTGTCTTCTTGCCATGCTCCCTCACTCTCCCTACAACCTCTCCCACAACTTCTCTGTTTGGCCTCTAAATTTCACAACGTAGACACCGACCAGCTTCCTCTTACCCAACCTTTCACAATCTTATCAATTTTACGCCGAGTCTAAGGTGAAGCCGCCGTTAGCTGATTTTGCCGGCGGCCCCATTTTCACCCCTCACAGAGCGGGCTACTGCGAGGGGTGATAGCGTTTGCATCCTGTTGAAATAATATAGTCACCATGCCCACCAAAAAAATGGAGGTCGCCTCTCCCTTGTGATCTCGCAGGGCACCCTCTAAACCTCTTTTCCCCAAGATGAGGTTTACTTCTCTCCTAGGCCCATATAAGGGGCGCGGCGATTTGCGGCCGCCGTGCTTACGGGACTCGGCGCCCCGTCCAGCCCCAGCTTAGCCTCTTGTCCTTTCTGACAGCCTGTATTTTTACCCTACTTCCTCACTTTCCTTACAACCTCTCCCACGACTTTCTCTGGTCGACCTCTAATTTCACAGGGTAGACGCCGACCAACTTCCTCTCGCCCACCCCTTAAGGGGCGCGGCGATTTGCCTTCCTGGCCGCCGTGCTGACGGGACTCAGCGCCCCCTCCGACCCCAGCTTAGCCTCTTCTTACTTCAGTTTTCCTTTCAATTATTTCTATCCTTCTTCCCAACTCCTCTTGCTATTGTTTCCCTTCTGCTTCTCCAAAATACCCATTGTTTGGGTAGTTCCTTAGCTTTAGGTTTTTGTTTTTAACAGGTTAGTTTAGTTTAGTTATTTAGTACTTTAGGTCCCCTCTTTTACATTTTTGTCTCTTTTTTTCCCTTCTTCCTTCTCCTTTTCTTTTTCTGTCTCGACAAAAGTTGCGACTATGGCTTTCTGGGCCCCATAGTCGCTTGATACTTGACCAGGCTATGCTTTTGGACTAATTCTTTCTTACTTCTGTCTCTGTACAGGTCGATGGATGCGCCCATTGGGGGGCATCGTCTGCAGGACCGTGCTCTAGAGGAGATTTGGTTGCCTGGGTCGTCATTTTGTTTCTGGGAGGTCTTAGCACCACAGTCCAGAGAATCTCCATTATGTGGCTCTGCTGTTTTTAAAACAACATTGGGAGTCGGGGGTTGGGGGTCGGGTTACCCCGTCTGGGCTGTATGGGCGCTCTATGGACTCACGATGACGATTTGGTGCATGCCCTCGGCTCCAGGGGCAGCCCAAATTAAAATATATACTTATATGAGTAAATTTAACAAAAATAACTCCCTTGGACCCTGATGGTAGACGTTTTGATCCTTTTGGGTCAGAAGTCGACCCTGAGTTGGATTACGACCGATCTTTAGTCTTGAAAGCGAACGATAGTCCTCTTAGTAAGGCTGGCATCTTCGACGTCTACGAGGATTTCGTTGAGATATGTGGCGAACCTGCCCAAATATGGCCACGTAATGATGGCGCATTGATAGTCGAGGCGAAATCGAGCGAGCAGCATCAGCGAATTAAGACCCTACAGTATTTAGCTTCAGTAGACATGTCCTCTGCTTCGCACCCGACATTTAACACCAGTAAAGGTGTTATCCTATCGGGAGAGTTAATAGATTATGATGTTGACACGCTGGTATCAAAACTTACCAATCAGAAGGTTGTAAGTGCCCACCGCATTTCCAGGTTTGTGAATGGCGCTAGGTTACCTACCGCCACCATAATCCTGACCTTCAATAGATTGGAACCGCCCAAGTATGTTAAGGCTGGCTATCTTAACATCCCAGTCAAGCCTCCTGTTGAAAACCCACGACGATACTTCCATTGCCAACGCTTTAGCCATGTAAGCAAGTTTTGTAAATAGGCAAGGTTGTGTGTGAATTGTGGATCGGATTATCACCGACACCCTGTTCTCAACAGATGCGCTGCCCTAACTGTGTTAGAGAACACTCTGCAACATCACAGTAATGCACTTTCTTTCTCCATGAGAGAGAGAGGTCATTGCCATTAGAAACAAGAACAGGGTGAGTTTTAAAGAGGCTAGAAGAAGAGTAAAGGAGATGTATGTCCAACCTGGTGTGAGCTTTTCTGATGCTCTGCGTTCTATCAGGCCAAAGAAAGGGAGAAGCCAGAGACCTCCCACTGGTTCTCCTATGCCTGACCAGGTAAAAAGTCCTCCCCGTCCTAAACGTACATCTCCTCGTGATGAACACACTTGGTCAGCACCTAACAGTGCTTCTGAGGTTACCAACAAGAAGAGGAACCTTCCATCCTCTTCTGGGTCCCCAAGGGTGGTTAAGCACCTCGCTACCGCTCCAGAACATGTGGATGTTGATCATGTTGGTCCTCAGGTGGTATCCATTCCACCTCTGGATATTCACCCTGCCCCTAAAGGACCAAACTCTTTTTCAGCTCCAAAGCCAGTTATCACTCCAGCGCCCTTTATTGATACTGCTTTGGAATTCCTTCGATCCCTGAATGAGAAGGAACCAACCTTTGCTCCTTCCCAGGAGCCAGCTGTTGTGGAGGTTACCCCCTCATCTGAGGAGGACTCTCAAAAACTGACTCCACGTCCTTTTCTATCTGCATCGAATTCACAACTTTTGCCGATTTCCTCACCACCACCATCGCCTCTACCATCCCAACCAATACCACCAGCTTTGTCAACATCGTCTGTTCCCTCGACACCGGAACTGACCCCTGGAGTTGCTTTCATCTCTTCTCCAGTGAAGACAGTTCTCTCTTACAGCTACTTATCAAAATCTGATGCGCTACCTCTTAAAGAAAAACCAAAGGCAAAACTCAAGCTTCCGATGCCTCCTTTGTCATACTCCAAGCCTAAGGCTAGTATGAAACGAACTACTACCGCTGGTATTCAAATCCAAAATCCCCTACCCCTAAGGATAGGAAGAAATCTACCGTTATGCTTAAACGGTAACAATGTTTCCAATTATTCATTGGAACCTCCAAGGTCTCTTCCCTAAATGGGAAGAGTTCAAGCTCCTGCTTAAGGATTACAATCCAGATTGTATTGCTTTACAGGAGACTTGCTTGGTACTCGCAGAGTACCCAACATTTCGGGTTTTGTGGGATATTATAAGAACCCCAGAGAACCAATCTTTGGTTCTGTTGTTTTTGTTAACAACAGGGTTCCCGACAACCACCTCTCTCTTAACACAAACCTGCAGGCGGTTGTTGTCCGCCTGTTTTCCAGTCGCAATTATTCGGTCTGTACGCTGTATCTTCCTCCTGGCGAGGAAAGAGATACAGCGGTTTTAGCTACAAAGTTAGCTAATTAATTTCGCAACTTCCTCCTCCCTTTTTATTGATTGGCCACTTTAATGCTCGACACCCCCCTTTGGGG
This sequence comes from Ceratothoa steindachneri, assembly GCA_963969495.1. Taxonomy (NCBI): domain Eukaryota; kingdom Metazoa; phylum Arthropoda; class Malacostraca; order Isopoda; family Cymothoidae; genus Ceratothoa; species Ceratothoa steindachneri. Next base: position 16,392,467 of record OZ018333.1, on the reverse strand, counting down.
AGACCATGATAACAACCTTAGAGGAAATATGATTGAAAGATTTCTGGGCACTAATGATGGCAGCCACACATCATTTCACATCCAGACGAACAGCTTTACATGTGTGGACTTGTCTCTCTGTTCACCAAGCTGTAGAGCTGATTTTGACTGGTCAGTGGATCCTGACTTGCGAGGCAGTGATCACTTTCCCATTGTAATAACACATGTACATGTGGTCCTCTTCCACCACCTAGAAAAAGATGGAATACTAAAAAAGCAAACTGTCCTAAGTTCAGGTACGTCTCGAGCCATGATGGGTCCTTACCTCATGAAGATATTGAAGTGGCTATTGATGATGTTCTAGCCCACGTCAATCATGCAGCTAATTCCTCCATCCCGCTCTCCGGCTCAACTGTTCGTGGACCACAATTGCCCTGGTGGTCTGCTGAATGCTCGAGAGTTGTCACTGAATGTAAACAGGCTTGCTGACGTTACCTTCGGTGTCCCACGGTGGTAAAGAAACTTGCTCGGCAGCACGGCGACGCACTATTCGACGAGCTCGAAAGACCTCGTTGGATGGTTACATCGCGTCGATATGTTGGCAGACCCCTGTAGACAAAATCTGGAAGAGGGTAAAAAAGCTATTGGGAAAATCCAATGGCTTTACAGCTCCCAACATTGTTCAGGCCGGAGAACTGTTGGGAGACTTGTCACATATTTCCGATGTCTTGGCAAGATCATTTGCTAATACTTCAAGCCCAGACAACTATTCCATCCAATTCCAGCTCTTTAGGCTCGAATAGGAGCAGCATCCTATCAACTTTATGGAGCCTAACATGGAATGGATAATGAGCCTTATAACCGGCTCTTTTCTATCCCTGAGCTCCATATTGCACTTAAGCACTGTGGATCCACTGCACCCGGCTCGGATGGCATTTCCTATGATATTTATTAGGAATATGTATCCATTCCTCCTCTCATATTTGCTTCCCTTCTATGTGGAGGTAGGCTGTGGTTTTACCTTTCCGAAAACCAGGAAAGGATGGGACGAAACCCACCCATTACCGCCCCATTGCCCTTACTAGTTGTCCATGTAAATTGTTTGAGAGGATGATAAATACAAGACTCGTCTGGTTTTTGGAGACAAACCATCTTATATCTCCCTTTCGATCATGGTTCAGAAAAAACAGTACCAATGACCTGCTTGTTAGAATGGAGTCTAATATAAAAGATGCTTTTTCAAAGAGGCAGCATTCTGTTGCTGTTTTGTTTGATATTGAGAAAGCATATGATACCACTTCGAAGAGGGGGTTCCTTATGCAACTCCATGATTGGGGCCTGCGGGGCTATCTCCCAAGGTGTGTCGAGCAATTCCTCATGTGGCGCACATTACGTGTAAAAGTTGGAAATGCCCTATCAGAGCCCGTAGAGCAGGTTGAGGGTATGCCACAGGGAAGTAAGTGTCCTCAGTATCACCTGCTTCTCTGTGACCATCAATAGCATTATCGCAAATCTCCCAGCTGAGATTTGCTCAACTCTATATGTGGATGTCTTAGCCCTTATCTGTTCATCGCCTAGACTTCCATTTGTCATCCGTAAGCTACAGCGGGTTATAAATACCGTAGCTGATAATGCTTCTTCCAAGGGTTTCCACTTTTCTGTAGTAAAGACCAAGGCTGTCCACTTTTACAATTTAGATCGGTGACATGGGATCCTCCCCATTTGTCACTATGGTGTCCCTGTGACCTTTGAGCCCTATTTCAGATTTCTAGGGGTGATCTTTGATTCGAGGCTTTCTCGGAGGCCTCATTTGGACGCCTTGAAAAGGTCTTGTCTGAAGAGAATGGATATAATGAAATTACTGTCACACACTTCTTGCGGAAGTGATCGTCGTACCCTGTGGCTTTTGTATTCAGTATTGGTCCAGTCAAAACTGGACTATGGGTCACAGGTGTACTGCTTCGCCGTCCATTCTTGAAAAATTAAATACTATGTGTAACCAGGGTGTGCGCTTGGCTTCTGGAGCCTTCAAGTCCTCCCCTGTGTGGAGTCTTTATGCAGAGAACGGGGCTCTTCCTCTTCCTTTACACAGGCTGAAGTCTAACCTCAAATATCTTTTTAGACTTGATCAATTACCATGGTCGTCAGCGGTGGCTTTTTTATCTCTCTCCTATTCATAAGATTTCTTTTTGCTGGGTGCCTAGTCACGTGGGCATCCCAGGTAATGAAAGGGCGGATGCGCAAGCCAAGGAGGTGGCATCATTGGGGATACCCCCATCAGCCCCAGTCCCACTTCGTGATGTCTATCCTCTCATCACCGAATATGTAGTCGGCTTATGTCAGAAGATGTGGGATGAGCTTCCTCCCACCAAGCTCCATTCCATAAAACCTTCAGTCCTCCCATGGCCACGTACGATGAGACCACGTAGACTGGAGGTTATTTTGTGCCGACTGAGGATAAGCCATTGCCGCCTCACTCATGGGCAGCCCTCCCCCCTTTGTGCATCCTGTGCGGGGTGCAGCTTTCCATCCTTCACATTTTTGCCGAGTGTCCCCTTTTGAGAAATCTTGGGAGGAGGGTCTTACCTTTCATTAATGGGCAGTTGGCCCCCAAGCTTTAGATACCTCCTCTCAGGCAGTATCTGTGCACCTGCACCTGAATAGGAGGTATACTTCAACGACAGGTTTACTCTGAGCGAGTTGCGTTTCTATCTCGCTTCGTGCGCGGACACCGCAGCTGGTCAGGACGATGTCCCGTACACCATGCTTCGACACCTGGGTGAGCGAGGCATGGCTTTTCTATTAGATTTGTTCAACAAGATCTGGGTAGAGGGTATCCTCCCAGATTCCTGGCGGCGAATCGATACTGTGCTCGCTTTCAGTAACCTGGGGAGAGATCACTCCACCCTGGCCGGCTTCTGCCCATTCTCTCTAACCTCCTGCTTGTGCAAGTTGATGGAGAAATTGGTAAATATTAGATTAGCTTTTTTTTCTGGAGACCGGAGGCCATCTCTCTTCTGCACAGTGCGGATGCGCAAGTTCCACTCCACGTTGGATGCTCTGCTCCGACTGGAAAATGCCGTCTGCTAGGCCTTCCTCGTAGACAGCAATACGCCACGGTGTTTTTCGATCTGAAGAAGGCCTATGATACCGCATACCGATATGGTATTATGGAGACCCTCCACACGAGCGGGGTTAGGGGATGCCTCCCAATGTTTATATCTGAATTTTTGCGAGATCGTCGAATCCGCGTACGGGTGGGGGGGAGCCCTCTCCGGCCCCATGGAGCAGGAAGAGTGTGTCCCGTAGCGAAGTGTCCTCAGTGTCGCACTCTTTGCCCTGAGCATCAACGGCATCACCTCGGTGCTGCCGGAAGATGTTCTCGCTACGCTCTACGTGGACGAACTTTCGATCTCTCTTGGCGTGGCCCAGATGCCAACTCTGGAGCGTCGACTCCAACAGGCATTAACCCGTATCTCTCGCTATGCAGAAGCGCACAGGTTTCGGTTTTCCTTGGCCAAGACTAAGGTGGTGCACTTCTGCCGCCATCCACGGTTCCGCCCTGACCCAGACTTGTTTCTCAATAGGGGACGCCAGGAAGTGGTCGACATGCACCGTTTTCTTGGTCTTGTATTTTATCGACGCCTCACCTGGTAGGCTCATATTCGCAGCCTTAGCGTCTCGTGTACCCGCGAGATGGATATTCTTTGTTCCGTAACGTTCAGCGCCTGGGGCGCTGATAGAGCTACTTCCTTACTTTTTTTATCGATCCTTTGTTCGTTCGAAGCTCGACTACGGGTGCGAGTTTTATGCATCCGCAGCCTAGCGTGTATTGCGGAAGGTGGACTCGATCGACCACACAGGCCTTCGCTTGGCGACCAGTGCCTTCCGCACTTCTCATATTGAAAGCCTTCTTGTCGATGCTGGAAAGAGCTCACCCGCTCTGCTCCGTGCACATTGTATTATTCGCATGTAGGCGCAAGCCCGGTGCCTCCTTCAGTCACCAACAGCTCTTACTGCATTAGCAGCTGATCTCGACGGTGCCCATGCCGCTGTGAGACGCCGGCAATACCCTAAGCCCTATGGTTTATGGCCAGGAAACTCCTTTGAGCGCTAGGTATAGATATCGGGCGGGTGGCGCCCCTGGTTCTGCCCAGGACGCCGTGCTGTAGACTGACCCCTTTGACCATTTGTCACCACACCTCTGCTCCCAAAGTTTCTACAGCACCGGGATTATTGCGTTGTGCCTTTTGGAGCATACTTCGTGTCATGCTGCAACCGTGTCAGTGTATACGGAGGGCTCCAAGTCCCAAGATGGGGTCGGTTTCCACGCCGTATCCCCTCTGTTTGAAGTCACCAGGCGTTACGTCCGTCTGCACGGCCGAGCTGGTTGCAATACACCGCTCAGTACAGGAGATTACGCGACGTGCCCGGTTCGGAGACCGGATTGTGATTTATAGCGACTCACAAAGCGCCTTGAGTGCTCTCTGGGTATTGGAATATCCGCATCCCGTGGTTGCGGGGAATGAGGGCGCCAAAGAGTTTGTGAGAACTTGGCGACCAGACCGGCGTTCCGCTCTTCCTCGCACCGATTAAATGTCAGGAATACGTGCAGCTTCCCGAGCTCCTTGCCAAAAAAGATGGGAGCCGGTCGAGGGCAACCTAAAGCTGCGTGCCATTGCGCTGCGACTGTTCCCATTTATCTAGCCCCCACGTCCGCCACGGCTTCAGGTTGCTTTCTGTCTTCTCCAAATTGGCCACACTAGTGGGACGCTCCGCCATCTGATGAAGCGCTCGCCTGTGACGACCCCGTTGTCCCCCAGACTGTTCGGCACATTCTTGTTGAATGTCTCAGTCTGGGTGATCTTCGCGCACGTTATCTGTCCAGGTACCATGATGAGCCGAGTCCCTACCACTTGTCCCTTGTACTCGAGACGGATTCGTGCTTACTGTCCTGTGGATTTTGACTTTTTGGAGGAGTCTGGACTGCTTCACTTTATTTAACTGGTTTTTTTTTTAGGCCCGAACGATTTCACTATTTCCTGGAGTTATTTCTAGGTTCATGCGCTGTCGAGACTATATTCTGCTGTGTCCCTGGCCTTTAGGAATTGCTGGGAATTGGGCACCAAAGAGTCCGCGACGAGTGGTCGACCTGACCAGCGTTATGCTCTTCCTCACACCGAATACATGGTATTAATACGGGTTGCTTGGCACAAGAGATGGGGCACGGCCGAGGAGAACTTAAAGTTGCGTTCCATGGCCCTCCCCCTTAATGCCGCGACGGCTTCAGGCTGCTTTCTGTCGTCTCCAAATTACTCGCGGAACGCCCCGCTATTTGATGGAGCGTTTGCCGGTACCAAATTGTGACGACTGCGTTTTCCCTTAAACTGTGGTCGTTACCGCATGTCTCTTGTACTCTGGCCAGGTTTTTTACACGGACTTGCGGACTATATGACTTTTTGGAGGAAGCTGGCCTCCTCCACTTTATTTGACTCGTTGTTGTCGTCGCATGTTCCTGCGCCGTGTGAGGCCGGAGCGCGCTTCTTGTTTTTGTTTTTTTTAGCTTGTTCCTTGCCTTTGTTCATTTTTTATCTTTTATTTCATTGTTTTTTACTCTACCTTTGCGTGAATTACGGCGACTTTTGCCCTATTACGCACGAGCCGACGCCTCCCTCAGTCGCCAATCGCTCTCACTTCATCGGCCACCGATCTTGGTTGTACCTGTGTCGTCGAGGGAAGCTACTCATTCCCTAAGCTTTTATGGCTTTTGTGGCAGGGTGCTTTTTCGAGAGCTCGGTGTAGCTCTCTGGCCTGTGGTGCCCCTGGTTCTACAAAGGCCGCCACCCTAGAGCGTACATAGTCTTAACATCTGTCACTCCGTTTCTGCTCCCGAAGTTTAGATCGCTGCTAGAAGTATTATGTTCCAACTTCTCTGAACACACGCTGAAGTCACTCCAATCCTCTCTCTATGAATCGGCGTGGCTCTACCACGCGTTGTACATATATCTTCAAGGTTGAACTGGTTGTAATATACCACTCAGTGCAAGTGATTCCGCGTCCAGTCTAGTTGGGAGACCGGATTAATATAGAGCGACACACAGAACACTTTAGGTGTCCTCGAAGCATTGGAATCCCTGCACTCGCGGCTTCTCAGCATCACTGGCGTCACGAGTAGGGATATTTTTGAGATTTCTTATATTCCGTCTCTGGGCACGTGTGGATTAGACGATCCTAGCAGCATTTTGCTCTTACCCACAGTGACTACATAACAGAAATCTGGTCCCACTTTGCTCTGCATTGCCGACTGGAATCAACATTTTCGTGTAATTGCGATTATTCTCCCCCCCCCCACCCCGGCCTAACCCTAATATATCGACGGTTTCAAGTTGTTTAATACGGCCTACCAATTGGGCACTCACTGGTTGAGGCGCCATCTGATGGAGTAGCTCCCCTAACTCTTATTGTAACAGCTGCTTGGTCACCCACACTTTAGGCCACTTTGTTGTTGCATGTCTCACCCTGGGGGATCTTAGCTCGCCTTACCTGTCCTGATAACAGGTTGAGTGGGATCACTAGTGATTTTCCCTCTTACCCTGGACGCATTTGTGCACTCCCAATTGTGTACTAATAGTTTCAGCACATGTCTGTACTTCCTCGCTCAGTCTGAATATGCATTTTTCTTTGTAGGTCTTGGTTCAATTTTTTATTTGATAAGTCACCAGGTGAGACCCCTTAAATAAACTTTAGTTATTTATTTGCATGCAAATGAATATCCTAAGTTTGTATTGTTATGATGGGGAGCGAGAGGTTTTACCCTCATTAATAACTACCAAAATAGGTTCCTATTTTATATATATATAAAATTTTATATATATAAAATCTCAAGCATGAAAGTTTGAGGCTTCTCCCTGTACCCTGCCCAGTGTAATGGATGGCAGGCACTTCCTCATCAGTATTGAAAGTTCATTCATTATGATTAATTTTGACTGATATGTAAGTACGCTACCTGATTAATTTTGACTGATATGTAAGTACGCTACCTGTGTATAATACCGGTGTCCACTTCGTTAAGTGTTGAATATGATAGTATACAATTTACAACTACCTTCGGATTATACAATCGGAGTCAAATATTTCAATGAATATTTACTTAACACTTTATTTGCAGATTGAATGTCCGCTTTCAAATGTCAGGGAAGATAGTTTGTCTCCAGTTCACTCGAAATTAGTTGTATGTGACAGAACACTAAAGGTTCAGGAGAAACATTCATCTGTTAACGAGCCTTTAAAATGCACTTCCTCTACTTATCAAACAGTTTGGAGAGAGAATCTTCAGCGTCATAAGCGGACGCATACGGATGAGAAGCCATTAAAGTGCAGCTCCTCCCCCAATGAAGCAGTCCAGAAGTCTTCTCTTCGCGTACCTGAAAGAACCCATACGGGTGAAAAGCTTTTCAAATGCAATTCCTGCCCCTATGAAGCAGCCGAGAAGTTTTCTCTTCGCGTACATGAAAGGACCCACACGGGCGATAAGCCTTTCAAATGCAGTTCCTGCCCTTATCAAGCAGTCCGAAAGTCTTATCTTCGCGTACATGAAAGAACCCACATGGGTGAGAAGCCTTACAAATGCAGCTCCTGCCCCTATGAAGCAGTTCATAAGTCTTCTCTTCGCGTACATGAAAGAACCCACACGGGCGAGAAGCCTTTCAAATGCAGTTCTTGCCCCTATGAAGCGGCCGAGAAGTTTTCTCTTCGCCTACATGAAAGAACCCACACGGGCGAGAAGCCTTTCAAATGCAGTTCCTGCCCTTATGAGGCAGCTGATAGGTCTACTCTCCGGAGACATGAAAAAATCCACACGGGTGAGAAACCTTTCAAATGCAGTACCTGCCCCTACGAAGCAGTCCAGAAGTCTTCTCTTCTCCTACATGAAAGAACCCACACAGGTGAGAAGCCTTTTAAATGCAGTTCCTGCCCCTATGAAGCAGCCGAGAAGTTTTCTCTTCGCCTACATGAAAGGACCCACACGGGCGAGAAGCCTTTCAAATGCAGTTCCTGCCCCTATCAAGCAGTTCGGAAGTCTTATATTCGCGTACATGAAAGAACCCACACGGGTGAGAAGCCTTTCAAATGCAGTTCTTGCCCCTATGAAGCAGTCCAGAAGTCTTCTCTTCGCGTACATGAAAGAACCCATACGGGCGAGAAGCCCTTCAAATGCAGTTCCTGCCCCTATGAGGCGGCTGACAGGTCTACTCTCGGTAGACACGAAAGAAGCCACACGGGTCAGAAGCCTTTCAAATGCAGTGTCTGCCCCTATGAAGCAGTCCAGAAGTCTTTTCTTCGGGTACATGAAAGAATCCACACGGGTGAGAAGCCATTCAAATGCAGTTCCTGCCCCTATGAAGCAGTCCAGAAGTCTTCTCTTAGCGGACATGAAAGAACTCACACGGGCGAGAAGCCTTTCAAATGCGGTTCTTGCCCCTATGAAGCAGCCCATAAGTCTTCTCTTCGCGTACATGAAAGAACCCACACAAGTTAGAAGCCTTTCAAATGCATTTCCTACCGCTATGAGGCAGCCAAGATGTCTAATCTTCGGAGACATGAAAGCATCCACATAAGTTAGAAACCTTCCATTTGAGGCAACTGACAGGTCTACTCGCCGGAAACATGAAAGAACCACCAGGGGTGAGAAGCACTTTAAATGCAGCTCTTGTCCCTATGAAGCAACCCAGAAGTCTTCTCTTCGCGTATATGAAAGAACCGACACATGTGAGAAGGCTTTCAAATGCAGTCCTGACACAATGAGGCAGTGGAGACGTTTACTCTTCTGGGACATGAATGAACTTACACGTGTGATACGGCTTTCAAATAGTTATGTTCCTATGAAACTACCCTGAGCTGGAATTTTGAGCAACATATAAGAACCCACACTAGTGAAAAGAACTGTTAATGCAGTTTCTGCTCCTATCAAAGCACCAGAGAAACTTAAAGCCATCCAAATGAATTTCCTGCTCTTATCGAGCAGAATCAGTCTTAAACAGCTTTTAAGCTTCAATTCGAATGTAAGATCCTCTAGATGGAATTCATGTCTTTATCAGTTCAATGCGTTATCTACTCTGAAAAAAATATTTAAGTAAATACTGCTCAGAGGGTTCTTCACAGTTTTCCAACTGAATTCCTGCAACTAGTGTCTTCCACCCGTGTTGGAATAGGACTGAAATTCACTATTATCTGAAAATTTATCCTAAGGTTTGAAAGTGAATCCTGATACCCCAAGACGTTTCTAAATACTCCTACTCCAATACCATGTAGTGTCTCTCCAGGAGTAATCGTCGCCCTTGTTAGGAAACTCACATTTGCAGGCTAAATGCGGGTCTATTCGAATGCTCCACTTAGCGGATGTATCCGATAATTTCCCCTCGCAGTAAAAGGTGGAATTTGAGAATTGTTTCTTCTGCTCGGCTGATATCACGAACACACTCCATCACAAATTCAGCTGGTACTAATCCCTCACAAGGCTTTCTAATTCGAACTTTTGAGTACCCAACCTCATCTTGCTGTATGTAGCTTGCATCATATCTGAAGGGGTTTTATCGCTGTTTTTGTTTATTGTCTCACGACTAATGTAATTTTTGGTTCTTATAACATGGTAAATTTATAATGTATATATGGGAGAGGCTAAGATCCTGTGTGTTGTTAGGCGTGATTGATATTTTAATTATATTCTAAATTGTATCGTAATTTTAGATATCTTCATCTGTGCATCATTTGCTTAATTGTTTCGTGGAAGAAATAAAATTTGTGTTTGTCCTTGCATCTTTCAGGCGCCCTAAATTAGAGGTAACTGTGGTTTTGGGGTACACTATTCTAATTAATTTCCATATTATATTTAAAACAAACGAGTGAAAAAAATGAAAGCTTAGTGGTAGAATTAAAGCGATTGAGAGAGGTACTATGGCAGAAAGAAATGCACAGTCGAAGAGTTTGAGGCCGTTGGTTTATTCTCCATCAAATTAACCGTCATAGACTTGACTAGCATTCAGAGTGGTGATGCCTTTTGCATAATTTTGTCTCCTTTTTGGTGGGTAAGTGTGAAATGGTCCTTAGAGAGCAGCAAAGACTTTGTCACGTACACGGGGTGAGAGATTGCGGGTCCATCCTCTTGGAGGGGCGATGCAAGAACTTTCGCTACCAGACAACACCCCCAATTTCTCACCCCTTATCTATGGCTTACTCCTTACCTCTCTTTTCATACGTATTCTATATCAGGAATGCTAATCCACCAGCATTTAATGCACTTAGTGGGATCCATGAATCCTGCGGAATGGACTTTACCTCCAGATGCGGGGAAGAATTCGACGATCGGCCATACATCCCCTACACGAACTTCGCCAATTGGCTGAGCGAAGCAAGACCATTGTCTCTATTGTTTAATAAGATTTGGGCAAAAGGTATTCCCATAGATATCTGGGCTACCCATGCTTGTTTTAGTACCTCTACCTGTTTTGTCCCATTTGCATTTTTGTACAGGTTTTTGTTTTGCAGTTTTCACTTTTTTTTAGCCATCAAATTGGCTAAAAGTGAGTATCGGTGGTTTATGCCTTTTGGTGGTGATCGCCAGGTGACACCACCCAACTCTGTACCTTATATCATACTTGTGGAGCCTTCATGTTTGAGGCTTCTCCCAAAGATGTATCAAATCCTAGCTCCTGACCTTTTAACTCCCACCCAACTCTGTGTACCTTATATCATACTTGTGGAGCCTTCATGTTTTGAGGCTTCTCCCATAGATGTATCAAATCCTAGCTCCTGACCTTTTAACTCCCACCCAACTCTGTACCTTATATCATACTTGTGGAGCCTTCATGTTTTGAGGCTTCTCCCATAGATGTATCAAATCCTAGCTCCTGACCTTTTAACTCCCACCCAACTCTGTACCTTATATCATACTTGTGGAGCCTTCATGTTTGAGGCTTCTCCCAAAGATGTATCAAATCCTAGCTCCTGACCTTTTAACTCCCACCCAACTCTGTGTACCTTATATCATACTTGTGGAGCCTTCATGTTTGAGGCTTCTCCCAAAGATGTATCAAATCCTAGCTCCTGACCTTTTAACTCCCACCCAACTCTGTGTACCTTATATCATACTTGTGGAGCCTTCATGTTTTGAGGCTTCTCCCATAGATGTATCAAATCCTAGCTCCTGACCTTTTAACTCCCACCCAACTCTGTACCTTATATCATACTTGTGGAGCCTTCATGTTTGAGGCTTCTCCCAAAGATGTATCAAATCCTAGCTCCTGACCTTTTAACTCCCACCCAACTCTGTGTACCTTATATCATACTTGTGGAGCCTTCATGTTTTGAGGCTTCTCCCATAGATGTATCAAATCCTAGCTCCTGACCTTTTAACTCCCACCCAACTCTGTACCTTATATCATACTTGTGGAGCCTTCATGTTTGAGGCTTCTCCCAAAGATGTATCAAATCCTAGCTCCTGACCTTTTAACTCCCACCCAACTCTGTACCTTATATCATACTTGTGGAGCCTTCATGTTTGAGGCTTCTCCCATAGATGTATCAAATCCTAGCTCCTGACCTTTTAACTCCCACCCAACTCTGTACCTTATATCATACTTGTGGAGCCTTCATGTTTGAGGCTTCTCCCAAAGATGTATCAAATCCTAGCTCCTGACCTTTTAACTCCCACCCAACTCTGTACCTTATATCATACTTGTGGAGCCTTCATGTTTTGAGGCTTCTCCCATAGATGTATCAAATCCTAGCTCCTGACCTTTTAACTCCCACCCAACTCTGTGTACCTTATATCATACTTGTGGAGCCTTCATGTTTTGAGGCTTCTCCCATAGATGTATCAAATCCTAGCTCCTGACCTTTTAACTCCCACCCAACTCTGTACCTTATATCATACTTGTGGAGCCTTCATGTTTTGAGGCTTCTCCCATAGATGTATCAAATCCTAGCTCCTGACCTTTTAACTCCCACCCAACTCTGTACCTTATATCATACTTGTGGAGCCTTCATGTTTGAGGCTTCTCCCAAAGATGTATCAAATCCTAGCTCCTGACCTTTTAACTCCCACCCAACTCTGTGTACCTTATATCATACTTGTGGAGCCTTCATGTTTTGAGGCTTCTCCCATAGATGTATCAAATCCTAGCTCCTGACCTTTTAACTCCCACCCAACTCTGTACCTTATATCATACTTGTGGAGCCTTCATGTTTTGAGGCTTCTCCCATAGATGTATCAAATCCTAGCTCCTGACCTTTTAACTCCCACCCAACTCTGTACCTTATATCATACTTGTGGAGCCTTCATGTTTGAGGCTTCTCCCAAAGATGTATCAAATCCTAGCTCCTGACCTTTTAACTCCCACCCAACTCTGTGTACCTTATATCATACTTGTGGAGCCTTCATGTTTGAGGCTTCTCCCAAAGATGTATCAAATCCTAGCTCCTGACCTTTTAACTCCCACCCAACTCTGTGTACCTTATATCATACTTGTGGAGCCTTCATGTTTTGAGGCTTCTCCCATAGATGTATCAAATCCTAGCTCCTGACCTTTTAACTCCCACCCAACTCTGTACCTTATATCATACTTGTGGAGCCTTCATGTTTGAGGCTTCTCCCAAAGATGTATCAAATCCTAGCTCCTGACCTTTTAACTCCCACCCAACTCTGTGTACCTTATATCATACTTGTGGAGCCTTCATGTTTTGAGGCTTCTCCCATAGATGTATCAAATCCTAGCTCCTGACCTTTTAACTCCCACCCAACTCTGTACCTTATATCATACTTGTGGAGCCTTCATGTTTGAGGCTTCTCCCAAAGATGTATCAAATCCTAGCTCCTGACCTTTTAACTCCCACCCAACTCTGTACCTTATATCATACTTGTGGAGCCTTCATGTTTGAGGCTTCTCCCATAGATGTATCAAATCCTAGCTCCTGACCTTTTAACTCCCACCCAACTCTGTACCTTATATCATACTTGTGGAGCCTTCATGTTTGAGGCTTCTCCCAAAGATGTATCAAATCCTAGCTCCTGACCTTTTAACTCCCACCCAACTCTGTACCTTATATCATACTTGTGGAGCCTTCATGTTTTGAGGCTTCTCCCATAGATGTATCAAATCCTAGCTCCTGACCTTTTAACTCCCACCCAACTCTGTGTACCTTATATCATACTTGTGGAGCCTTCATGTTTTGAGGCTTCTCCCATAGATGTATCAAATCCTAGCTCCTGACCTTTTAACTCCCACCCAACTCTGTACCTTATATCATACTTGTGGAGCCTTCATGTTTTGAGGCTTCTCCCATAGATGTATCAAATCCTAGCTCCTGACCTTTTAACTCCCACCCAACTCTGTACCTTATATCATACTTGTGGAGCCTTCATGTTTTGAGGCTTCTCCCATAGATGTATCAAATCCTAGCTCCTGACCTTTTAACTCCCACCTAACTCTGTACCTTATATCATACTTGTGGAGCCTTCATGTTTTGAGGCTTCTCCCATAGATGTATCAAATCCTAGCTCCTGACCTTTTAACTCCCACCCAACTCTGTACCTTATATCATACTTGTATAAAATTCAGGCAAATCTCAAAAATACGATACCCGTACCGACCTGTCAAGCATATATCTTTCACTCAACCCGGAGGCTAAGAGTTCTGCAGCTTTCTTGCAGAGCGCCAAATCACGTATCAAGTGATTCAAATCATCTTGATTGAAACAGTGAGGAGCTAATGACTGTTCAGCATCTGATGATGAATCTGTAGACTGAATCCATTCCACGGACGTCCATATCAGGTACATCATTTTCGTCCTCGGAGGAAGCATATGCACTGAAAATCGGAATGAGGTACTGGCCGGATCGCCGAGGAAATGTTGGGGTAGTCGATCCTGTGCCGATATTTCCTGCCAATCCCTTTAGTATTTACCAGACAGAAATAACAGCCCGATACATGATCCTTTGACTCTCGCCACACCATGGGGATTCCAAAAGAAAGACCATTTCTCTTTCCTTTCGTCCACTCGCGAAGATGTTCCACACAACTATGGAAAACAACATGTGGGTCCCACTTCTTATCTTGATCGCCAAGAGGAACATCAAAATATGTCTTATAAGTGCAGATCACAAAGTTTGATATATTGCACCTTTGACGAACTAGTATGTAACAGCCACATATGTAGCAGAAGGTGTCTGGGTCATTAATGCAATTTCCTCTTGAAGCCATCACTCTAACATGAGACCTGAACAAAAGAACAATAATGTTAATATTTTTTGCACAATAATACTTATTACTATCTTATTACTATGTACTGTAAAGTATTTGCTTTCCACAATCACCCTATCTGTCCGTCCGGAAGGCAGTTTTCGGGGAAACGAGAAAATAGAAATTACAGAATAACTATAGCCTGTTGGTAAAAATGGATTATATATTTGAAATCAGCATGAAAAAACGAATTAAAATTGGCAGATAAATCTAAGTCACCAGAAAATTTGATTAAAATTGTTCCCCTGTGTTATCAATGCTGTGTAAGATAAACATTATTAATGCCCTTTTCTCAGATTCCCCAATTTTTATCCTAGGTCCGCCAACATCTATTAATGGTGATATTGGACTTTGTAATTCTGTTTTGTTGTGCATTTGGTTTAATTTTTTTTTAAATGAGGAATGACTTTTAATAAAATTTAATAAAATATGTTACTCAAGCATTTTCCTTTCCAAACTTCATAGTGAACGAGCGGATACATCCGTCAGGAAGCCTAGTAATAGACCAGTCATCAATCTGGTCCCATGGCTGAATTTTCCGCATGCATATTTATTTGTTCAGATAATCTTTATTTATAATAAAGATTGACTAAGATATAATTTAACAAAAATACAGAGTGGGGCTTATTGCAAGCAAGCTATTTGACGGAAATTTCCGCTCCGAGTCTTGAATGTGTCAACCGAGTGTCGAATATGGTTGAATACATGTTACACTGACCTACGGATTATACTTTATGAGGCTTGAGTGTAGACCTCATATGTTATGGAAGGTAGTTAGCTCCATCTAACTCTAAAGTACTACTACTATGGAAGTAGTTTGTCGATGACCTTCGAAAGGTTGCGCATGATGTCGAGGAAGGCTTCCATTTTGGGTCATGCTACAGTGTGGTCGCTATGCTGGGTGTGGTTTGTTAAAACTTGAAGAGGCTTCTTGTACTTGGACATTGGCTCCAAAACGAGACATCCAAGTTTAACCTGATTTCCAGTCCTGGCAGAGACTCTTGCGAAAAGCACACAAGCAACGCACTATCCTCCATTTTTCGAGATTGTAAACTTGAGTCATGGGTATGTTGAGTACCAGGTAGGCTGGAACCGCCTCTTTTGACCACCCTCATAGTTCAAGGAAGATCCTCGATAGCTGGGGTTTTCTGGTGGATGATGGCTATCTTCTTATCATTTGTTTCCTTCTTCCCAACGAAATGAGCAAAGTCAAGTCGAGGTGCTTTAGGAGCTGCCACTGCAACTACAGCCTCCCCGTGCGTGACCAGCGAGGGATATCAGAGGTCTTAATCTTCTTCGGAGCATCTGCCTCTGTGGTGGCATTATCCTGTTGAACGCGTTTAGGCAGTGGATTAAAAAATGCAGTGATTTTTTGATGTTCACTATCGCTTCATTTCACTGTGCCTGAGAAACAAAATTAATTTAAAAACCTACAGCCTATAAATATAAAACACGTTAAAAAAAACAAGTGAGAGCAGTAAGCTGCTGACACGTTAAAACAAACTTCAACTTAATAACACGTTATCGTCTTGATGTAAATTCACTTAGCAATACACAGCTATATGCACTTCCTAATTAAATGACCCCACACGAAGAGTATTGAACTCAGACTCCCCTTACCCCGTCTGAATTCCCTTTTTTATACCACTGACAGCATTCGAGAACTTTCCACGAGATTCCAAGCGCGCTAACTTGCAGAATCCGCAAAAAATTCCAGAATACTGTCGAAAAATCTTAGCCTACACATACGTGTATAAGTCAAAAGATGAAGATAAATATGGAATTGAATTTGCTCTTTTAAATGGATTAATATTATTATTGGGAAAATATGGGCAATACTAAACTAATTTATGGAGGGCGTCAACCCCTCAGGATCCGCCCCTGGCTTAAGCTCAATAACTATGTGGTCAGGAAACTCATTCGCAAATGTCAGCCTTACAATGTGCTCAAGGTTATCCCCATAAATCCTGCCAGGATAGCCAATCTCCTTATCACATTGGTATAAACATCCACCTTTCACCAGACTACCTCATATTCACTAACTTCCCATAAGCCACAAAGGGCCCATCAGTAAATGCTTCCTTCAGCCTGGTCACGATTCTTAACGGCGTCTGCTTGCTCACGTTCTGTCATCTCTAGATATATTGCTAAGGTAGTACCTCCCAAATATAATGGCATGAAACTTGCTAGGGCCGTTATATTTTACAACTTTGCCACCAACTTTACTTTCTTCAACCACTCCTTCACGTCACCCTCTCTAGTGAATGGCTTTATCACATCCAACGACATTTCCAACTTCCCTTCCATTGTTAGGGCTTAGATAGCTTGTTGCCAGTCAAAGTAGTAATAGACAGGAGAAACCGTCTTACTTACTAAAGTTGCAGCGTGGAAGACGATCCATAGCGTCAACGTAAACAAACCTTTTCCATACCTATAATTCTACTGACCGGCTCTGGTAAACCTTAATCCTCACTGCTTCTCAACACCTTACTCAACGCTTGAGCAAATCAGACACTCCTAGCCAACCTCAGGATCTGCCACAACGATATGACCTTACGACCAACGTGCTTTTCGCTAACTCCCGCGTGGTTTTTTTCCTTCTCAACTGGGTCAGACTTCATTCCAGCATTGCTAAACCCCAACCTTGTTTGCTGTGCTTCCCTAAAACTTCAGGTGTTTAAAATAAGTCAAAATAAGCATATACAAAAATAATGAACGCATTTTTATCAATATTCAATTTTGCGGCAAAGGCAGTTTCCGTTGGGGAGGGCACATGACACATCACTCACATAAAACTTTTAAATCATAAAAAACATAATTCAGGAAAGAAGGCCAGAAAAAAGAAGAGGACCAACTTGAATCAAGAAATGACTCGCCCCCCCCCCTTCATGAGAGATGGATACCACGAAGAGAATCCTCCTCAAGGGGCCTCCCCGGCCAAAAGTGCAATGTGCCAAGTGCTCTTTGCTGAGTTAAAAGGCGTCTCGATTCGGCTAATCGAAGTAGACAATGGTTAAATTTCATTATGTGCAAATTCAAAGGATGGAGAGGAGCTCCTGTCATCTAAGGGAGCAACTTCTCTCAAGAGCATTGGATTGGAAGCACGATCCCGAAGTAGCAGCAAACAGAAGCATAGTTTCCAGAAAAATCCAAAGCTGGATTGGGGAAAGACCAACAGAGGAGATTAAAAATGAAATCGAAAAGAATCACACATGGGCCAAATTTAAGGAACTATTGAAGTTCAATTACCACAACCATGTATTCGAAATCCAATTTCAGACAACGGAAATGGCAAACTTTGGAACACCAGGCAGTTACGAAAAGGAGCTGAATTTCATGCTCCAAGCTAATAGTTTGACAACTATTAAGGTCACCGTAACCCCAGACTCGACAAAAATGTTAAATATGGCAGTCTCACAACCAAAACCACCTACAACCACCGAAAATGAAGAAGTACAGGTAACATCTGGAGATGATACATATGTGACCCAAGAAGAAGAAGAGAGTAGCGTGAATGACTAGCAGTCTGACTTGGAAGAGGAAAGCGAGCCGGTTCACAACATTCGGTCACATAGGGCTTCAAGAAGCAGGTCCAAAACACCCAGGCCTATTAAGAGAAACAAAAATAGTCTGAAGCAATGTATGGAAACAATCACAGAGGAAAAGCCTAAGTATCCACCTCCAAAGACAGTCCCTAATAGGGACCCACGACTCCAAAAGAGATAAATTAACATCTAACAATGGATAGAGACAACATAAGAATCTTAAGCATCAACACCTATGGATGGATAACTAAAAGAGTGCATTACGGAAACATTTTTATAAATATCGACGCCGATATAATTCTGATTTCGGAACATGGAATCAACTCTAATAGTGAAGTTATAAAAATATCAAACTATGAAGTGTTGAAAACAAACCATTCCCAAGAACGATATGACGGTGCAGCCATTTCAATTAAAAAGGAAATTTAATATAAGCAAATAAGAAACCAAGAAGAGTCTTACCTCGCCATCGAGATTGAAATGAGTCTGTGAAAAATAGTCATCGCCACGGGATATACTCAATCTAATGGAATAGGCAGATGCCTAAACACCCTCTTGGACAGAAACATCGTCCAGAGACTAGGCCCTGACTTTCCAACCTTTATAAAGGAAAGATCAGCCACCAAGACAGACATTTGTTTGGCCAATTTCCTCTTACCATTCAACTATCATATGATCCCAAAGGTAATTCTTTAAGGCGACCATACATATAGGGAGTAAGTTACAAATTAACGTAAACCTTATATTAATTCCAGCCCGCACAAGGAAGGACTACAAGAGGGAAAATTGGGAGAATTACAAGTGCTCGCTCATAACTATGTCCTATATTTCACTTATCCATGAATTCGAGGGGGGGGGGCAAATGCCCCCCTCCAATTGAGAACAAAGTCTATAGTTGACCTTGTCCGAAGAATATATGTTTTAGTCCACCATTAACAGACATTTTAATGGAACTAAAGAAAACTGATTTCAGATGATAAATAAATCATATGTGCATCTTTTGGTCGTGAATTGAGTTCGAATGCCTAATTTTTAGTTATTCTTTAACCATTTATATGATATCAGGTTTTAAGGGGGGTCTGAAAGAACCCTCTGTAGCTCAAAAACGGCGCCGTAAGTCATTATGATTTTGACAGGAATAAAAGGGCTTTTAATGAGCTTTAATTTCATATATGATAATCTAACGTAGTATAAAGTTGAAAAAATGAATGTGATATCCGCTTAACTCGCACTATAATTTTATGACCATTTCCCTTTGTATAGTTAGATTAGTCGATTAGAAATTAGTTGTTACAGTTCATATTAAGTATGACTTTAAAATACTTTAATTAGGTCATCTGGTAGTCTAGATTGGGTTAATAGGAAGAGATTTAATCCCTTAAGATGATCCTCACGTGGCTTTCTTTAAAAACTAGGCATCATTTTGATAACTCTCCGTTGAATCCGTTCTAGCTTGTTTATAACTTTTTGGTAGTAAGGGTACGAGGCTTGAAAACAGCAATGAAGACGAGACCGTAATTGGGCCAGGTCCCGGCATGTGTGGTAGCATGCAAAGTAGTGTCCAATATTATTAGCAATGCTCTTTCATCGTTGAAAAAATCAATGAAAACTTTTCTTGAAGAATTCATTGATAAAAAATATGATTTTAATATCTTTTTGTATCTCAATCATACCTAAGGAAATTTCGTCATTTAAGTGATGTTGTAGGACATTAAAGACTCGAGACAACCAAATAGATTCTTAAACTACCCAACATAATATAGAACCTTTTTGTTTTTGTATAAGAACAACCTCTGACCTCCCCCCCCCACCCCACCCCCAATTTATTGGAGACCACGTGCGATGGTATCCCGCCGTGTACGACGTCATTTCCTGTTCGAACATTCACAGATTTTGAGAATTCCCACATTCCTCATCGAACGTTATCTTTGAAGTTTGGCTATCTTTATTGCGAGGTTGGTTCAGATCGTGCCCCACCTGCCTCATTCGCATCGTGCCCCACTTCCCTCATCGGATCGTGCCCCACTTGCCTCATCATATCGTGCCCCACTCAACTCATTGCAAAAAGGACCTTCCTCGAAGTCATCGACCCGTAAGACTGAAACCCCCTCTATTATTAGTATTGTCAAGTTCCCCTTTGGATCTGAGCCTAGTAACATTAATCAATTAATTCCATTTGACAATCCCTCCTCATAATAATTATCAAGAGACTATTTTTATTTAAATAATTCCCTTTTGCCTATTATTATTCTTATTTTGATCTTTGTAAATAAAATTATATTTTGTTGTTTCATCTTTAACTAACCTTGAACGATACTCTCGGCCTATTCAAGTAAATCTCGCCAACCATTTATGCACTCTGTTTGATTATTAAGGATTTGAAACCCAACGCCTCAAGTGTGACCTCCTAGTTGGTCGTCAATCCCTGCACCAGTCCTGACGCGGTTAAGTCCCCCTCCCCCCCTCCTCCACATAATATAGGAGTAGTGTATGGTATAGAGTGGTTGTATTACGACAGTTTCTCCTCAGGAATTGTTCTAAGGTTTCTTCTTCTTTCATTTTTTCATCATGCATTTTTCTGAGTTATTACTTCTTGAAAAAAAACATAACTGCTCTATTGCGCTTCTTCATCTTATGTTATCCACTTGATTTTTTAATTCCACCATCACTTCTCTAAGGAGCCAGTTTGAGATAATTTTGATTATCTAAAGCTCCAATTAACGTTAGCTTTTCAACAAAAATGTTTGTTTAGATAAATCCTTTAGTCCGCATCCCTTTCAAAGTGAGATACTTTCTAGTATGGGTTATCTGCTAGCTTTCCTGTCTAACATCATCGATGTACTATGAGGAAGGAAGATAAATCTAACAGAAAAAATAGGAGAACGGAAAACATAGAGGTACAGAAAAAATAATACAAATAAAAATGGCGAAAGGAGAATAAATATCGAAAAATTAACGAAAAGAGAATAAAAAATGAGTGAGAAAATATAAGTAACAAGAAAACCAGATAAGAGTGAAAGAATAAATGTAGAAATATGCTCAAAAGAGTGTAGAGATAAGAGAAGGAAACGATAAGACAAGAAAATAAGATCTCCAGTTCCCTGTACCCCTTTAAGATATAGACTCCTAAATCAGAGCCGGATTGAGGGGTGGGACAAGGGGCCGGTGCCTTGGGCCACCCACCAAGAGGGGGCCTCCAAACAAAAATAAATTTTAATAGAAGTAAACAATTTATTTTTTACCCCTTAAGTGTTATTTTTTGGTATTATATATATATATATATATATATATATATATATATATATATATATATATATATATATATATATATATATATATATGTTGATGATGTTTATAAGGTATTTTAGATTAACTGATAATGGTTTGTAGGGAATTTGGTGTTACTAAGACATAATATGCTTAAGTGTTTGATTTGTGGTAAGACTTTGTTTACATAATTTCACTCATATGTTATGAGAGGCAGGGTCTATAGACCCTAATGAGAGGTAGGTAGTGTCATAGACCGTATATCTGGTTTTAGCAGTGTTTTTATGTCAAATTGGTGGTGCCTATAGGTGTGAATGGACAACAGTAGCAGTTTATTAAGTTTATACTCATATAAATGGACCTCATTTTCTTATTTCAGGGCACTGTTTGCAGCGAGATGAAGAGAGCGCTCAAATAATTATTTGTGTATGACTAAAATAATAATTTTCTATTGTATGGTAATACTGAGGCACAGAATAAAATAATCTTTCAGCATTCCATGTTTTTATTTCCATTTGGTGGTGCCTATAGGTGTGTATGGAACATAGCCACTGCCCAACAGCTAACAATGAACAATGGGCCCCCCACCAAAATGTGCCCCGGGCCACCCACATCCTAAATACGGCCCTGTCGTAAATACCCTATGATTTTTCATTTCACTTTCCCCTCTATCCTCTCCTTTCAATACTTCTATTCATTGAAGCACTGGAGAGTGTGAACTAATGTTTTCTATCTACGCCTACTTATGTTTTCAACCCAATATTCATCTATTCACCACATACGTATGAACATAGTAAAAGAGTACCGTGTGTCCACGTGTAGTACTGACCACAAATTTCGCAACTACGTAGTTAGAAAAAACAAAAAATGAAACCAAATATTACATCAGGTATAAATTGCGCACCCAGCCACACAGGTACTGTGCGTGGGTAGAAGGAGTTGCGACACTCTTGTATTCCTGGAAGGTATGTAGAGGTCTCCCCCCCCCCCACTCATCAAATATGATTTCTTGAATGCAAATAACTAAAGTGAAAAGTGAGAAAACAAGCCACCGCCTCTCTCCAACATTAATTAGCTCGAAGATCTGGTGAAGCACGCGAGTCCACTCCTTCCATTGCCTCGAAACGCCCGACTGACGAAGCACTCTTGTGGCTTGCCCTAGCTCGTCATCTGCAAGAGGGCGTCCATTTTAAACCCCCAAGCAGCTTTAGGCAGAAGCGAGGAAACTGGGGTTCTCTTACTGGTGCTCTCCAATTAGGTTGGACTTGTAATTAACTGGAATTCACCCCTAATTTCCTGTACTTTTGCTTACTTCAATTACAAAGACTCTTGAAAGGGTTATGGCCGATGTGTATTCTTCAAAGCGGTCATGCGATAGAGAGATGGACCTGTGGTATAGTCACGAGTAGTAATTGTGTCCTTTAATCTTAAAGCCAGAACAGGATGAGGCTTGAGGAAGTA
The DNA here is from genome assembly GCA_963969495.1 of Ceratothoa steindachneri. Lineage (NCBI taxonomy): Eukaryota > Metazoa > Arthropoda > Malacostraca > Isopoda > Cymothoidae > Ceratothoa > Ceratothoa steindachneri. The sequence goes on along the minus strand of OZ018333.1, from coordinate 16,369,918 downwards.
CAATACCCAATGATCGAGTTTTTGACCATTCAAATATTTATGGACCTCACGTTGTATCCGTTTACTGGGTTGAGTTTAAATACCGTGAATGTAGCCCGCCCCTTTTCTCACTCCAAGAGTATTGGAGAGAACAAGGAATACAAATAACGAACGACTAAGTTTTCCTCCATTACTAGCCCCCCAAAATAAACTAATGTGGAATCTCTTCCAAAATTTAACATAACCTTTTACTCTTCTGTGCTTTCAAGCAAAGTCTATAAAAATAAATTTACAGTTGTCATCTCAGTTCTAAATGCATTTTTTTTCACAACATCATTATGTCCGAAACTCCGCCATGAAATGATATTCATATTTGTTCCTCGAAGGTTCTAAAACCATTTTACTGTCAAAATCTATGCAGTATCGATATTCAAACCACTGAAATGGCAGCGCTCAGGGTGAAACTAGTTAATTCGACCGCCACTCATCATCTTATCTGAAATGACTCATCACTCAGGAGGCTCTCCCCGTGTACACCCATCCATTATTCATTTTAATCTTGCCAACAACTCAACTAACAGCTTTATTGTGTTTGTGCGAGTGGGGGTAGGGGTAATATTATCTTTTCAATAAATGACATTAATTTCTTTCCAGGCACACAATAGGTTTTTTAAGAATTTCCACGTGAAAAAAATAGGCGAGAGTAGAGGAAGAATGATATGCCTCTTAAGGAAGAGAGAAAATGTTGCAAACAATCTACTTTGAATTCGATGTCGTATTGCTCCGTCTGATGGAGCAATACGATAGATATACCTCTGCCATACATAAAAAGATCTCGACCAAATACTCAGAGACGAGTCATGCGTGAAGCACGAATAAATCGGACTGGTAGCAAGAACTCCTAATGTAGCCTTAAAGATGACTAAAAACGGATACGTCAATACAAAAAGAGCAAGCAGGCTCCTACAGACGATGATAAATCAGTCAATGATGTAAGGCTAGGGCCAGAATTCCCAAATTTCATCAGAGACAATGTGTCATCAATACCGGATATCTGTCCGTTGAATTTAACCTTCCATTCAATTAGCATGTGAACTCCCTGAGCGTCTAAGTTAGTGACCGCATAGCCTCCTTGCTAGAGATTAACAGGCTACCTATAAAAATGCCATCTAAAAAGCGAAGGCCTACTACTTGTCTGATTTGGGGAGATATAAGGAGATCGTAAGTGACGAATAAGTCGAAAAGCTACACACAATTAAAGAAACGTTGCTAAGCCCAGATAATGAAATAATCCCTTGAAGAACTTAAAGAACTATCCAGAACATCAGATTGTCTCCTAAAATATGATTTCAGAACGGATACGTAGAAATGGATCATCCAGAAAATTATAAATCAACAAACGAAAAAAGAGACGTAGGAATGCACAAAAGGCAGGGAAAGATCATCCCCTATAGCAATGCCTCTGGGCATTCCTATAATAAAAACCTCCTGGGAAACTTAAATATGTATATACATTCATTATTATGTAAAATTCATTATGCATTACTTTAACTTGTCAATTTAATCATTTAATTATTTTACTTTAACTTTATTAATTTAATCATATAATTATTTTACTTTAACTGTTAATTTAATAATTTTACTTAACTTTGTCTATTTAATTTTCCGAATTAATGTACTTCAACTTTTGTAAATCAAATCAATTTGTTAAACTTAATAATTAATTAATTCATTTATTTTCTTGCCAATTCAATTAACGTATACTGTTCCAAACAACATCTCTTAAATTTCACACACAAACGAACAAACATACGTTCCCAGCTCGCCCAAATAAGCACGCGAACTTTCCCATTTGACTCGCCACTCTCGTCGTCTAAAGGTCTGTAACCATTCTTTATACAATTATTCAATTACCTCCAAATAAATCATTCTGAGTTAATTTCACTCTCACATTCTTTGCAAACGACAATACGAGAGTAAGTCCTAATTATATTTGCTTCTCATTGCAGCCCCCAATTCACAGTCCATTATAGATACGTTAAAATACTCTAAATTACTACACTATATTACTTACAACTCAATATTATTTACTATATCAAAGATACTCGATATTACTATATTATTATTTACTCTATCATTCACTATATATTGTTTCACCATATTTAATTAAACTACTTATCTCTGTACATTCGTTGAATTTTATAAATATATTTATATAATTGTCTTTCTTAAAGCCCAAGTCTTTATTCCAAAATTTACTTCGCTGCCGCATTAGGCCTAAAGCTAACGGCAGACATCTTCGATCAAAGAAAATTTATAGTTATGGTTTTCGAAAAGCTATCTAGGCTGATTTATTAACCGAAGATAAATCACATTGATAACCATACACTATACCCCCTCTCCCCCATCATATTTGGAAATGAATTAAAAGAATGAGTGATATTCCATCCAAGGAAAAGCTATGAATCTCAAATGAAAGAGAAAACTTATTGGAAGTTGAAGTCGAGATTGAAAAAAAATTCAGTGAACAGTGGTTGAATGTTTTTTTTTAATTAGCAAAGAAGAAAACGAAAAGTTCGACATATGTTTTGAAAGCAGAATTATAGAAAAACATCGGAAAAATAATCAAACGAACTCATTCACACCTCTTTGTCCAAATTACAAGAAATGCCAACGAGGTGACCGACGCTATCCTCATGACAGAAGAGCTTATGAGAGTGATAAGCAGATTCAAACATTAAACGCTAGGAAAATGAGAATCTATGATAAAATATTACGTTTAAGTGCCAAATAACATCTTGGAATGACCAACAAATGTTTCCAATGCATGCCTGAAAAATCAGCAAGTCAGATAGCATATTACTGGCCCATTTTCTCATAAAGTATATGGAAATCCCTTGAAACGCCGACTCGCGTGACACTTCGAGAAAAATAATCTTTACAATGAGTGCCGATTTGGTTTTCGTAAAGACAAACACAAAAAAAGACATTGTGCTTGATATTGGACAAATTGGCGAATGCAAAATAGATAAGACGAGAGTCGACATCTCCTGTCGGGAAATACCACACCATCAAGGAGAACGATTTAACCTTGAAGTAGGTCGTACCCAAGGTGGTTGTTCTAGTCCAATTCCCTACGCTTTCTACACCGCAGATATTCTACCTACGTGTATTGGAAGCCGTTTGAACATCCAATTAACTGGGCACGATTGATGGGAGAAGAAATACAAATAATTAATCAACAAAATGAATAAAAATGGAAGATAAGAATAAAAAGAGAAAAAATAAAACTGGTATCAATATACAGGAAAAAGCTATCTGATATTTACGTAGAGGTGAAAAGGTACAGATATTGTACTGTAAATGGCTATAACAAACTCTAGTAATAAAAACACGTAACCGAAAGAATCAACCAAGGAAAAATGGTCTGAAACTATTATACAGGCTCAGAGGAAAACGAATATATAAGAAGGAAAACAAAAAATAAAATTACTTATAAGTTGAATGAAAATCGACAAAGAACGACGGGTGTAACGCATAACAAACACAAATACAACACAACAACAACAACAACAACAGCAGCACTTTTCACAATTGACTAATAGCCTGATACTCGGCTATTTCCTCTAATCCTTATAACACGGACAGAGATTATGAAATTGACCTAGAAGCCAAGAGGCGATTCTCCGCCGCTCCTCAACTTGCTTCCTTGTCGCCTTATTCATTTGCTCCTGTCGCTCCCAAACGGGGTTTACAAGGTACAGGGACAATCAATAACAGGGAAAGGAAAAAGAAGCTAAAAGTACTACAAACCGAGATAGTAGCACCACCCAACTCTATATATGCCAACTTTTACTCTCCTATTTCCCTACGCTTCCCATCTTTATCCCCCCCCCCCCTAAGCCTCCTTCTCTGTTCCTCCATTTTTCCCAGTCCCCAGGGTGATAAGTGAGCGTGAGGAGTGTCGGAGCTCCATACCACGCCCTCTCTTCTTCTCCCTCGCTCCTAGAAGAGAGGGAGGAGGTATCGGTAGGCTCTGAAAGCCTATTCTTTTATCTCTCCTAATTTTTTCCTCCATCTAAGTCGTTTTTTCCGGATAGATTTGCGATGGGCGATTGGGAGGTGCCAGGATTGGGCAGAGTTTGGTGCTCATCGAAGATAGTCGGAGATTATCAAAATTTCGATTTATTATCTGACCATCGGATTTCCTAGGGGAGATTGGGTGATGAACCTTAGAGGCCCACATAATGAGAGCTTTATGTCAGCCTAGCTATTTCTCCAATCAAATTGAATCATCTTTCCCTCCATTAATGAACTTGTCTCCGAACTTCCTTAACCATTCCTCTTAACCGGTGACTTTAACCCTCGACACTTGTATTACAATAATAACCGCAGAGGTCATGTTGTATTAGATGTCGTCTTACAAAAAGTTCTGCAAGTCTTCAACGATATAGACCCTACGCACTGCCATCTCAAGAAAAACTCCCAATCACATATACAAAGATCTCTGCCTGTGTTCAATTGATTTCTGTCCTCACTATTTCATTACACTGCTTGATGACTTGTGTGTAGGTGATTACTACACCCTACTATCAGATCTCTTTCCTATTTCTTCCATGTCTACAAGACAGTCTTGGGGCTTCAAGGAAGTTGAATGTAAAGCCTTTGTAACGTCGTTCTCTTCAATAACAGTATCCTATTCTATAACAAACGGTATTTCTCCATACATGAGTTTGTGGTACTCTTTCCAGCACCGGCCCGCAAACATGTTCCTTTCCGCACCTCTCCACTCAAATCCATAATTTTTTGAAGGGTTCAGGGAACCTTCCTATATTAAGGAACTCATCCATGCACTCTTTTCGTGTAGGAATTACGCCCCATCAGATCATTTATTTTATTCACATTTATTCGACACACCGATAATAATTTATTGTTATTTTCCTATCCCCAATCTTTCCCTAAGAATGGCGCCATAAACATCATCATTCCTATTCTTAAACCTGCCAAAGATCCTTCCGGCGACACAAACTACCTGCCACTTTCGCCTTTTGAGCACATCGTAAATGTCCACCTGCCGCCTGATGTGGTACTTTGAAGAACAGCAACTCCTCTCTCCGCCTCAATTTGTGTTTCACCTAAATCGCTCCACATTGGAACCGTTTCGTTTCCTTAGCCATGATATTGTCTTTGCCTTCTCAAAGGATATTTTGTTACCGCAATTTTCTTTGAATTGAGACAAAAACTATGATACCGTCTGTGGGCGCTTGATTCTAAGCTGTACGATATAACTTTATTTATATGTAATTTCGTGAAAGAACCTTTCTTCTCTATCCACCATCGAGACGCCAGCTTTTCGAAATTTGTACAGCAAGAGAGTGTGCACCAAAGAACCGTGATAGCATTACTCTCTATATAATAGCCATCAACTCCTTCTTAAGACATATCAAACCAACCATGCGCTGCTCCCTCTATATAGACGACACTCCCCTCTGGGTGACGGGCTCGTCTGTGTCGCTGGACAAGACCCTACTTCCGCAACCATCGATTCAGTAGTGGCCCATCGCTTATCTCCTCAATTCCCACTCTAAACCTACCTTAAACACCTGCCAAAACTTTCTTTTCTTGTAACTTCTTGGATACGTCTTAATATCTCGAGATAGCCGATTAAATTTGTCACTTAGGCAAAGCTCCATGGTCGTATATTTGATCAACGCATGACATGGCGATGTAATACTGAGGACCTTACATTATGATGAATTCCTGTCCTTGCCGTTATGTGTTCCATATCGAAGCTACACGGGAAGGGAGACTACATTGTCCCCGATTCTACATCAGACTCCTCCCTATGCACTCTAAGCTCGTTCGAATTCTTTCTTCCACTGTACCTCCGCCTGAGATTCGCTCTCACACCCTCTATCCTTACACCTTTCGTGTAGAACAACTGTTACAGCCATTCAAACTTCATCCTTCTTCGTTGTGTTGAGGAGAGCATCTATGCTACCCCACTGGTTTCGCAGAATGCTCAATTTTACGAACTTTTCCTAGGTTGCCACAAGGGTCATACCCCTGCCGCATTTCTACGCGCCAGATTCTAAGAGCACGAAGACACCCAACGCAGTGGATCCTTGATTTAGTCTGACGGGTTGAAAACGTATGCCGGTACTAGAAGTGATGTCTTCTTTTACCCTCTTATGCTGCGGTTCACCATCTTATCTGTGGCATCACTTTTCACATCATAACTTGTATTCATCAGGCTAGCTCAGGGGTTGGCAACCTTCAACACTCAAAGGCCACTTGAACCCGTTTCCAATTGAAAAAAAAATAGGAGGTAAAAATCTCTATGATATATTTAAAAAAAAAATAGTATGATGCATTTATGAAATCAAAGAACTGATACAGAGAAAACAAAAATTTATTTCTGTATACAAAACATTGGAACTCCGAAAAAAATTGGGCTAAACACCATTTACAAATAAAATTTTTAGAGTCCATTTGAGTCACCTACGTATTCACGAAATTAATTCACCTGCAGCAAAGATAAATTGATGTGTGCTTCTATATGCCGTCATCGTACAGTCAGCTGTCAACCTGAATAAAAAGAGGACTATTACACTTAACAATGTAAAATTTTTATGAAAAATAATAGCCAATTAAAATATTTACTTTATCTGGTAAATTTGACTTTTGCTCCTGAACTTCAGTGCACATAAGGTCTGTAAGACGTTACCCTCATCTTTACGAAAGATTTCTACCTGTCATCTGTGAGGCATGAGCAATGTTTGTTTTTTACATAGTTCATGGGGAAATAGACCTACTCACATACACGTGTAGATCCTAACATTGACAGGAATCCAATTGCATATTTTTCATGTTGGCATAAGTGTCGGGGATGGCACTCCATGTTTCAAAATAGGCTGGTCTTGTTTGGGAAGGTTTTCGATCTCACTTCGTTTGTGAATTTAATTGTAAGCAAGCCAGGCCTTCTGACGAGCAACATCTTCAAGATGAGTTGCCAGTAGCTGGAACTTCGACACCCACATATCTTTGTCGGCTATGTCGACCAGTTCCATTTCCAGATCTGGCTGACTCACACTTGCAAATGCAGTCATATTCAGTTGGTTATGGGAGTGACAGAATCCTTTCCCAAACAATATTTGCATTGCGGTGATTGGGGACTGCAAATACCCTGAACTGATCCTTTTGTGATCTCGTTTCAACTCTTTCAGAGAGGGGAAGTGATACACTGTACCTCGCCGTAGCATTGAACGTTTTATTTGCTTCAGAAAATTTTCTCTTCCTAGATTTTTGTGGAGTTCATCTACCTTGAGTTGAAAATTTCAATAAATAAATAAAAATCTAACAAACTGAAATAAAATACATTTTAATTTAATGCTTGATATCAGATCCATTCGCAAGGAGCGACGTGCTGTGTCCACACCGTCCATACTTCCCCTTTCTTTTTTCTTTTAATCTCTATCCATTTTACTCCGTTCCTGAGGTTGAGCTACCATGCCGATGGGATGCCAGGCCACTAGGCGGGAAGAGTGGCCCGAAATGGTAGCAGCTGGCTCTGCCGGCCCCGTACTCAGCTCTTGAAGAGCAGGCTACTGCGTGGGGTGATGAGCGTTTGCATCCCGTGATTATTATAGCATGACCCAATGATGAATTAAAAAAAATACTCCTTTACCTTCCCATCGACCCTCGTCGGAGCCGCCCTCCTGCAGCTCCCTCATGTGATTTCGTAGTAGACCCTCCAAAACTCTTTAACCGAAGAGGAGGCTAACTCCTCTCCTTTGCCTACGAATGTAGAGGACTCTAACTCACCCCTTTCTCTGGAGGTGCCCTTAGGTGCCTCTATCTCTCGGGCATCAGTTCCCCCTAAACTTTCTAAGGGGACTGCCAAGAGAGGCAGGTGGCCCATTATTGACCACTCTCGGTGGGAGAGGAACGATACGGCTAACCCCCTTACGGGTGGAAGGAAGACCGGACCCGTTGGCCTCTTTCCTCCCAAAGACAAGCCATCTAGAATTTTGAGCTTAGAGGACGGGGGTTGCAAATGGAGCCCCCCCCCCCGCCCTCCGTGAGATGGATACGGTCTCTGAGGCAACCCAGCACCAGACTGTAGTACCTTCCATGGGGACGAACCTGAGTCCATCCCTGTGCAAGCTCTCTTTGAGGAAATGAGGGATCTCACCCCCTGGGGTGGTGCTCCTGTGAAAACCAAGACCTTCTCCATCTCTGAGAAGGATCTTGTTGAGGGTGGTCCATTTAGCCTAGGGGCTCATGCCGGTGGAGGGGAGAAGCGGGTTCATTCCCCGCTCTCCTGTCCTAAATAGAAAAAGAAGAATAAAAGATAAAGAAAACTACTCGGACATCATCTCCTTCCGCGGGAGCCGGGGGGTTCAACGGGTCCACTGCTGTTTCGGTAAGTGACCAAGCCAAGATCGGCACGTCTGACCCCGTGACTCCTCCATTTAGGGAGTCGAAGACGAAGAACAAAACTGCGCAGAGTGGATCCTCGATTACGTCGGGCTCCTCATTCAAACGCTACCTTGCGTTTTCGACCCCCGCAAGTTATAAGTGTTTCATCGTTATTCGCTCCGCAGCACTGATGGCAACATGTTGGCTAAGGGCAACATGGTCCATCAGAGGACAGCTCTAGCTATTGTGATTGATGGAGAGCCAAATGTGACCAATTTCTCGGACGGGAGCCTTTTGGTGAATGCGTTGAATCCCTCCGAGGCGGCCATGATTAGGGCCCTTCAGCCTTAAGACACTTGATGGCACGACTGTGAGTGTGACGTAGCACTCTATCATGAACGTTGTGAAAGGAGTTGTTTATGGAGGGAACTCGAAAACTACTCCATACATGAAATTACCTTAAAGCTGGCTTCTTCTACCAGGATTCAGCTCTTCAGCATATCCAATTAGCCGCATTTTTCCATTCTTTCCGATGGTACTAAATTTTGTGGCTTTCGTTTTGAGGCCCACCGAAAAAAACATTATATGTTGATTATTCGAAGGCAGTACGGTCTTTTCTTGATTTTCAGTATGCAAATACTGTATCCTTCAATAGTAGTGATGTATCTAGGTTGATTTAAGTTGGGTGTATTGCATGTCTGTTTATCTAGCACCAGTCTCTTTTACCGGGGCTTGGGTAATACTAATGCGCATGAATGCTCACATGGCTCGCCCACGTTGTTTATCCATATCAATTGCTTTTTTTACTATCTTATTCTATTATCGAGTAATTTCTCTCACGCGGTTATAGCTTTTTACTGCGTATGCGACAGGGTGGCTTTCTCTGCTATCGGCGTACTTGATGAGTACGCATCTAAGCCTTCGTCGCTGGCATCCGTCTGGATGCCGAAGGCCTTATTGGGGTTTGAGAGCCTCAAAATAGGGGCGGACGCCAGTTTTTCTCTTAGTATCCTGAACCTGGAAATGGCTTAGGGGTTCCAGACTAGGGGATCGGGGGGCCTTTTCTGCAACATTGTACACAGTGGGGAGGGGGCTAAAATGGATTCAAATTGGGGATGAGCCTCCGGTAGAACGAGCCCGATCCCATAAATGACCGGAGCTACTTCTTAATGCGGGGAAGGAAAAATTTCTACTATGGCCTGAACCTTTCCTATATGGAAGCCAAGGTATTTGATGATATCGTAAGAGAAGTGGCACTTACTGTAGGTAAGAGTGAGTCCATGCTCACGGAGCGGGGTCAAAAGGCCTCGACAGGCGTTCAATTGCTGGTCCCAAATAATGGTAATGACGTATAGACTGTCAAAGTAAAATGACAGATGGGGCAAGTCGTCCATAGTTTTTCGCATCATTTAGTTTTAATTACTGCATGCAGCTACAAGCTCGATGGGGAGGTAATTGAACTGCATGAGTCCTTTGTAGGTGTGGAATACCGTGTATTTTCGTACACTTTCAATGAGGGGAATCTGGTTATAGGCCATGCAGAGATCTAATTCTGAAATGTACTTTGCTTCTTCGAATAAATGAAGGTTCTCGTCGATCAGGGGGATGGCTTCTGCGTCGCAAACCGTTAGAGAGTTTAACTTTCTGAAGCTTACACACATTCGGAAAGAGTGGTGTGTTTGCGAACCATGACGATAGGGGAACAGAAAGCCAATTTCTAGGGCTCGATGATATCGAGTTTGAGCAGGTTATCCACCTCAGAATTAAAGGCCTGCCTCAGGTGTATTGGAAAAGGATAATGCTTCTTATAGATAGGTTATTGCGTAGTAAGAACGATGTCACGTCAAAGTAATTTGCACGGCCAGGAGTCTCTGAAAGGAGGTCACCCAAGTCGTTCTGCAGCGTCTGCAGCTGACTATTCTGGTGAAGGGCTAACCCGGGGTAGAGGTCTAAGAGCGAGGAAGATGATTTGGGAGGCTCAGGTAGATATGGGAGACGGTAGTCGCCATCTTGTTCAATGCCATCCATCTGGACAACGTTGAGGGGATCAGAGGGCTACGACGCTTCCAGGGGGGTGGGGGAACTCTTCACCAAGAGCCACAAAATCATTACCATTCGCGCGGCTGTAGTATTTCTTCAACATGTTTACGTGGAATACCTTATCTCCATAGGGGGTCTGAATAAGGTAATCCACGCGAGCTAGTCTTCCAAGATGGGGAACGGGCCCTTCCACTGACTAATAAGCTTGTTACTCTCCGTGGAAAGTAGCAACAGCACCGCTTGACCAGGCTTAAATCTTCTTTCCTTGTATTTTAGATTGAAATATAATCTATAATTCTCCAGGTTCACATCTGCCTTCTTATAAGCGATGTCCGCGCAGGTCTCCAGGTGTTTCCTAAGGTCTAGAAGGTAGGAGTAAGAGGACTGAATTTCTCTATCCAGTTGAGGGTTAGAAAAGAGTTCTTTGAAGATCCAGAGATGTCCTCGTACAGTGCGGCCATGCAATAATTCAAAGGGGCCGAAACCCTGGGTCCTGTGGGAGATCTCCATGTACTCAAAAAGTGCTACAGGCAAGTAACTGTGCCATTCTCGGGGCTGTTCGAGACAAAGCCTTTAGAGAATAGCCTTGAGGGTGCAAATTCAATTTTTTGCAAATACCATTTGCCGTTGGGTGGAAAGGAGTGGTAAATAGGAAATTACCACTAGGACTTTTCCAACATACTCCATAAGCTCTCAGGTAAACTCTCTGTCTCTGTCGGACAACACCTCCTTGTGGATGCCTACTCGGGAAAAAATGGATATTAGGACCTCAGCACAGATGACACTATCATTCCTCATAATGGGGACTGCTTCAGAGATGCGAGTGGTAAAATCTAGGAGGGTAAGGACTTACATGTGTCCCTCATTGAACGGGAGATGAATCGGGCAAATAAGTTCAATGGCCACTTGGGAAAAGGGCTCTGTTATAATGTTTTTTCTGGAGGGGGGCTAGCTGGACGCGCCCTTTGGCAGATGTTCCTGGCCACACCTGGACAAAAGAAATACCTAAAACCCTCTGGGAGGTTTTGGACAGGGATACGGGGTCAGTGCCTTCAGAACAAGAGCGGTACAGATCATCCCTTACGTCGTAAGATATCTTCTTATTTCCGCGGGTGGAATCGTGTGCCTGATTCCGTCCTTTCTCCCAAAGAGGTTGGAGAGTTGCACACACCTTCTGGGCGCGGGAAAAATCTTCGTTCCGGAGAACGTCAAACTCCAGATCGACGCGGGTTTCCAAGGGAACGGGAGTCTGGGCGTTCTTTTGCGGTCTGAGCCCACGTGATAACGGGCTGTGCCATGTAATCTCTGGTGACCTGGGCGCTCTGACCAATGAGAACCGAGCTGAACTTGATTGAGGCCGCTACCACTTCGGCCCAACCAGTCATATATGCACACTCGATGTTGCATTTAACAATGGGGAAGCGATTCGCTCGGCCCAGTTAATCGAGGACAACTGCGAATTTTTGGTGATCAGGACCAATCGGGGGGAGTAAATCCTGAGATACGACAATGCAGGTGCAACAGCTGCCCTGAACAAGGGTGGACACGCGACATCCATTGACAGTTCAATTCTCGAAATTTAAACCGCCGGTGAAGCTCTCATTGAAAAGAAAATTAACGTGGTGACCAAGGGGTGCTGGTGGAGGAGAGAGGAGCGGGGTTTCCTGGAGAAGCGATTGAGGAGTAAGAGCGGCACTAATTTGGTGCCGTGGTGAAAGGGTGCACTTTTGAATTGTGAACTCTTCTGGAAGTTTGTACGCACATGCCCTTCAATTCCACACGAGAAACAAATTATTGGCCTTTGTAGGTACGATGACGAAGGGGGCTTCGTATTCTGGGTCTTGACATACCTGGGTTCCAATTGAGGGATATTTATGAGCTTTGAAGGGCCAGGAAAATTTACGAAATTGGGGTTATTCCGTGAAGGGAGTCTGGAATTACCAAACTTGGACTTGGGGGACAACGGGAGAGGCTTCTTATTGTCCTTAGGGTATATTTTATGGCTAGAGGCGTACATTTCTGCTTTCCAAGCACTGTTTTAATTTGGGACAGCGCTTGTCCTTCACAAACGATCGTATTTCGGGGGCCGAGGAAGCCAAAAGTTGGTCTTTTAATACAAAGTCCAGAAGGGACTCGTATTCTGGGAAGGCTTTACATTACTCAAGCCAAAGTTGGAGGTTCTTTTGAAGGATAAAACCAAACTGGTGGAAGGTTTGTCCAGGGCAGATTTTCTCTTGACGGAAACGACCACGGTAAAAGTCCGTTTCCTTATTTACGGCGGCCAGGAGTTCGGACTTGAGAGTAAAATAATCAAAAGTAGCTTCAGACGGGAGGGAAATAAAGGTATCGCGCAGCGGGGTACTAAGAAGGGGGGAGTAGTCTGGCCACACTATCTGATTCGATATCCCAATTATTAATTTCGAAGATCTTTTCGAAATATATGAGGTAGGGCCCGAAGTCATCTCCTCCCTTGTAAACTTAGAGCTTAATCGGTAAGGACTGTACGTCAGTCCTGGAGCTAACCGACATTGTCTCCAATCAATTTTGGCTTAGTTCAAGCTCGTGTTGTCTGATCCTCTTGCCTTTTGTTATCTCTCTTAGGGCCTTCCTTTCTTCTATCTCTGCTCAGCCCTGTTCCGTCTCTCATTGTTCTTTTTCTAATGCTCTTATTTCCTCTCTCTCTCATTTCTCTCCTATTCCTGTATATAAGATAGAAGGTCCTTTCCAGTGAGGCCTAACGACTCACCTCGGCTTTTAAACCGTTCAAACGAAGACATCGTCTTAAGAGGTTAGCATGAAAATGTGGTACGCGAGCGAGTTAGTTTATGTGCGCGCGAAAAAAGGTCTCGGTAGTCTTCTAAGAGACTATCTTGTACCCCCTCTCCCCCCAAACCTACACGAATAACTAAATTGGGATTCAATTTGTAATAAACCGTCCTTCGTGACTGGGACGGTTTGGAAACACTCAATCCGTTCGTGGGATTAGCTGTGGATTCAGCGGCGTTGATTCCGAGAAATTTCGCAGACAAATTAATCAGAGTTGCACACAAAAAAAATAAATTCTCGAATTAAGCTGAACGCAGTTTCGGCCAGAATAAAGAACAATAACAAATGGAGAATACGAATGATTAGAAGAAACATACAAAGGAGTTTAAAGGTAGCAGAAATATAAACTTACGGTAAACCCAACACCTACGACACCAGTCAATTTGCTTAAATAATCAGGTCGAGGTCGAGGTTCGCGAGATTTGAATAACGGGGCCGAGAGTGACGTTCAGGTTAATTAAAGATAAACATAAGAAAATATAAATTTTATTTACAGATTAAAATGATCAAAATGACATAGAGGAAAATTAAAGGTTGGGTAATGATTTATCTTTCCCGGTGGAAAACTCTAATTTCTATTAATTAGATTAGAGCTACCTGCTCAGGTCCAAATGGGCTCACAAGATAAAAGACGAAAAAAAAGGGCTTACGGATCAAAAGGAGATAGCGCCTTCAATGAGGCTTGAGGGGAAGTAGGGGCTCAGCGAGACTATCTTGTGAGCGTCTTCAAAGGAGGGATCTTCGTCATGAGAAGAGTTGTAATGGAGGGTATGGTCGGCACCTCACTTCCGGGGCTGTGAAGGCGTAAGTTATAACCTTAGCTGGATTCTAATGTGGAGCGGAAATCATTGGTGATTCGACGCAGCTGAGCACTTTGAGGACTCGAAGGAGTAATCTGGCGAAGCTGCTTGAGAAGAGGCGGGGAAAGAGGCTTCCGTTTGACAGTGGATGTCTTACCGAGGAGAGGATCTCGAACCTTCGGTTGTTTAAACTCCGACTTGGGACGAGGGATGTCTTCTTGCGAGCGAGCGTTGTACTTACTGGTGTTTAAAGGCGACTAAGGGGTTTAAATACGGAGAGTCTCCTCATGCGGGAGATGGGGAACAACCCCCACTTTGGAAAATTCCCAGGGGGCAGCTGAGGTACCAAACTGTCGGTGATAAACAATTCTTTTACCCCCTCTCTCTATTTCCGAGGGGGAAACTGCTGGAATTTACGACCGCGTAAAAGATATTTTCTACACTTTGATTGAACTTGCTTCGCCGTGTCACTCTCGGAAACGTGGGGTCTGGCTAACCACGTGGCTTCATGCAACGGGCTAAACATTGCAAGGAAGGAAAGAAAAGGCGTATCCTTCTCCACAAATGATATATTTCTTTCGTATTAATTATTATGTCCGAAAGGCTAAGAGTACTAATTATTCCAGATTGAAGGATTTAGTAATTTCAAATCATTTTTCAGACATTCCCAAAGAATTTAGTTTTGCAAAACGATAACACTCATAGAGCGCACATCTCCGCCAAGAAATACTTCGGGAATTTCCAACATTTAGTTCCAAATAAAATTCCACACATTAATAAGGCTTAGCTTAACAATATGTATATAGCAATATCCCAATATGCTTCATTTATGTATGATTGTATGTATTATTGTTAATATTATTAATACTAACGCATTCATTCAATATACATCATTTATGTATGCCAAAATAAAGTCTGTCCGCAGTTATTAATTTTAATTTTGACTTTAAATTTCTAGATTTAAAATCTTAAATTAGCTAATAATTTTCTAATCTATTAAGAAACTCATTATTAAATAAAGCTTGGAACTTCACCAATATAACTTTGGTTGAAGAGTTAGCATTGAAAATATACTTCATTGGATGCATCCGGATATAGTAACCAGATCTTGGTCGAAAACTAATCATTTCCTTCTGGCTAAGGCTCTAGTGTTCCTCCAAATTTTGTAGAAATCGATCCACTTCTTTTTTGACGAAATTTTAACTCGAATTAATGCCATCGATCACATAATTTCCGAATTCCTTCTCAGAGATTTCTAACACTAACCTTTCTTTTCTAAGGCCTTGTGGCGCCATCCACGCGGTTTCTTCGTGAGATGACATAGGATATATCAAGGGGCGAGCTGCGAAAAGAGCGTGTAAAAAGGTCCAGGAAAAGTTCCAAGTATTGTTGAAGGATGTTCACGGGAAGCTTTCCATGGAGAGTGTTCCATAATGCCCCCATGTTGTCCGTGAATAGTCTTGCCTTGTAAGATAGGAACGATATCCAAACCGCAATGGATTCGAAGGTAAAAATGTTGCCCACTGCTTCAGAGGGAAGGAAGATTGCGAGTGCACTACCGTTGGACCAGAGCCAACGTAGTGGAGGCATCACAAAACACTTTCCGGGGCCAAGCCTTGGGTCGCCAGAAGTTGAACCATTTGATGGTGATAAAGGAGAGAACCAGACGAAGAGGGGCCGGGCGTGGGCAGCTGGTTTAAAGAAAACACCGTTGTATCCAGAAGAAGGGTACTCTGATTACGGGAGCCACAAAGTTGAGAAGCCCAGCCATACAAAGCCACCCTTGGTGGGAGAGTTCATGTTCATTGGAGACCCTGATAGCAGCTCGAAGTTTGTTGGTCATGTCCGAGGAGAGGGCCATACGGCAGTTTTGTAGATCAACTCTGATTCTCTGTTTAGACCAGGGAGTGGTAGGGACGAGGACACTCCTGTGTACATTTACATTCAACCAAGAGTCCATTATGATGCGCAGGAAGCGCCTAATAGCCCTCCAGGAGCCTATTAGGAGGATGTCGTTGAAGGTAGCTGCGGTGACAGTTTACATAATGTATGGACTTCCGGGGAAGTTCATAGGCAGCCTCGTGAAGCGAAACATTTCTCCGGGGACTGATATTCCGAAATATATTTTGGCTCATGAGTATAAGGGAATATGGTAAAAGCCATCTTTAATGTCCATTTTTGTGGGGTAGGCCTTTGGTCCAGAGTTCGCTAATACGCTGCGAACGGACGGGAGTTTGAAGGAGGGAGGGGAATAAAAGTTCTCTATGATGTGCATATCGTAGATAACACGAACTGAGCCATTAGGCTTAGGTACCGGAAAGATGCGATGAGCATGGCTAATATTGGTAGAGCGTTCCAGGATACCGTGTTCCAAAAGTTGTTCCACAAAAGGGCAAACCTTTTCAAGAGAGGAGACTCAGTTTTGGTATCTTTTCTTGATCCCAAAACGAACGCCCTGTTTCTGAGCAGCAGCGACAATATGGTTAGAGACAGTGTCGTGGTACACCACTCTATCCTATACACTACTCCTATATTATGTGGGGGGGGGGGGACTTAATCACCTACTGCAACGCGAACCATTTAATGACTGTTCGCAGGGATTAAAGATCAACCGTGAGGTCAAACTCGAGGTGTTGTGTTTCAAATCGTCACAATCAGGGAGAGTGCATAAATGGTTGGTGGAATTTACTTATAGGCCGAGGGTATCGTTCAAGGTTAGTTAAAGATGACAACAAAAATATAATTTTATTTACAAATATCATAACTAAAAATAGGCAAAAGGAATTATTTAAATGTAATAGTCTCTTGGGATTATTAATTATGATAATGATGAATTCTAGAATAAAATTAATTAAATAGCATTACTATGCTCAGATCAAAAAGGGGTGAACTTGACATATTAATGAATGAGGGAGGGGGGTAATCTTACGGGTCGATGACTTCGAAGAAGGTCCTGCTCGGGATGAGGCAAACAGGGCACGATCTGATTCAACCTTCCGAGGAATAGCGATGACGATAGCCAATCTTCAAGGATGACGCTCGACGGGAATTAGGGATTGCTCGTAATCCACTAGAAGAGGAAACTCCTTTTCCTCAAAGGTAATCGATGTATATTTCCTTTGGATTGATTAAACGAAGGGAGACTGTAGCGCAGCTTCCAAGGATTGCCGTTCACAGAAGCTACTAATTGACTGGAGTAGAATCACGGCGTAGAATGGTCTTGTTGTCGGTTGAACGCTCACGGGACTTTCGACTCGAGACGATGAGGACGACCTTGATGTGCGGGCGTGGCTCAGAGATCTCAAGTAAAATACCGGGAATTTATACGAGTGAACCTGAAGGGAGAAAGGGGGAATTGGGGAAGGGAGCGAGAAAGCTCCAGACATCTTAATCCTTGATGCGAACGCAAAACTCAGTTTTTAGGCGCGTGGCGCGAGGCGCCAAAAACAAGGCAGCTCGTTCTCTCCTTGTCGCCAGGGGCAAGGCTCTAGACAAATTTGCAGGATGGGGGATATTTCCCCTATACGCCTAGGAGTCGAAACATCTCGAATGTTCTCGAACAGGAAGTGACGTTTTCCATGGCGCGATGAAAAAAATACAATCTCATGTAGTCTCCAATTACCATGAGGAAGAACTAAAGTACGTCAAAGGTTATTCGTTTACACTCCTCCGTTCCATACGATGGAGCTCTTCTGAGAGAGAGGGAAGAAAAAGGGACATCGCAAATTTGGAAGGGGGAATTATTAAGGCGTTAGCCTGATAAAAAAAAAACGGGTGACCTGACCTGTATTCGACAGGCCTACAAAACGCTAAGATATTGATCTGAGCTAAAAAAAAATTAATGTAAATGGGTCGACAAAAAAAATCCCATTTAAATTAAGGCCCCAATTTGAATTTTGTCTAAAAGGGTAGTGGAACTAAAAAAAATAACATCACCACCACCATCACCACCACCACCACCACCATCACCACCACCTGCAGCACTACCACCTATACCACCATTTCCTACACCACCAACACATACAACACGAACACCTACACCACCACCACTTCAACACCTACACAACCTACACCAGACCACCACCACCACCGTAACCTACACCAACACCCCCTACTCCACCACCACCACCACCTATTTCTCCATCGCTATCAACTCCACCAGCAGCTACAACACCACTACATACACCACCGTCACCCACCTACCCACTAAAAGCTACACCACCACCACCTACTTCAACACTACCACCTATTCCACCACCACCAACAACTCCACCACCACCTTCTTTTTCACCAACAACTACTCAACTACCACCTACACCACCACCAACTACTCAACTACCACCTACACCACCACCACCTATCCCACCACCAAAGATACCATTACCACCTACACTATCCTCATCTATACCACTACTATCTACACCAACACCACCTACACCACGACCACTACCCAAGGTTTCCCCGAGAATTATTTGTTTTTTTGGCAATAACATCATAACATTGTAACTATGGTCCGAAGATAGTTAGCGTGAACGACGTCGGAATGCAGCCTTGGCCGAAGCGGAGGTCGAAGCACGGAACACCGAAGCGGAGACGGAAGCAGAAGCCGAAGCTCAAATCAATAAAGACTCCCCTGCCCCCCGCAAGTGGGGCCTAATATCACCCTTATTTAGGTGCTCTGCCGCCTGGACCCGGTCACGTGTGCAGCGACTCTGCTGCTTCTCGGGGGGGAGGGGCGTGGAGACCAACCCGGACCCCACAGCATGGACATGTACACTATGCAATAAACACATCACAAAAAAGACATACCCATAATGTGCAACAACATTACAACACACTGGGTACATCTCAAATGCACAAATGCTAAAATTAAACAATACACAAGACACTAGATGTACCCAAAACACCAAGCATCACACCCATCAACGCCCACCCAACCACAACCAACAAACTCACAACCCACACTCCCACAAACTCCTAGACAATCAATGAAAATAAACACACACAACAAGCAACTAAAAATACTACAAATAAACATAAATGGACTGAACAAGAAAACGACAGAACTCGAGCAACTTACAAACAAACATGAAATAGACTTAATCACCATCCAAGAAACTAAACTCATGGAAAAACAGAACACCCCTCAAATCACAAACTACACATCAATCAAAAAGCACTCAAAGTCATCAAGGCACTCACAACTACACACTAGGGGAAAACCAAGGAAACGCTCATTAGCACATACAAGATAATCACAAGACCAGCATTAGAATACACCAACACAATCTGGTCTCAAATCATTTCAGAAACCAACAACAAAAAACTCCAGACAATACAAAACACAGCCCTCCGCACTGCCACAGGATGCACTCTTGACACAAACACCCAACATCTACACGACGAGACGAACATCATACCAATCAAAAATCACCTAAAACTACATTCATCACAACTTAAGCAGAAAACACAACATCCAAATCATCCTCTCCACCACATCACCAGGCAACCTCCCAATCACCACCACTCAAAACAGACCATTTTCGATAACAACAACTACATCACCAACTTAGACACATACCCTAACACAACAACAGAAGACACAATCAAGCAAAACATGAAAACAATCCACTCTCAGATCACGCAACAATACTTGACAAGCAGAAGCCACAAAATATTGAGTGCACCATCTCCAACCATACACAACTCAGAACAAACACTCATAAAGCAGATCAGAAGAACACTAGCATAGATACGAACAAACAAATCAGCCCTCCTGACGTCATACATGCACAAAATATCTCCCACCACCCATACAACACCAAACTGCCCCAAATGCTTAACACATACACGACACCACACATCTCTTCAAATGACAAAGATACACACAAACCTGGTCCCGGTAGATCTCTGGGATAGGCCCCGGGAGGCGGCGGGTCTGCTCCTGCGATGGTCCGGGGAGCTGGGTGGGGCCTTGAATAGATGCGAGGGTCCCCGACTCACTGTCGGGCGTGGGACGGGGTCGCTACCACCAACACATTGTAACTATTCGGCCGATTCTAACGAAATTCGAAAGCCTTATGTTGTTTTATATTCTCTTTCGAATGATATACTGCCAAGGTCCTTCCAAGGTTAGTCCGTGAACTTTTGGAAGTTTTAAAGGTCTTAGGGTCATAAATCAATATAAGTTAGAGCAGGTGACTTTTGGTCAGCAGGCATTGTTATTCTTCTTTATTCTTTGCTTTTGAGATTTCTCGCCCCTCATAATAACCCTCAACCCTTATTTTTTACCCTATTTATCCCATACACCTGGTGGCTGAATAAGCACCACGTATCCCCCATCAATGGGGAAGGCACCTCTCAGACGTAAACACTTTGAAGGGAAGGGGGGGGATTAAGTCTGTGTAAATTCGAGTCTTTGTTAAAGAAGCCCGAGCGGTCCTCTCATCCAGAACCTGAGTTCAGACTTGAGAAAGCAGAAAAAAATGGACAGATTTCAGAGGCTAAATTTGAACACTCTACACACACCAGGAGGGGCGGGGGGGGGGGGGGGGGGGAGGGATGGTTAATACCTCGTTCAAACTTGAAATCTGGAGGAGCCAAAGTGCTCTCTTTCTCGGGTCATCTCTTGCACCTCTTTGAAATCTCCCGGTATTTTTTACACCCTTGAATAGACCCAACAGAGGGTGAAGGATGGTGTTAACCGCTCTAAAAAAACTCTCAACATAGAGAGGGACGAAATTAACTTTAATTATGCTTAACACTATATTTTAAGAATGATAGTTCATGGATAGGTTAATAATAATAACTTTTTTAGGTACAAATTGACCAAGAGCAAATGGTGAAGGTCAGAAAATTGATTATAATTAAACTATGGTTGTTTGTTTATCTGATGAAGTTAAGTGTTTGTCTGGTCTATGTTTAGAAGAATCTGTCGTAGTACAGCCATAAAGTTGTCAATTTGACTTAGGAAAAACCATTAGAGCGAGTTAATTGGTTTACCTATAATTTTATAACCATTCCCCTGTGCGTAGTTAGATTGGTCGATTAGAAATTAGTTGTTACAGTTCATATTAAGTATGACTTTAAAATACTTGAATTAGGTCATCTGGTAGTCTAGCTTGGGTTAATGGGAAGAGATTTAATCCCTTAAGACGATCCTCATGTGGCTTTCTTTAAAAACTAGGCATCATTTTGATAACTCTCCGTTGAATCCGTTCTAGCTTGTTTATAACTTTTTGGTGGTAAGGGTACCAGGCTTGAAAACAGCGATTCAGAAAAGACCGTAATTGGGCTAGGTCCCGGTATGTGTTAAGGCATGCAAGTTGCTCTTCTTTGAGGGCATACTTGTCTTCACTTAGCGGGAAGTCACCGCTTGCATTTGCGTGGGCAGCGAAGCAAAAGGATTCGGCGCGAGTTCTTGCCCTGCCAAACCTCCCGTCCTCTAAGCTCTGAACCCGCGTCCTAACCAGTCTTTCATGACCGCTTTCAGACAGGCATTGAACCACGTCTCTCGCTATGCCGAAGCGCACAGGTTTCGGTTTTCTTTGGCCAAGACTAAGGTGGTGCACTTCTGCCGCCATCCACGGCTTTACCCCGACCCAGATTTGTTTCTTAATGGGGTGCGCCTGGATGTGGTTGAGTCGCACCGTTTCCTTGGTCTTGTATTCGACCGACGCCTCACCTGGGACGCTCATATTCGCAGCCTTAGGGTCTCTTGTACCCGCGCCATGGACATTCTCCGTTCCGTGACGTTCAGCGCTTGGGGCGCTGATAGGGCTACCGCCTTACTTTTTTATCGATCCTTTGTTCGCTCGAAGCTCGACTACGGATGCGAGTTTTAAGCATCCGCAGCCGAGCGTTTATTGCGGAAGGTGGATTCAATCCACCACACCGGCCTTCGCCTCGCGACCGGTGCCTTCCGCACTTCCCCCATTGAGAGCCTGTTGGTCGATGCTGGGGAGATGCCACTCGCTCTGCGCCGCGTGCAGTGCATCACTCGCCTGTACGCGCGAGCCCGGCGCCTCCCTCAGTCGCCAACAGCTCTCACTGCATCCGCAGCTGATCTCGATGGTGGCTATGCCGCCGAGAGACGCCAGTCATACCCTAAGCCCTTTGGGTTTAGGGCCAGGAAACTCCTTCGAGAGGTAGATATAGCTCTCGGGCCGGTGGCGCCCCTGGTTCTGCCCAGGACGCCAGCCTGGAGGGTACCACATTTGGCTATTTGTCGCCACGCCTCTGCTCCCAAAGCTTGTACTGCGCCGGGAGTATTGCGTTCGACCTTTTTGGAGCACACATCGTGTCACGCTGGTACCGTGCCAGTGTATACGGATGTCTCCAAGTCCCAAGAGGGGGTCAGCTTCCACGCCGTATCCCCTCTGTTTGAAGTCAGCGGGGCTCTACCAGGCGCTGCGTCTGTCTTCACGGCCGAGCTGGTGGCAATACACCACTCGGTACGGGAGATTACGCGACGTGCCCGGTTCGGAGACCGGATTGTGATCTATAGCGACTCACAAAGCGCCCTGAGTGCTCTCGGGGCATTGGAATCTCCGCATCCCCTGGTTCGCGAAATCCGTGACGCCACGGTTTTGGCGAGCCGGGCAGATGTCGAGATTATCTTCTGCTGGGTTCCTGGACATGTAGGAATTGCGGGGAATGAGCGCGCCGATGAGGGCGCCAAAGAGTCTGCGAGGACTCTGCGACCGGACCAGCGTTTCGCTCTTCCTCACACTGACTACATGGCAGGAATACGGGCAGCTCTTCGGACTGCTTGGCAAAGAAGATGGGAGACGGTCGAGGGGAACTTAAAGTTGCGAGCCATTGCGCCGCGACTGTTCCCATGGACCTATCCCCTAATGCTGCGGCGGCTTCAGGTTGCTTTCTGTCGTCTTCGAATCGGACACACTCGTGTGACGCATCGCTACTTGATGGAGCGCTCGCCTGCGCCCTATTGCAACGACTGCGTCGTCCCCCAGACTGTTCGGCACATTCTTGTCCAATGTCCCAGTCTGGGTGATCTTCGCGCACGATACCTGTCCCGGTACCGGGATGGGCGGGGTCGCTACCGCCTGTTCCTTGTACTCGGGACGAGTGCGTGCACCATGATTAGTGGACTTATTGACTTTTTGGGGGAGGCTGGCCTTCTCCCTTTCATTTAACCCGGTTTGTTGTTGTTGTTGTTGTTATTGTTTTTGTTATTGCTTCTTTATTGTTATTGTTATTTCTTTTTATTGTTTCCTGTTTAATTTTTAAAGTAGCCTAGAACTAGGCTGTTTGCTTACGGCGACTAATGCCTAAGTCGGCAGTAGCCAGATAGCCCCTTAATTAAAAAAAAAAAAAAAAAATCATGACCGCTTTCTCCCCATTCTCTAGCCGGGATTCTGCTTCGCCAGACTTGAATGCACGCTTAAGGCCGCCGAAGGGACTTGACATCCAGTGACGGAGAACCATCCGAGGAAATATTAATGTTAGTTAGTTACTTTCTGCTTTCGCTTCATGGAAGGACACCCCCTGGGACGGACGATATCACGCATGACACGCTTCAAAACCTAGGTAAGCGAGGTCTGGCTTTTTTATATATTTCTTCCACAGGTTGGGTACAGAGGATAACCACCAAATTACTTGAGAATGGTTAAGTTGATCGCTTTTCAAACCACCAAATTACTTGAGAATGGTTAAGTTGATCGCTTTTCAAAACCGGGGAGAGATCACCTTACCTCGGATGATATTCGCCATAATTCTCTCGCGTCCTACGTGCGCAGATTGGTAGAAAATTTGGTAAATGTGAGAGTAGCCTTTTTCCTAGAGACTGGAGGCCACCTGTCTTCTGCATAGTGGGTGGGGATTCTACAAATTCTACTCCATGTTGGATGCTCTACTCCGGATGTGAAATGCCTTCTGAGAGGCCTTCTTTCTCAGATAACATTACACTACACTGTGTTTCTTGTCTCGAGAAGGCCTATGATGGCGTTCGAGTATTAGAGGTCATTCACACTATGTGGGCAAGGGGTTGCCTCCCAATTTTCATATATGAATTTCTTCAAGATTTTTGATTCAGCATACGTGTACGAGGAGTCCTCTTCGACCCCAGACAGCAGAAAGAGGAAGTGTCATCAATGTAACACTTCTTGCTCTGGGTACTGCAGGAAGATCTCACTACGCTCTCCGTATACAACATTTCGATTTATTTTAGTGGGACCAAAATTCCAATACTAGAATGTCAACTCCAACATGCATTGGATCATATTTGGTTCTGCCATAGTGACAGGAGTATTGCAAATGACGTTTTAGGAGCATAATTTATGTTATGTTAGATCAGTCTCAATGTATGTGAAGTAGGGTTCGGCTTTCAGGCCGTTTTCCTTCTGTCTAAGATCAGAGAGGTTATGCCGGGTGCTGTATCAATTTTCATGGAGTAAATAACACCTTGTGTTCGGTTCGGGTACCCTAGCGTGAAATATAGCGACTAAAAGAGCTCACTGAGTGATTGCTGAACATTGCAATAATCTACGCACGCCATGGATTAAGGTATCCGTGATGCCACGGATGCAGTGACTAGGCTGGATTTCTGTATTGTCTATTCTTAGGTTCCTGGACATGTCGGGATTGCCGATGATCGCGCTAAAAGGCATGCGTGGGCTGGGCAACCAGACCAGCATTTCTCTCTTCCTCACAATGACTAGATGGCACGAATCAAGTTGGTCCTTCGGGCTGACTGACAAATAGGTTAGTAAACGGCCAATGGGAGCATAAAGTTTCGTACCATCGGGCGCAAACCGTCCCCTGGACAAATTTGGATGCGTAAGAGAGCGAGATCCTTTTCTGTCGTCTTCAAATTGCGAACATTCGTGGCATTTTTTTTTTAATTGAAAAGCACAAAGATAAAAAAAGCAACAAATGCTATGGAACTAGCTAGAAAAAACAAATAAAGTAAAAACCAAAATAAGAAAAAAAAGGAACAAGAGTAAACGCCCTCTGGCGTCGGAGGAAGGCTCGAAGTGTATCCAATTTGGAGAAGAAAGAAAACAACATGAATCCGTCGTGACATTGGGGGTTAGGTCCATGGGAACAATCGCAGCGCAATGGCACGCATTTATAAGTTCCCCTCGGCCGTCTCTTATCTTCTTTGCCAAGCAGGCAGCCAGGATTCCTACCATGTAATCGATGTGAGGAAGAGCGTAACGCTGGTCTGGGAGAGCAGTACTTGGGGATTTTTGGTGCCCTGTTTGCGCTATCATTTCCCTTAATTCCCATAAGTCCAGGAACCCAGTAGAAGGTATTCTCACGGATACCAAGGTTTCTGGAGATTCCAATGCCCTGAGAGTACTCAGGTTGCCTTTTGAGTCCCTATAAATCACAATCCAGTCTCCGAACTGGGCACGTCGTGTTATCTCCCGTACTGAGCGCTCTTTTGCAACCAGATTGGCTGTGAACCCAGATGCAGCGCCTGTTAGAACCCCACTGACTTCAAACAGAGGGGGAACGGAGTGAAAACCGACACACTCTTTAAACTTAGAGCCATCGGTATTCACATATAGGGTTCTAACGTCACAGGAAGAGTGCTCGCAAAAGGCCGAACGCAGGACTCCTGGCGCTGTAGAAGCTTTCGCACCAGAGGCGTGGCCACCAGAGGCTGGCGCCCCGGGCAGAATCAGGGGTGCCACAGGTCCGAATGCTACGCCGAGCTTCAAAAGTGTTTCCTAGCCGTAAACCAAAAGTACCTGAGGTATGACTGGCTTTTCTCAGCGGCATAAGCACCGTCGAGATCAGCTGCGAATGCATTGATAGCTGTTGGCGACTGAGGTAGACGCCGGTCTCACACGTACAGGCGAATAGTGGACAGCGCAGAGCGAGTGGTATCTGCCCCGCATTGACAACAAGGATCTCAATGGAGGACATCATAAAGGCAAAGGTTGCCAAGGGAAGGCCGGTGTAGTGGAGCGTGTCCACCTTCCGCAATACATGCTCGGCTGCGGATGCATAAAAATCGCATCCGCAGTGAAGCGTCAAAGGAATAAAGGATCGATATAAAAGGCAGTTGCCCTATCAGCACTCTAGGTGCTGAAAAAAACGCAACGAAGAATGTCCATGGAGCTGGTACAAGAGGGCCTAACGCTGCGATTATGAGAATCCCGGGTGAGCTATCTGTCAAAAAATAAGAGCAAGAAAACGATGCGAATCCACTACTTTCGAGGCGAACCCAATTTAGAGACAAGTCCGGGTCAGGTTGGAGTTGAGGTTAGAGGCAGAAGTCTACTACCTTATTCTTGCGCGGCATTGTACAACTTACAAAACCATCGGGTAACCAATCAGACTAGCTAGTGCCCTTCTCTGATGGACATCTTGTCCTTGGCCAACATGCTGCCATTATTGCAGCAAATAACCAGAAAGCGTTAAAGCCTCCTCTTTTATGAGAAGAGCGTGGGGAATGAACTCACTTCTCTTCTCTCACCCAGATTTTGTTGTTTTTTCATTATGGTAGCTTACTTGGCCATAAGTTGCTGCACACAACACAGTCTACTAATAAGCTATATTAAAAAACAAAACAAATAACAGATAATAAATAATACTATGTAACTAACAAATAACAACGATAAAAAATAACGAGAAAAAGCAAAAGGACAAGAAGGAAGCATGCTCCAGCGTCGGGGGTAGGCCCTCCTCCCCTCAGCAAAGGAATATGCAACCTACAAAAAGAAACACAAAAAACGACAAATAAAGTGGAGGAGGCTACTGGTACCGGGACAGGTAACGTGCGCAAAGATCACGCAGACTGAGACATTCAACGAGAATGTGTCAAACAGTCTGGGGTACAACGCAGCCGTCAGAGTAATGCGAAAACAAGCGATCCATCAAATATCAGTGCGTCCCGCGAGTGTGTCCAATTCGGATACGACAGAAAACTACTCGAAGTCGGCACGGAATTAGAGGTTAGCTTTATAGGAACAGTTGCTGTGCAATGGGACGCAGCCTTAGGTTCCCCTCGACCGTCTCATATCTTCTTTGCCAAGCAGCCATGAGAGCTGCCCGTATTCCTGCCATGTAGTCGGTGTGAGAAAGAACGAAACGCTGGTCTGGTCGCCCAGTCCTCGCGGACGCTATGGTGCCCTCATTCCCCCAGGTCGAAAATCTGCGGTGTAGGAAGAATAGGGATTTGGGCGAGGGGAACCACTTTGGGTAAGACCTGCTTCATGGTTAAATCGTTCTTCTTGATGGTGTGGTATGTCCATAAACTCACATCTATCTATCACATATTTGCAGAAAAATTTCTAAGTCATTGTTTAAGCCTAGTTGAATGAAGTATCATGTATTAAATAGCCATCTGCCAGACATTATTCAAAGCTTTAGACACGTCCCCACAGGAGATGTCTACTCTCGCTTTATCCCTTTTGCATTTGCCAATTTGTCCAATATGAGACACAATTTCCTTTCCGTGTTTGTCTTTACGAAAACCAAAGTGGCACTCATTGTACAGATTATTTTCCTCGAAGTGTCACGCGAGTCGGCGGTTCAAGGGATCCCCATATACCTTATGAGGAAAGGGGACACTAATATGCTATCTTACTTGCTGATTTTTCAGGTTTAGGAATGTAGATCATTTTCGTCGGGGAAGTAGCTCGTTTTCAGGCATGCGTTGGAAACATTTTTGGCCTTTCTAAGATGTTATTTCGCACTTCTACATAATATTTCCGCATTGATTATCATGTTCCTAGCGCTTATTGTTTGAATCTGCTTATCACTCTAATCAGCTCTTCTGTCGTGAGGATAGCGTCGGTCACCTCGTTGGCATTTCTGGTTATTTGGACAAAGAGGTGTGCATGTATTCGTTCGATTATTTTTCCTATTTTTCTATAATTCTGTTTTTTTTTAAAAGTCGAACTTTTCATTTTCTCTTTGCTAATTAAAAAATAACATTTAACCACTGTTCTCTGAATATTTTTTCAACCTCCAATATATTTTCTCTTTCAATGAAGATGCTTATCTTTTCCTCGGCTGGCATATCATTCCATCTTTTAATTTTGTGCATTACATAGTTTCATTTTTAGTTTTGTTGATTTGGCGTCATTGCCATAATTTCTCTTTTTCCTCCTCATTTCTACGTATCCGTTCTGAAATCATATTTTAGGAGACAATCTGATGTTCTGGATAGTTCTATAAGTTCTTCTTAGCAACGTTTCTTTAATTGTGTGTAGCTTTTCAACTTATTCATCCCTTACGATCTCCTTCTATTTCCCTAAATCAGCCAAGTAGTAGGCCTTCGATATTTAGATGGCATTTATATAGGTAGTCTTTTAATCGCTAGCAAGGAGGTTGTCTGGTCACTAACTTAGATGCTCATGGAATTCACGTGCTAATTAAATGGAAGATTAAATTCAACAGACAGATATTTGGTATTGATACCACATTGGCTCTGATGATTAAAAATAGGTGAAAAGGACGACCAGAGAGAGAAACGCACATGGTACTGTCGGGGCACTAGGGTGGGGAGGACGTGCCAATCCTTGGGGTTTGAGTCGTAGCCGGGGGTTCATGACACCACCCGAATCTTTTTTTTGTTATTGAAAAATTGCGGCCTTTTAAAGACCTATTTTCATTTACCATAAATAAAAGAATTCATTTTGTAAAGATTTATAAAGGAAGAAACTCTCGGATTATTTTATGAATAAATAAATAAATATGATCTCAGTTTAAAGGTTTAAAGAAAAAAATTATACTCTCATTATTACTTTATTTATTTATGCATGCAAACTTTCACTCCCTATATTCTAAGAGTTTATCACATATATATTATTATTTTCTCATATTTTCATTCTTTTACCTTATTCATTTCGTTCTTCCGTAAACAAAAAAACCAAGATTCGAAGATGTTCCTAATTCTATTCTTTTTCTTCTCCTTAACACATTCCTTTCATATGGGGGTATGTTTTGGCCTTCTCGAAACCTGAGTTGGTGTTCGATAAAATCGATAAAAAGAAATCCTTTCTTCCCAAGCCTGACGTCTAAACTCCTCTATTACTCTGTCATCTTCCTCCCACACCCTTTCTAAACATCCTTACATCTGCTTTTAAGAAACGATGAAAAATTAAGTTGAAATTAGGAAGAATTTTCAGGAGGTCAGGAGCTCGTGAAGATGATGCGGTGGACCGGAATAAAGCTTCTCGACAACCGACCAAACACAACCACGCGATTACTTATATAAACTCAGTATCACAGTTGGGAGACAAAGATCAAAATTAAAGTACCTCAAATATTGAATATTTCAAGAAAAAGTAAAATAGCACGGCCTTTTTAGTATTTATAAAACAAGTGAGCTTTTTCAATTTTAATAATCAATGCTTATCTCATAAGGGCTTTCAGTTCATTCGAAAAATGAAATAATTTGGAAAAGTTTTAAGAAGGAGATTGGTTTAAGGGAAAAGGGTTGAAAAATGTCTAGTTTTTCGCGAATTTTGGCTGGTCTAAATTTGATTTATTGAAGGAAAAGTGAATTTTTAATAGTGTGGTTACTGAGACTCCTCCTTATTAGGTCACTTGATGGGCGGTTCTCCGGCCATTGCGTTCTCTCTTAAGAGTGTTTTGAACTCTTAAGCGAAGCTACCACATAAGAAAAAGCCTTGACTTCTATGTTAATTGCCCTCAAATTAAATCCACGACCACTAAGCTAATCCCCTTTGAGCGGTGCCCTTCTTTGGTACAATCACCTCGGAAATGACCAAAGAACGTTCCCTGTCCTTTCTCTCTCTTTCTATGTTTCTGCTGTCAGACCTTCTCATTCTTTCCCACCTCTCTCTCTCTCTCTCTCTCTCTATATATATATATATATATATATATATATATATATATATATGCAATAAACCACATAGAATGAGAAAACGGAATAAATTTTTCTTACAGTAATATTTATTATTTTTTTTCGAAAAAATCCGAGCAGGGAAGGGCTTGGATATATATATATATATATATATATATATATATATATATATATATATATATATATATATATATATATATATATATATATATATAAATATAAATATATATATATATAAATATATATATATATAAATATAAATATATATATATATAAATATATATATATATAAATATATATATATATAAATATATATATATATATATATATATATAAATATATATATATATATATATATATATAAATATATATATATATAAATATAAATATATATATATATAAATATAAATATATATATAAATATATATATATATATAAATATATATATATATATATATATATATATATATATATATATATATATATATATATATATATATATATATATATACATACATATATATATATACATACATATATATATATATATATATATATATATATATATATATATATATATATATATATATATATATATATAATAGTCACCTAATAGACTGAAAGATTTCCCTAAACAGTCTTTTCTTAAATGTCTTTCAAGTTCATATATGGAATAGGATTGATAAGGATATTAATTGTATTTGAAAGATTTTTCACTCGAATGTGTGATTAAATGCTTTCTAAGATTACTTTTGAATGATGAGCGATAGGGGCAGGAACTGCATTTGAAACGTTTTTCGCCTGTGTGAATCCCCATATGTTGCTCAAGATCACGCATTTGTCCAGCTTGATAAGAACAGGAACTACATTTAAAAGGTTTCCTACCGATGTGCGTTTTTTCATGTTTCTGAAGATACCCAATATGCACTGCTCGATATGAACACAACCTGCATTTGAAAGGCTTCTCACCTGCGTGGATTCTTTCATGTCTCCGAAGATCTACCATTCGTATTGTTTGATAGGGACAGGCACTGCATTTGAAAGGTTTCTCACCTGTGTGAATCTTCATATGCTCCCTAAGATGACCCATTTGTGCTGCCTGATAGGAACACGAACAGCATTTGAAAGACTTCTTACTCGTGTGGGTTCTTCTTTGTGTCTGATAAGGCCCCACTTTCACTTGATCGGAACAGGAACCACATTTGGAAGGCTTCCCACCCATGTGGATCTTCATGTGAGGCTGAACATGACTTAGTTGTGATGATTTATAGGCACATGAACTGCATTTGAATGGAGTTTTGCTTGTATGAGTGCTTTCATGTTTATGAAGTTCCCCAATATTCATTGTTTTATATGAACAAGAACTGCACTTAAAAGGTTTCGGAGCTGTGTGGATTCTTTCAAGTGTCTGAAGATCGTCAATTTTTGTTGTATAAGGACAGGAAGTGCATTTTAAAGGCTTTTCCCCCGTGTGGATCCTCATATGCTTCCTAAGACTCATATGACCCATCTGTGCAGCTTGATAGGAGCAGGAAGTGCAGTTGAAATGCTTCTCGACTGTATGGGTACTTTCATGCCTATTAAGAGTCAGGGTATCGTTTGTTTTATAGGAAGAGGCGCTGCATTTGAAAGGCTTCTCACCCTTGTGGATTCTTTCATGTCTATGAAGATTCCCACTATCCGTTGTTATATAGGCACAGGAATTACATTTGAAAGCCTTCTGGACCATATGAGTTTTTTCATGTTTCTGAAGATACCCAATATGCGCTGCTTGATAGGAACAAGAACTGCATTTGAAAGGTTTCTCACCTGTGTGGATTTTTTCATGTCTCTGAAGATCCCACGTTCGTGTTGTTTGATAGGGACATGAACTGCATTTAAAAGACTTTTCACCCGTGCGAATCTTCATATGCTCCTTAAGATGACCCATTTGCGCAGTTTGATAGGAACAGGAACTACAGTCGAGCTTCTCTCCTGTATGGGTTCTTTCATGTTTCATCAAAGTCCAAGTATCGGTTGTTTTATAGGAACATGAGCTGCATTTGAAATACTTTGCAACTTTTTGTGATTTCTTTTCAGGTTTCTCTTCTCTGCCACATAGTAAAGATTCACAGTTAAATTGAACCAAACCACCTTCCATAAGAGTTGAAAGTGGACAATCAATCTGCAAATGATACATTTTCTAATTAATTAAACTATAAATGTTAACATTAATACTTGCCTGTAAGCGAGGCAGAAAGAATACCCACACCATCTTCCGGCTTGTGTCATAAAAGCCAAATAAACCAGGATAAAGGCCCTGCTGGCCTGGGAGCCCCATACCTACAATTTTGATTCTTAAGGCTGCCATGGGCCCTTTCCAGTCATGCCAGTTAATCTACATCAATATGTATGTGGAATGCATTAACTCTCATGTGGGAAAGCAGAAAATGGTAGTTAGTGTGCGCAAAACAGCAATATTGCAGATGCTTGTTCCATATGAGACAACATGAAAGAGAATGAAAAGTTCAAGTAACATTGATTGTGATCAGGTATAGATTGGAGTGGTATGTGCTGCCTGTGCCTTTGTGGGAAGCATCCAGGTGGGATCACAATATTTTTCAAAAGAAAATTCATGGTAGTAGTAGGAGTAAAAGGGTGTGGCAGCACTTTTGGGAGATGCATATCATTATGAAGTGTTTAGGAAAGGGTGGAAGTCAGAGGTGATAGGCAGGTAAATAGAATAGAAAATAGAGATAGAGAGAAGTTGAGTATTATTGATCCTGTGTATGATGTAATTTAAGTGTAACCTGGAAGAGGTATGATTATGGGACTATCCAATCACTTGATTGTGGTTTCTGGTTGGTGCATAGATAAGAAGACGTGAAGGTGAAAAGGGTAGGAGAACATAAGTGCAAAATTATTGAATCAGAAAGAGGAGTATGTGAGAATGCTTGAGGAGTGAAAGTATGAACATTTGGATAGAACAAATGTGGAACAAGTGATAGTGCTGTGTGTGGGTGCACTAGAACTTAATAGAAAAAGAAAAAGGTGAAATAACAATGTGAACCGGGCAAAGAGGAAGCATGCTTGCAAATGCTTAAAAGTCCAAATTAAAATTTTAGGGAAACATAAATAAAAGCGTGCATACATGCAATCAAGAACATAAAAACCTGATCAATAAAAACCATTGTGAACTATCTAGGTGAACCACTTACACAATCATTCCTGACTACAAAAACCAAATCACAGAGCCATCCAAATGATTATCAATGATAATACTAAAACAATTGCATTCCAAGGATGTCAATGCATAAATGAATTTAAAATGATCACTATACAAGAAACATACTATTTAAGGAAAATAGATGATGACCTAGCAGGTTAAGTTGTTGATTTTATAAATGACGATCGTTTGAGAGTACAAGTTTGAATCCCCATCACTTTTTAATTGGTGTGTAAGACTAGGTTACAAAAAAAAAAATCTTTATAATTAACTTTTACAATTGATTTAGAACAATTTTGCTTCGCTGAATCCGAAAATGACATTCATTTCCTCCGATCAGGCGCTTAAAAAAAAATTCTGAACATAATTAAATCGGTTACATTTATGACATTTTCGGTTGTTTTTTGTTAATATTTCTCATCCAAAATAGTTTTTAAGATAAAAAGCACCGTTTTCTAACACAATTTATCAAATAAATGTCACAAAAATTAATTAGTATACATTGATAAAGGTAAGTAAATGTAAACTGGATATTGGGTCATTATTGTTCAGAATTCAATGCATGGACTTGCGTTTCTTCAAACTTCTAGAATGATGAGCAGTAATCAGCCATCATGACTGCATCCCAGGGTCCCTGGAGCCTGGCATCCAGCTCTTTCATGTTCTGATGGAATTTTTTCCCCCTTCTCATCACTATTGATTCCACATTCTCAGGAAACAGATCCATATGCATTTTGATGATCAGGTTACATCTAAAGTTTATGAAAGTACTCAGCATATTGGTGACAAATTCTGGGTAGTTCCTGGCCTTCTTGCTTTTAGCTTTCAACTTCTCCATGGTCAATCCTGGAAAAGCGTGGCACAAGTAACTGAAGCAGCCACCATCCTTATCCAGAGCTTAGGTGAACTGTTCGATCAAACCGAGTTTGATGTGCAGCAGTGGGAAGAGTATCCTGTCTCTATACACCAGAGGGTGGTTTATGACGTTCCTTCCTCCGCAAGGCACAAATTCCTCCCGTATAGGCCAGTCTTTCTTCGTGTTACGCTGAACTCGGTCCTTACTATCCCACATGCACAAAAACCACGGGTATTTGGTGAACCCACTCTCTTATCCCAACAAAATGTTCACCAACTTCAGGTCAACACAAATTCAGCCACTCAAGCTGACCATAACTAATTTCCACCAGCACATACTTCTCCTTCAGTGTATTCGAGTGAGCGGGAAGTACAGAGGCAAACTGGTTGCTGTTGTGCAGCAGAACACATTTCAGCAATTGCTTGCTGTTGTTAATAAACAGTCTCCAATCTTTTTTGGTATTGTGGCACCTCTAGTTTGTGCAGAAGCTACACAATATATGTGCAGTACACAAAGTCCTTTTGTTCAGAGAAAAAAAAAACGGAGGTACACTTGATGTCTGTTGCGGTAGAAGGCGATACGAGCACTCTCAGAGGGGGATTTTTCCCCTTCAATTTAGATGCCAACAGTTCGACGGAGGACTTTGACAAGCTGAGATCGCGAACTAGATCATTTAGCTCCTTTTGGAAAAAAGTATGTGGAATACAATCGTCAAAAAACATTTATTCTTCCTCATTTTCTTTAATGTAGGCACCTTCGTCACTAATGTCAGGAAGTTCTCCAGAGAGAGGTACTGGAATTTCATCACAATGAGCTATAGGACGATGTGCTGAGGAAGATCAGGATACTTTAAATCAATAGTACAGAAGTAGCAGTCAGCGCCATGCTTTGTCGGTTCCCTCCAAACCATGACAATTCCAAACTTCAGACAATTCTTCTTGCCCTTGGTCCAATGACGCAGATACTCGGTGAATGTCTTGCATACCATTTGCGGCGCCAAAGCTTTATCCTGGTCACCAAGTTTCATGCTAAAATAAACATGGTAAACACGCTTTATGAAACTTGTGACTGGATTCCCGTTAGGAACAACGGTGAATTCGCTGCAGATGTAGCAGAATACATCAGGTTTATTTTTGCAAGATCTTCCGTCCGAATCTATTTCATTCACTTGAAAAAGAAAAATATCAGCGAGTCAAAAACTGCCACATGTAAACTCTTCAGAATTCGTGTATTTAAAGAAATAATAAAGATTTGCGCATCATATAAATAGAAACCCCCCGTACGAAACATCATGTGGAGATAAATCAGAGTTGACCTAATTCAGTAAAACCAATGTGATTTTTGGATACAGCACATAAAAATTATCCTAAATCAATTAAAAAAACCTTAGACAAAAAAGTTGTGTTGGCGAGTGCAATTTTTCTTTAATATTTATTACGTTGCCTACCAATTTGTCTGTTATTATCTTATGGATTATTTCACCTTGCTAACTACAGGGCAAACTCACAAAGCCTTGCTTATAAGGCTACTTTAAACATCCTTTGGGTGTGCATGGGATATTCGGATGGAGGCTGATTGCATTAAGGTGCTGACTCAATGAAGGATGTTTGACAGTCCAGATTTAGATTCACATCACCCTTTAAAGGGTCCACTAATTTTTTTTAATAATTGCTATGCTTCCTTCCACACTTCTTTCCCTCTAATCTAACCTTCAACCTAGCCCCACTTACACAAACAACATTTAAAAGCTCAACCGATCTAGAATCCCTACCCAATTTGAGATTTATGCCATTATTCTAAAACCTTCCACCATCTATCACTCTGCCACACACCACTCTCATTCGTAAATTATCTATAAATTATATTTTGAACCGCCTCTCTCTTAATTCATTCTTACAATCATTTTCCTAAACTCACTAACCTAAGAATTGTATTCTCACTCATTAACAGGCATATGGCATTCAGAAAATCTTCCATTCCTTAACACACCACAAAAAAATCACATAAAACATCCAATTCTATCATAATCTCAGGTACAAATAGTACTAAAAGAGTCCAACAAAATTTACATAAATATTTATAAAGTACAATTACAAAGAGAACGAAATGATTGAGAGTTCTTTGTAAAGGCTACAAAGTCCTTCAATAAATAACTGGCATTAATACTATGATTTTTAATGTGTCTAAATTTATGTCCATGTTTCAGGTTAGTTATTTTTATACATTACAGATTAATCTCCTCTAGTTCTATGGTTTGATGACTTGACATCTTTAGACAGTGCAAAGTTGTGAAGAGTGATGCCAAGAGTCTTAAATTAGTTAGAGGTTCTAGGGTGGTGTTAAGGAAGGATTAAGGAAAAGAATTGTGTAAGCATATGCAAGGGATGGATAGGTGGATATTAGTTCTTGCAGGATGTTTGCTAAGGTAGAAAAGACTAGATATAGATATGAGACTTTTCTTGTTTCTGAGATAGAGCCTTGATTCTATTTTCCTACGTATAAGAATTGGAAATGATGTCCAGTTGTCTTTTCCTAGCATCAGTTCTTCAATTGTTCCCTCCTTGCCCTTTGCTTTTGTGTAATTATGTTGTTTCATTGTATATATGTTTGCCAATTTCATTCCAGTTGTACTTCCTGTTTTCTTTGTTATCAAGAAATTTTTAAACATTTTCTTTGTTAATCTTCTTCCTTCTATGGTATGTTTGAGCTTGTTTCACTCTCTGTTTCCAGGCTAGGTTCCTCTGATATTTGCCTCCCCTCACTCACATAAATGCCTAATCCCTGTCTTTTATTTTAGGATGTTGGTGAATGGAGATGATGATAGAATTAATGAAAATCCATTGTGCCCAGCATTCAATTGTTCTTTCTTTTCAGTGACAGGTTAAATTTTAAAGAAAATTTAATAAAAGACTGATTTGTTAGTGCCCGAGATTGAGTTTAGTGGGATTGTTGACTGATTGACACTGATAAGAGTGTGCAAGAAGTATATGTGACAAAAAAAGAGGAGCTGGTTTAGTTGCCAGCTCCTCAGGGCCTACGAGCGCCGTCGCATGTGTAAAGTTTCACTATTGTGCTATCTTGTTCTCCCTCTGGAAAATACAAGTGACAAAGCACAGCCATTTCCCAGAAGAGTGCCATTTCCTAGAAGAGTGCCATTCACCAACAGCCATTTCCTGGAAGAGAGCAGGGCACCCCTCAATGAAAATACCTTAGTTGTATAAAAAGTATAACTGTGCAGGTGATTGGGTAGTATCCCAAAAGGTTTTTGCAGTAGACCTAGAAGCCCATGTCAACAAATTTTGAATGTATTTTTGTACAGTTAATTTTGTTGGTTTTTGAGGGAAATTATTTTGGTCAGTGAATATCATTGCTTGTATTTTTTATTTTTTTCTATTGTATTATTTGTACTGAGAAATATTTGTAAATATAAAATCTGTGTAAATTTATTCATTTTGAGATATTTGTATGCATAAGAAATTCTAAATCATTGTGAAAATAAAGGTGGAAAACGATTTTCTTTCACTCTCCATTCAGACACCTTGCAGGTAATCGAGAACTTGCCGCCATATTGTATCCTGGCTTCTCTTATAGTGAATTCTTGATTTTTAGTCACAGTCAGGTGGCTATTTTTATTATTTATTTATTTGAAAATTTAAGAGCCCATCTGGCGACTGTCTACTAGGGCAAAGGTCACTAGAATGCGTGACTCTATAAGCTACTATGCGAGGCTGTAGGTTGAATGGTAACCATTTTACTTTTCAATGAGTTTTAGAAAGTTTTGAAGGTCGTAAGATCATAATAATTGAGAGCACGCGACTTAGGTCAGTTAACCTCGTGCTCTCTTTCCAGCTTTCGGTTGTCTCCTACTAATCTTAATTTTAGTATTTCTCACAGAAGAAAGAGCTCTGGGAGCTTAGCTCTCTTGTGAGCCCATTTTGGGGACTGTGTTTTAGCGCAAACAAAATGGTACATGGTCATGAGCTTAGAAATAATGAATGACATGCCTTCCACGCATTCTTTTTTTATATAATTAAATAAAGTACCCTGTGTTTGTCTTTCTTTAACCTACCTTCTTTTTTTGTGTTGTCGCTTCCTTGTTCATTCCAATAATCTCTTTGGGGAATGTAACCTTTTAATTTTTTTTTAAACAACTTTTTAACATATTAGTTGATTTGTTTGTTATTTAAAGTTAACTAATTCTATCTGAAAACAAAACAAATCCTCCTAATAACAACACACACAGAAAAAAACACTAAGGAAGGAGGCTCCCCGGGGGAGACCAGTCTTTTACTGGCGCAGGCAAATGCAACAGACAACAAAGAGGGGAAAAAATGGAAGAAGGTCAGTCTCCAGAAAAAAGTGAGATAGTGTGCAAGTATTTTGTGCAAACATGTTCCAAGTACAAGAAAGAAGTGGGAGCGACCCTGCTCATCCTAATACTGGGACAAGTAATGTGCAAGAAGATCACTCAGAATGGAACATTCAACAAGAATGTGCTCCATCAAGTGGCAGTGCGTACCGCGAATGTGTCCAATTCAGAGAAGATAGAAAGCAGCCTCAAGCCGTTGAGACGAAATGGCATGCAACTTTAAGTTCCCCTCGGCCGTCTCCCATCTCCTTTGCCAAGCAGACCTGGTTACCCAGTCTTCTCGGACTCTTTGGTGCCCTCATGTCCAGGAACCCAGCACAAGATAAGGACATCCACCCAAAACAGTGGGGTAATGGATAATGCGAATCAGGAAAGGTGGATATTTCAATACCACAAGAGCACTCGGGGCACTTTGTGAGTCATAAAGATCACAATCAGGTCTACGAACCACCGGGCACAAGAGATGCATTGTAACTAGCAGGGCTGTCAAGTGCGTGGAAGAACCCCGTTGACCTCAAAAGGCAGGGAAACCAACAATTTCCTGGAACTTGGTGCCATTCGAGTCACTGGGACGGATCCAGCATGACACGAAGTGTACCACAAAAATGTCAAACCCAGCACACCCAGGGCTGTGGAAGCAGAGACGTGGAGAAAAATATTCAAAGGTGGTATCCTCCAGGGTGGCGTCCTGGACAAAACTAGAGGCGACACTGGCTCGAGAGCTACAGCGAGACCTCGAAGGAGTTTCCTAGCCCTAAACCCAAAGAGCTTAAGGTATAATTTGCGTCTCTCGGCGGCCAGGGAACCATCGAGATCAGCTGCGGATGCTTTGAGAGTCGTTGCCGATAAAGGAAGACGCTGCGCTCGTGTGTACAGGCGAGTAATGCACTGTGCAGGGCGCATAGATAATGGCATCTCTCCAGCATCGACAAGCAGGCTCTCAATAGGGCAAGTGCGGAAGGTACCGGTCGCCAAGCGAAGGCCGGTGTGGTGGATCGATTCCACCTTCCGCAATAGACGTTCGGCTGCGGATGCATAAAACTCGCATCCGTAGTCGAGCTTCGAACAAAAAAAGGATCAATAAAAAAGTAAGGCAGTAGCCCTATCAGCGCTCCAAGCGCTGAACGTCACGTAGCGAAGAGTATCCATGGCGAGGGTATGAGACCTTAAGGCTGAGGATATGAGCCTCCCAGGTGAGACGTCAGTCAAATACAAGACCAAAGAAACAATGTGAATCTACCACTTCCAGCCAAACCACATTTAGAAACAAGTCTGGGTCAGGGTGGAGCCGAGGATGGCGGCAGAAATGTACCACCTTAGTCTTGGCCAAGGAAAACCAAGCATGCCTGTGCGCTTCGGCAGAGCGAGAGACGCGGTTCAATGCCTGTAGAATTCGACGCTCCAGAGTTGGTATCTGGGCCGCGCTAAAAGAGATCGATAGGTCGTCCACGTAGAGTGTAGCGAGAACATCTTCCGGCAGCACCGAGGTGATGCCGTTGATGCTCAGCGCAAAGAGTGCGATACTGAGGACACCCTCTTCCTGCTCCATTGGGCCGGAAATCAATGATCTCGCGCTCAATGGAGGGGTCTCCTCGCCTCCTTGAGTAGAGAGTTTCCGATATACCCTATCGCCATGCGGTATTATAGGCCTTCAGATCGATAAACACCGTGGGATGGTGGTATCTACGAAGGCCTCGCAGACGGCATTTTTCAGTCAGAGCAGAGCATCCGACGTGGAGTAGAACTTGCGGAAGCCGCAGTGTGCAGAAAACAGATGGCCTCCACTGTCCATAAAAAAAACTAATTCAACATTTACCAATTTCTCCATCAACTTACACACGCAGTAGGTTAGAGAGATTGTGTGGAAACTGCTGGGGTAGAGTGATCTCTCCCTGGTTTGCGAAAAGCGTGCACAGTAACCCTTCTTCAGGTGGATAGGGGGATACCCTATGTCCAGATCATTTTGAAAAAATCTAACATAAAGGTGATACCTCGCTCACCTAGGTGTGCAAGCATGGCATAAGCGACATGTACGGAGCAGATGCAGTGTAGGCGCACGAAGCGAGAGCGGAACATAATTTCGCAACTGGAAATAAAGTCCAGATGGCGACCTTCCGCGACGTCACGACGCGCATTGAATACTGGCGAAGCAGCACCCCGGCTAGAGAATGCAGAGAAAACAGGCGCTAAGGACTACGCCACGGATGCAGGATCTTAGATTACGGTCACACTCACCTGGGGAACGGGAGGGGGGTCCTGCGAATACTTGTCGGAATCTTTTGACTCGCTTCAACATATCAGCTCAACGGGTCTGTCTTCCCGTTAATTGAATACACGAATGCTTGCCAGGAAGACAGGTGGGCGTGCTTCGAAACATAGCGAAAGCTAGCCCTACCTCGACGAAATTCACCTACATTGAAATCGTTTGGGCGGCGTTTATAGCTCATGTAGTGTGAGGGGCGTTTCAAACTAGGCTGACCACAATGGAAGCGGTCGGCGTGTAAACGGCCTTGGCAACCATGCCACGATGTGGCGGAATGTACGCGGAAATAACAGTATACCTCCTACCAGGTGCAGCAGCACAGCTACTGTCTGAAAGGAGGTGTCTAAAGCGAAGAGAAGAACGGAGACATCATGCCGTGTGTAAATCGCGCATCCTCATGCTTGGCCCCCTTCCTGTGGTGGTTGAGTCGTAAAACCCTTATACCCCGGGAGGGTGGGCAGGGGGCACGCGCCCAACATGGTCTCCTGCAAAAAATGGCTAACGGGGAGCGGGAGGAGACGAGCCTCCTCAGCTCCTCCTAGTTGGCCCGGATTCCGCGGCAATTCCATTGAATGAATACACCCTTCAGGCCTAGCTTGGATGAGATGCGGGGGCCCTCTTCGAAGAGAAGACCCTCACGCGGGAATGGCCATACGCTTCCCAGACATTTTTTTTTCAAGGAGCCCACCTGGCGACTGCCTACTAGGGCATAAGTCGCCGTAATCACGCTACTGTCTAATACTAAAGCTAGATTAACAAACAAAAACCAAACAACAAACATATCAAGAAACAAGCAAGAAAAAGGAAGCACCCTCGGGTGTTGGGGAAGACCGGCGCAGGAACATGCGACCTACAATAGTCAAATAAAAGGGAGGAGGCCAACTTCCATCAAAAAGTCAGATAGTTCACAAGTCAGTGTACGCGAAATGTCCCGAGTATAAGGGACAAGCGGTAGCAACCCTGCTCAGGTAACGTCAGCCAGTCTGGGACATTCAACAAGAATGTGCCGAACAGTTTGGGGGACAACGCAGTCGTCACAATAAGCTCTCCATTAAATGGCGGTGCGTCCCGCGAGTTTGCCCAATTCGAAGATTACGGAAAGTGACCTGAAGCCATCATCTGGCATCTTCTTTGCCAGGCAGCCTGGAGGGTTGACCCGAGTCTTGACATGCCGTTAGTTTGAGGAAAAGGTGTGATATCCTGGAAGGGATCGATGAATGTATTGAAGAGGATGTATGTTTGGCAAGGGACATATAGTAGCAAACTGGCTTGTCCTAGTACCAGTACCCATAATGTGCATTAAGACACTCCCTTCCCCCCAACTGGTACATACGCCAAACAGTTGAGAAAATGCAGTCATCACACCAAGAGGTAAGGGAACACTCCATTAAATGGCAGTGCATGGCGCAAATGTACCAAATTCAAAGATAACAGAAAGCAACCTAAATGGGAAAAGTTGGAGTGCAATGGCGCCCAATTTTAAGTTCCCCTCGGCGGTCTCCCTTCTTCTTTGGAAGATAGCTTGGAGAGTTGACCTGATTCCTGACATGTAGTTAATATGAGGGAGAGAGAGTGAACCGCTGGTCTGGTTGCCCAGTCCTCAGATGCTTTGGCACCCTCATTCCCCACATATCCTGGAACCTTGCCTCAGGATAATCTCAACATTCACCCAGCGCACAGCAGCTGAGGCAACATGAATAACATTAACCATAGTGAGTGAGTGGTGGCCTTGCATTTTACTCAAGAACTTTGTGCCTATCATGTTTGGGTGTCTTCAATTGGGGAACAATTTGTATCTTGCATCATTTGCAGGTACCAGAAATTTTAACCTAAATAATTAAACCTTTTCACAGCATTAAAATTTGTAAATAAATTTGGTATTAAATATAAAGATGAGCAAATTTACCTTTTCTTGACTGCAGTTTTGCAGGACTCTTTCAGTAGAGGAACTTTGGCCTGAGTTGACTCTTTCTTCACTTTCATCAGGTAGAGGAATTGGATCTTCCAGAAATTCTTCCTTAATTTCTTCTTTCATTACAATCTCTCCAAACATCACCTTAAGTAAATACAAAATTTCCATTTAAATACCTGAGAATAACTTGATGGCAACCAATATTATTTAAATTTAATGTCAGGCATATAGGGCCTGACTACAGGCCTCTCATTGTCTCAATCAGTCCTACTTTTGCACGCAACTGCCTCCTGTGACATAATATGAGGAGATATAAGAGAAACTTGTTGTCCCCCAGTTGATCCCTTTCTCACTAGTAAACTACAACCCTCTTTTGATACCCAAAGTATCATGTCCATTCTCTGACTCATTCCAGTCCCTTCATGCATGCAAACAAGGACCTAATACTACAATACGGGTATTTACCCAGGAAATGCCATCAAAGACAACTCAAGCTATATACCTTCTACATCTTTTTGCTCCTACTTTATTTACGGACCTCTCTATAGTATCGCTGCCATTTTTTATTTTCATTTAAATTCTCCTAATAAAGTTTCTCTCTTTCATCACAAAGCCACAAACCAATTCTTATCCATAAATAGGAGAATCATATTTGATGCTGTGAGATCAAATGGCATGCAAGGGATTAACCCAATTAGTTTACCTCTTTGAGAGAGCCATCTTGCGCATTTATTGCATCATAAGCACAGACCATTTGTTCTTGACTACTCAATCCTTGTTCATTACCATCACGCAGCACACCAACCTCTTGCTTGAAATGTTTGTGCTGGCTTTCTTCACAATCATCCTTAAATAAAATTAAAACTCAGTTAATATATAATATAAAACTTCTTTAAATTACATTATATTTATGCTTATAATGCCAAATATGTTTGTTAAATAATACATTTGTTAATTAAATCTGCTTCTTTTTTTAAATTATTGAAATAATTGAGAGCATACAACTTAGGTCTATTGACCTCGTTTCGCCAACAGAGTGGAAGAATATTGGAATAGTTTACCACAAGAGAACATAAGCAGTCCAAATTTAAAAGTTTTCAAGCACATGTTAGATAAATATATGGGGAGGGTAGGTTATCATGGTTCTTGAGTTGTATTGGGGCAAATTACATACTGTAATATTGTTATAGATTGGGGTGCTGTCCTGAATGGATTCTTGTGTATACAGATTTAGAGGGAGTTTTTTTTTTTACTTTAAAATGAATTGTATATATTAGGTTGAGGAATAAGTTCTTGCATTTTTTTTAATGTTGTGTTGATTTAAGTTTTGTTGACATGATTTGTGCACATATTAAGAAACAATAATAAATAATGAGAGTAAAATTTGCAAAGGTTAGGCTATGTCTCTTAACAGTGTAACTATAAGGCTTTTGCTTAGGCTACGTCTTGAAGTTGAGTAATAAGTCATTGTGGTTTATTTAAAAGTTGTGTTAATTTAATTTTTGTTCTGTACCCTCAAAATGGAATGTCAAGTTGAAAGAAAGGCGCATTTTTGACACTTGTTGTTATTCATTTTCAATCGAGACAGGAACAATGCAAATGCAGCCAAAGCTTGTCGCAATATTTGTGCTGTGTACAGAGAAAATGCTTTATCAGAAAGGACAGCTCAATGGTGGTTT
The DNA here is from genome assembly GCA_963969495.1 of Ceratothoa steindachneri. Taxonomy (NCBI): domain Eukaryota; kingdom Metazoa; phylum Arthropoda; class Malacostraca; order Isopoda; family Cymothoidae; genus Ceratothoa; species Ceratothoa steindachneri. The sequence continues at coordinate 16,325,757 of OZ018333.1, read as the reverse complement.
TCACGTTTCAAAAAAAGGTCATTTCAATCTTAATAACGAAGAACGTTCTGGTCGCCCCATTTAGTTGGATGAAGATCGATTAAATGACCCTTTCTGAAAATCCTCATCACTCGACTAGAGAATTGGCATGTGATCAGAAAACTGTAGTGAATCACCTTCATTCGATGGGAAAAGTTAAAAAACTCGGTGCATGGGTTCTGCACGCTTTGAGCGAAAGCAACAAACTTCAATGCTCCACGATTGCTGCAGGTTTGCTTGCTTGTCACAAGGCTACTCGTGGATATAAGGACAGATTTCTTCACCACATCATCACTGGCGATGAAAAGTGGTGTGTTTATAACATAACATAACATAATTACATGGATGATAAAAGCCACAAGGGCCTATCAAAGGTCATCCGCCTCCATCAAAACCCACCCACAAAAAGCACCATCACCAGGGGAAGACAAAATCAAAGTCCCCCACAATATAATATAACAGATGACAAAAGCCACAAGGGCTCATCATAGGTCATCCGAGTCAAACGGCCTCTTTTTTAAGGCACCCAAACTCCAAGGAAAACTACATCCAGAGGATTGCGTCCACAAACAAGGGTATCACCAATCAAGGCTTGTCAAGAACTAAATCATGCAGCTATAGATATATACAAACAATATTAATATATACAAAACTTAGGAACCATCACAACCTTCCCTTCCCATAAACTCATCCAACCTACTCTTAAATACATTTAGATTTGGACTACCTACTACCCTCTGCGGCAATTTGTTCCAGAAGTCTACCACTCTATTGGTGAAAAAATATTTTCTTAAATCCAACCTACACCCTTGCTTTTTAATTTTCAAGTGGTGACCTCAAGTCCGATTTCCATCATCTAACTCAAAAAAATTGCTAACATCCAATTTATCTAAGAGCTCAATCATATCCCCTCTCACACACCTCCTTTTGAACGAGAACATATTTAATACCCTCAGTCTATCTATATATTCAAGGTGCCTCAGGGAAGGAATAATCTTTGTTGCCCTCCGTTGCACTGACTCGAGAAGGTTAATATCGTGACTAAAATGTGGGGACCATGCCTGTATACAGTACTCTAGATGTGGCCTAACATAAGAGTTATAGAGTTTAAGAATAACCTCCTTACTTTTGTAACTGACATTTCTCTTAATAAAAGTCAGCACTCTATTTGCCCTATTTCTTGCATCAATAGACTGCTTAGAAAACCTTAATGATTTATCTATTACTACTCCTAGATCTTTCTCATCCTCTACTGAGCTCAGCCAATGCCCATCCATTTCATAGTTAAATTCTCTATTATCTTTTCCCATATGTCAACATGAACCATGGAAAACAATGGTGTAGCCTCAATAAAAAACCACTTCCACGATTAAAGCATTGACTTCATCCACAAAAGACAATGTTGTGTGTGTGGTGGGATTGTGAAGGCATCATTCTTTATGAGCTCCTTGTGAACAACGAGATTATCAATGCAGAACTCTACGTTCAACAAATGTATCAACTTGCCGAAGCTATTGGTGAAAAGCGACCCCATCGACGTTATGGAGTCCTTCTGCAATACGACAATGCTCATCTTCACATTGCCAATATGACAAAAGACGCCATCCAAACGCTTAATTGAGAAATCCTGCCGCATCCTTCATATACGCCAGACTTGGCTCTATCGGATTTCCATCTGTTCCGATCGCTCTCCAACAATTTCAATATTGATGTGAAATTAAGAACCTGATTAGACGAATTCTTTGAGTCAAAATCCAGAGATTTTTATTGCAGAGGCATCGAAAAACTAGTTGAATGTTGAGAAGAAGTCGTAAATAACAACGGAGAATACATTATTGATTAAATTGCATATTGTTATCAATTAAAAATTAAGTTTTTCTAAAATTGTTAATGGTAATGGATAGATTCAATAAAACTGCAAGAACTTATTCCTCAACCCATTATTATTGAAATTGTGTATTGTAGGTGAAATGGTGATAGTTTTGAAGCAGTGTTTTTGATGCAACCTTGTGGATGCAGTTTATGGGGTAGTTTTTGAGGAACATAAGAAAAGGAGTCTGCAAAAGGCTAATTAACAGCCTATACCAGGCAGTTCCTAATCCCATCACCCAGTTCAGTCCCACCTAGCATCCTCATCCATAAATCTATCCAATCTATTTTTAAAACTCTGTAGGGAAGACACTTATCATATGACTAGTGAGCATATTCCATTCATCTAACACTCAATTTGTAAACTAATTTCTACCCATCCCTTTCCTAATCCAAAATTGTCCAGCATAAACCCATTCCTATGTGCCCTATCCAGCTCCCTAAAATTAGAACCTTACCTATGTCTCCCCTATTATAATCTTTTACGCACTTAAAGACTTCAATCAATTGCCCTTGAATTCTCCTTTCTAACCTATTAAGATTTAGGCTCTGAGGCCTTTCACCATAAGGTAATCTCCTCAAATAATGAATCATATTAGTAATCCTTCTTTGCACAGACTCAAGCAAACCAATATCATATAATACAGTGACCAAAAATTGTACCACATAGTCAAGATGAGGCTTAACTAATGCTAGGTGCTGATTAAGAATGACATCATCACTCATATTTCTCACACTCCATACAATAAACTCCAATACCCTAACAGCTTTATTCTTAGCACTTATGTACTGCTTTCTAGGCTGTAGGTCAGAACTTACCAGGACACCTAAGTCTCTTTTGCATTCTGACCTTCCCAAAACTCTCCTATTCAGTTTATAATTATTCAGTGGATTACACCTACCTATATTAAGTATGCTACACTTGCTTATGTTAAATTTCATTTGCCATTTCTCTGCCGATTGAGATAGTAATGTCAATTCATCTTGTAATACCTTAGCATCAGAGTCAAATCTTACAATCCTACTTAACTTAGATTCAACCACAAACTTGTTCAGGTCATTAGTTATACCTTAGTAAAGATCATTAATAGATATCAAGAACAACAATGGCCCCAACACTAACCCCTGAGGAACCCAACTGGTATAATTCCACCACTCAGATTTAATCCTACATTAACAAACTCTTTGGCATCTGTATTTGAGTATCAATAAAGTGATTCCACAACAAGATTTAAAAGTCTGCTTTCAAGTATCATGCGATAAAAATGAGACACATCGAGATCCGAAAAAGAAACCAATACAACTTAATTTGGTACTAGTCATACTAAAGAGCAAAGCCCCTTTCCCATTTAAAAAAAAAGTGAAATAAGTCAGTAAAAAATTGAAAAAAATCATACATAACTCACCAATTCATTATCCAATATTTCATCAGCAAATAAATTCTTTACATTAATCATGTCTATATTGTCTTTTAAGATTTTTATGGATATTCTAGAAGTACTTCTTTCATATACCAAAACCTTTAAGCATCAATATATATTATAATTTTTTAACTTCTTTACAAATAACCTTAGGGTGAAAGAGGACAATTAGTCTGATTCAACCATTAGTTGCTGTACTATCCCATCTCAAAGAGATTCAAATAGTACTCAGGGGTGTTTCAGCCTACCAATTAGAAACACTACTTGCAATTTCAGCGAGGTTAAGCTACACTGATATCGTTAATGAAGACCCAATTCACAGCAGTTGCCATATGTTGTATTGACCTGTGGCTTCACTACAACATAAGACAGTAGGTCCACTGTGAAAGGCTTGAAAATGAGTATAAAGATTAGATATAAACAGCTATTATTATTATTCCAATCCACAAGGAATTGGAGCGAAAGTTCATAGCTCTTGCACTGATAGCAGATTCTAAACCATTGCCAGATTGTTGTCAACAGAGGTATAGTTCAAGGGAGATGTGATGGGGTCCAGTCCCACCCCTGGTATTATCATCAAATCCGAAACAATCGATATTTATGCCACAACCCTACACTTCAAATTCTCTGGTAGACTTTTACAGCAAGGTAAATTTTCAATGTTTCTAAAAATTTTCATACTTTTGTCTCATTTAGAAACTAACAGGAAACTCAGTAAACATAAATTTAACGAAAGTCCACACAAAAGCTATTCTTTGTATATAATAACAATTGCTAATAAATCAAATTTAACATGTGACAAATATTTTGTGGCATAAACTTTATTTGCTATAACATGATTTTTGAAAAAAAAATTTAGGAGTCTATCTGGCGACTGACCACTTGGGCATAAGTCACCGGAATCAAGACAGCCTAGCACTAGGCTACTTTAAAAAAAATTATGAAAAAACAACAACAACAATAAAAGAAGCAACCTCCGGCGTTGGGGAAAGGTCCTCCTCCCCCTGGCGCAGGAGCGTGCGACCTACAAAGAAAACAACAATAACAAAAAACAAAACCTAGTTAAATAAAGGGAAGAAGGCTGGCCTCCCCCCAAAAGTCTAAAAGTCCACCAGCCAATGTGCACAAAGTCGTCCCGAGTACAAGGAACAGGCGGTAGCGACCCAGCCCATCCCAGTACAGGGACAGGTAACGTGCACAGAGATTGTCCAGGCTGGGACATTCACAACAAATGTGTCAAACAGTCTGGGGGACAATGCAGTCTTCACAGTAGGGCGCTGGCGAGCGATCCATCAAATGATGGTGCACCCCGCAAGTGTACACAATTCGGAGACGACAGAAAGCAACCTGAAGCCTTCGCGGCATAGGGGTGTAAGTCCATGGGAACAGTCGCGGCGAAATGGCCCGCAACTTTAAGTTCCCTTCGACCGTCTCCCATCTAATTTGCCAAGCAGCCCAAAGAGCTGACCGTATTCGTGCCATGTAGTCGGTGTGAGGAAGAGCGAAACGCTGGTCCGGTCGAACGCAGAGTCCTCGCGGACTCTTTGGTGCTCTCATTCCACGCAATTTCTACATACCAGACGCCCAACAGAAGATAATCTCGACATCCGCCCGGCTCGCCAAATCCGTGGCGTCACGGATATCGCGAACCAGGGGATGCGGAGATTCCAAGGCCCCGGGAGCACTCAGGGCGCTTTGTGAGTCGCTATAGATCACAATCTGGTCTCCGAACCAGGCACGTCGCGTAATCTCCCGTACCGAGTGGTGTATTGCCATCAGCTCGGCCGTGAAGACAGACGCAGCGCCTGGCAGAGTCCCGCTGACTTCCAACAGAGGGAATACGGCGTGGAAGCCGAGCCCCTCTTCGGACTTGAAGCCATCCGTATACACTGGCACGGTTACAGCGTGACACGAGGTATGCTCCAAAAAAGGCGAACACAAGCTTTGGGAGCAGAGGCGTGGCGACAAATAGCCAAATGTGGTACCCTCCAGGGTGGCGTTCTGGGCAAAACCAGGGGCGCCACCGGCCCGAGAGCGATATCTACCTCTCGAAGGAGTTTCCTGGCCCTAAACCCAAAGGGCTTAGGGTATGACTGGCGTCTCTCGACGGCATAGGCACCATCGAGATCAGCTGCGGATGCAGTGAGAGCTGTTGGCGACTGAGGGAGGCGCCGGGCTCGCGCGTACAGTCGAGTAATACACTGCACGCGGCGCAGAGCGAGTGGCATCTCCCCAGCATCGACCAACAGGCTCTCAATGGGGGAAGTGCGGAAGGCACCGGTCGCAAGGCGAAGGCCGGTGTGGTGGATCGAATCCACCTTCCGCAATAAACGCTCGGCTGCGGATGCATAAAACTCGCATCCGTAGTTGAGCTTCGAACGAACAAAGGATCGATAAAAAAGTAAGGCAGTAGCCCTATCAGCGCCCCAAGCGCTGAACGTCACGGAACGGAGAATGTCCATGGCGCGGGTACAAGAGACCCAAAGGCTGCAAATATGAGCCTCCCAGGGGAGGCGTCGGTCAAATACAAGACCAAGGAAACGATGCGATTCAACCACTTCCAGGTGTACCCCATTAGGAAACAAGTCTGGGTCAGGGTGGAGCCGTGGATGGCGGTAGAAGTGCACCACCTTAGTCTTGGCCAAGAAAAACCGAAACCTATGCGCTTCGGCATAGCGAGAGAGGCGGTTCAATGCCTGTTGGAGTCGACGCTCCAGATTTGGCATCTGAGCCGCGCCAAAAGAAATCGAAATGTCGTCCACGTAGAGTGTAGGGAGAACATCTTCCGGCAGCGCCGAGGTGATGCCGTTGATGCTCAGGGCAAAGAGTGTGACACTGAGGACACTTCCCTGCGGGACACCCCTTCCTGCTCCAGTGGGCAGGAGAGGGCTCCCCCCACCCGTACGTAGAATCGACGATCTCGCAAAAATTCAGATATAAAGATTGAAGGAGTCCCCTTCACCCCTATCGTGTGGAGTCTCCATGATAGCGTATCGCCATGCGGTATCATAGGCCTTCTCCAGATCGAAAAAGACCGTGGCGTAGTGCGGTCTACGAAGGAAGGCCTCACAGACGGCATTTTCCAGTCGGAGCAGAGTATCCGACGTGGAGTGGAATTTGGGGAAGCCCCACTGTGCAGAAGACAGATGGCATCTGCAGTCCAAAAAAAAGGCTAATCTAACATTTACCAACTTCTCCATCAACTTGCACACGCAAGAGGTTAGAGGGATTGGGCAGAAACCGGCCGGAGTAGAGTGATATCTCCCCGGTTTGCGAAAGGCGAACACAGTAGCGATTCACCAGGAACCCGGGAGGAGGCCCTCCACCCAGATCCTGTTGAACAAATCTAAGAGAAAGGCCGTGCCTCGCTCACACAGGTGTCGAAGCATGGCGTATGGGACATCGTCCGGACCATGGGCGGTGTCCGCGCACGAAGCAGGAACGGAGCGCAACTCACTCACACTAAACATGTCGTTGAAGGGGTCTCCGCCTCTGGAGGTGAAGTCTAGTCGGCGGCCTTCTGCGACATTATGACGTACATTGAATGCTGGCGGAAGAGCATCCGGGCTAGAGAATGCGGAGAAAGCGATCGCGAAGGATTCCGCCACGGACGCGGAGTCCGAGATTGCGGTCCTATTCTCCTGGAGAACGGGAGGAGGGTCCTGCGAGAACTTGCCCGAATCCTTTTGACTCGCTTCCACACCTCTGCTAAAGGGGTCTTTCCCGTTAAGTGAAGACACGTATGCCCGTCAAGAAGAGCGGCGGGCGTGCTTCGAAATATACCGGAACCTAGCCCTAGCCTGACGAAATTCATCGACAGTAAAATCGTTCGGGCGGCTCTTATAGTGCATGTAGGCATAACGCTTCTGTTTGAAGGCCGCCTCACACTCGGCCGACCACCACGGGAGTGGTCGGCGTGCAAAACGGCCAGACGTTCTGGGAATAGTAGTCAGCCAGCGGCAATGAGGTTTCCGAAGAACTCAACGGCCTCATCTACCGACCTAAACTTCTCGACTGAGATAGAGAATTCAGTCATTTCCTGATATGTAGGCCACCGCGCCCGCGCCAAGCACCACCGAGGTGGGCTCTCAGGCTGCATCGGCCCAGAAAATGATATTTGAATAGGAAAGTGATCACTACCATAGAGGTCATCGACCCCTCCCCCCAATCAAAATCGGGCTGTGCATCCGGAGAGCACAGAGATAGATCAAGGCAAGAAAATGAAGCAGTTCTCGGGCAGTGATGCGTAAACTAATCCACATTTAGGACACCTATCCCAAGCTCTTCGATCAGATCGGCAAGGACTCGTCCCGTATGATTTATTGAGTAGTCTTCCTAGAGAGCATGTCTGCCATTTAGATCTCCAAGCAACAGAAAGGGCCTCGGTAACCGTGCCACGACGCGGCGGAAGTCCCCCCGCGTCGAAGTCAGCTGACGGTGGAATGTACGCAGAAATAACAGTATACCTCCTATCCAAGTGAAGCTGCACAGCCAGTGGCTGAAAGGAGGTATCTAAAGTGAAAAGAAGAAAGGAGACATCATGCCGGGTGTAAATCGCGTATCCCCTAGGCCGGCCCCTATCCCATGGTGAAAGGGTCGCGAAACTCTTATACCCTGGGAGGGTGGGAAAGAAGCACGCACCTAGCATGGTCTCCTGCCAAAAAATAGCTAACGGGAAACGGGACGAGACGAGCCTCCGTAGCTCCTCCCAGTTGGCTCGAGTCCGTGCCAATTCTATTGAATGAATATGGCCTCCAGGCCTAGCTCGGAGGAGACGCGGAGGCCTTCTTCGAAGAGAAGACCCTTACGGGAATGGCCGTACGCTTCCCGGAGGCAGAACCCCGGGCGCTGTCGCTTTCGAGGACTTATTGGGGGAGGTTGGGCTCACCATTCGTGTCTTTTCCTCCCTTCGCCTCGAAACCTTAGGCGGGCGTTGCGGCTTTGGAGGCGAGGGGCCCTCTTTTCGAGGATCCACCGTCTCCGAGTCACCCAACCCACCACTAGGCGTAGGAAAAGGAGCCGAAATTCCTTTGTTGCTGTCCTCTTTGTGGGGGGCAGCTTTAAGAACCCCGGAAGATGGCCTGGCGATCAACTTCAGGGGTGTTGCCTCCTGTGAGTCTAACGACTCGGTGGAGCCTTAGTTTTAGCCGGGGGTGGGTGTGAACCCTTTGTGACGCCAGCTTTACCAGGGGAGCGCCAGGGTTGAGTAGAATCCGCAGAACGGCTCTGAATGGGCACGGAAACAACCGTGCTCGTTGGCCTGGATCTACCAGGACCAGAGGGCGTCTTTCTTAGCATTGAGGCGTAAGATGTCCCAAGCTGAGCCAGGCGCGCCAGGACGAAGTCCTTAGCCTCGCGGAATGAGAAACGATCGTAGGCCTGAATGGCCAAGATTTCCTTCTCAAGAAATATGCACCACATTGCTTCGAAGAAGCCGGGTGCGGCATTCTGCAATTGACACACTTGGCCACACACGATTTGTACTTATCACAATTTGCAAGTCTACATGAGTGATTCCTATAGCCAAAGCGCTGACAGTAATAGCACCTCCGCGGCAGTGGCACGAATGCCTTCACACGGTAGTGGTACCAACGGGCATGCACCGACTCAGGGAGCTTGTCACAGTAGAACCTGACGAAGAGTGTAGGGGTGGGTCTCGAGGCCCCTCCCTGTTTTCTCATCACACGCTCGACCTTGACCGCCCCGTGGTCGGCAGCTCTAGAGTGATATCTTCTATGGAGTAGTCCAAGAGGTTCCCTCGCATAAACTACTCCTTTCACAAAGTTCATGGTAGAGTGCAGCATCACACTCACCGGGGTGCCATCAAGTGTCCGAAGAGCACTTATCTTGGCCGCTTCGGAGGGACCCTCCGCATTCGCCAGAAGGCTCCCGTCCGAGAAACGGGTCACCTTCGGCTCTCTACCAATTATACTAGCTAAAACTCTCCTCTGATGGATTATGTTGCCCTTATCCAGCATGGGGCCATCAGTGGATAGAATAACTAAGAAGCATTTGAAGCCAGTGGGCTCGAAAACGCCAGGTAATCTCTGAATGAGGAGGCCCCGACATAATCGAGGCTCCGCTCTGCGCACTTTGATCTTATTTTGGGATTCTTCGCCCAAGCGAGCACCGGGACCAGACGTGCCCATCTTTGCTTGGTCGCGTTCAAATATGTTAGCGGCCTCGTCCGTCTGAGCAGCCCCCGTGGAGGGAGAAGAGTCCTAAATCTTTTTGGTCTTTTTTTTATTAGTCCTTTTCTTTTTATGAGAGGAGGGCGAGGAATGGACCCGCTTCTCCCCTCCCCCAGCAGGAGCCGCCAGGTCAAATGGGCCGGCCTCTGCAAGGTCCTTCACCAAGATGGCGAAGGTCCCAGCAGTCGTGGGGCACCGGCCGGAGGAGGAGATCACTCCACCTCTTGTGATGTCTTAACAGCCCAACCCTTCTGGCAAGGCACAGGAGCAGAATCGGGCTCGGTGTTTGATGCCAAGCCCGAATATGCCCGCATGGAAGGCCCCACCTTTTGAGGCTGGGCTGCATCAGGGAGCATGTCTATCTCAAGGGGGAGCCTCTAGGTCATGTCAGTTTCGTCCTTGTTCTTTGGGGGGGCATAGGCCTTCACCCCTGCAAGATTTAATATTTGGGCCAGCAGGTCTTTAGAAGGAAGCGGCTGATGGGGTCTTTCTTCCCTCTCTCCCCTAAGGGGGTTTGACCTACCGAGCCACTTCAACAGGGAACGGCCGGTTATGGGCTGTCTGCTGGCTTTCCTGGCAGTCCCCTGTGAAAGCAAAGGCGGGACTGCGGGGGCAGCCCCTGCAACCGTAGGTACTGGAGAGGAGTAAGCCTCCTCTCCAGTTCTCCGGTTGAAGAGTTATGGATGGTCCCCTGGAAAACCACCTGGGTGGGGGGAATCCTCCATTTTTTTCTGTGGAGCTACCTGATGGCAGTTCCGTTGTTCTTAAAGGGGAAATGGGGAGAGATTTTGTTTTTTCTAAGTTTTTATCCATGGGTATAGTGACCCTTTTTTTTGTATGGGATGCAAACGCTAATCACCCGCCGCAGTGGCCCACTCTGTGTAAGGTGGGTACAGGCTTGGTAGAGCCAGGTTCTGCCATTTTGGATCACCCCTCCTGCCTGGTGGCCTGGCAGTCTCTCAGCATGGCGGCTCCATCTTGGATGCGGCGTAAAATTGATAGAGTGTGAAGAGAGAAAGAAAAGAGATGTGAGGAAAGTATGGGTGGGGATGAAGCAGGTTGTTAAAAACCCACCATCCCAAACTGGAGCTCAGGGGTTAGGGAACATTGTTCCCTTCCCCCTCAGCCCCGATCCGGGATAGTTGACTGAGAAGAAGGTCAGCATCTACCCTGTAAAATTAGAGGCTGACCACAGAAAGTTGTGGTATAGGTTGTATTAAAAGCGAGGAAACAGGGCGGAAACACAAGTGTTCTGAAGGAAGGAGAAGAGGCTAAGCTAGCGTCGGGCGGGGTGCTGAGTCCCGTCAACAAGGCGGCCAGGATGGCAAATCGCCGTGCCCCTTACAGGGTCAAATCTAAATAAATCTATAAAGCAAGTATAGTTGAATCACTGTGGATAGATATTAAGGTCAGTAAACATAGGATAATACACATGGGAGCCTTTTACTGACCACCCATACAGACTGACTGTATTGATGAGCGCTAATGATCAGGGAAATAAGGAAAGGATGTGAGTAGATATAGTTATTCTTGGTGACTTTAATTTAAATTCTGTAGACTGGGGAAAATAAGATAGTAAGGGATAGAGCAAGTTGTAAGTTTGAAAGAATCTGATGAGGAAATAGTAGAGGTTCTTAATGATCATTTTACTTCAGTATTTACACAAGAGAATCCAGATAGATTAATTGATGATAATTCTAGGTCAATGGAAGTAGTGTTGAATACAATTAATGTGAATAGGAAAATAATTAAAGGGCTAACTAATAGTGAGTTAAATACTAGTAATATTTTCAAATGCAGATTGGATGATTATATGGGGAGGGAGGGCTAACTTTTTTTTTGGGGGGGGGGGGTTATTCTGGACTCATTCCTGTGGATGCAGTTTATTTATTATTGTATATAATGGGTGATTTGGATTTTGATGAGCCTTAATGATGATACTTTTTGTTTTTAATGCATTACTTTGGATGCTTCAAATTGTATATTGTAGATGCATGATCTGACACAATCCTATGGATTGTTTAAATTGCATATTGTAGATGCTTGATCTGGCATAATCCTATGAATGCATTTTGTGGCTGAGTTTTGACATGCGGATGACCTTGTGGCTTTTCTCATCCATGAAATTATGTTATGTGATGTTAAGGTATTTGACCCAGACAACATTCATTCTAGGTTACTCAAAGAAGGTGTAGATAGTATTGCAGTAGCTCCTGAGAAGATATATACTAGATCACTAGAGTTTGGAGAAATACCTAATGATTGGAAATTAGCAAATGTAGTGCCAATTTTAAGAAGGGAAGTAAAGAGGACCCAAATAACTTTAGACCAGCAAGCTAACTTTTATAGTTTGTAAAATTTTTGTGAAAATAGGTAAGAAGGGAATTTATGACTATCTAGAGAGTGGTAGGTTAATAAATAATCCTAAACATGGGGGCTAGAAGAATTAGATTGTGTTTAACAAATTTAATGGATTTTTTGGATCATGTTGATCTAATTTACTTAAATTTTGGCAAAGCTTGGTAAATGTAGCGTTAATATTAAGGCCAGATCCAAGTCCTAGCATATTTTGGGCTATTTTTCGAAGCCAAAATCTATGTGGATGAAGTTTATGGCGATTTCTAATTATATTGGGGGCTGTGCTCCCCAGACCCCCAAAATGATTGAAATCTCAGCGTCATTATAGGCATATCCCCCCGATAAGCCATTCCCCAAAACTAGTCAACCCTCAAAATTAAACTATTGTTTCTTATACTATTATAATTTTTAGTAGATATGTACTTATGTCAGATGGGTGGGTAGTACCATATTCATGATAAACCAAAATGCAACCATGATAATGTTTTCGATGGAGAGCTGTTGACTTGTACTTACATCGGCCACTTTTGCCATCAGCACCAATATAAGATTTATCACACCTAAAAATCCAATTTCTGTTCATTGTAAGTTCTACCTTACAAGTGGGACACTTGCGTTAAGATTTTAAAAAGCCATAAACTTTGAGAAAATTGACACATTTATCGATGTCGGCTAAAATAGCATCTAAATGGGGAACATTCTATGAGCACACGATGCAGGAAAAAGACATTTTGACAAATGGTGCAAATCTGCTGGATGGGAGCTTACATACCAATGAGTTTGCTGGAAAAGTAGTGTCATTTCTTTTGTACAGAATTTGAGAATGTGCTTCTTGAAAAACACATATATAGTAATAAAAACAGTAATACTCAATGAATCCTTTTGGAACAGGAATCAAAGTGAAGGTGGTAAAAAAAACTTTTTAAAAAAATCAAAGAAGAGAAATCAATACAGAGGCAAAACAAAAAAACCCATTTTTTAAAGAAGTCAGGCTTCGTTAACAACCCCAAAATATGGTTTTATTGAGCATTAAACAATGGAAAATTAAGGAAAAAGTAAGTAAAATTACTAAATAATGTCAGGCATGGAGCAGGTAGGATATATATAAAAAAAATAAGGAAAAAAACATAGAAAATAAAAGAAAAACCTACTTTTGAACAATATAAAAGCACAAAAAGCATTGAAACAAATAGAGCTTTCTGATTGGTCATTGACAGAACTGAAAACAGATCTGTGATTGGCCAGTGGGCTAGCAGAAGAACACTGAAGAATAGCCCCCAAAATAAGCTAGAATCGCATCATAACATAACAGCATAATTTCAAGATGATAAAAGCCACAAGGTCCTATCAAAGGTCATCCGCATCTGTCAAACCCACCCATAAAATGTATTCATAAGATTGTGTCTGATCATGCATCTACAATATACTCATCATGCAACCGACTTACCTCCTCTATCAGAGCCACATTTGCACTAGTCACATAATGAAATGGGTTTGTTATGTGACTAGTGCAAATGTCGCTTTGGTAGAGAGGGTGAGTCGGTTGCGTGATGAGTGCAAGAGATTAAGTGAGTTGGTGAATGAAGTGAGAAGGGATGCGAGTGTACTCATGAAGAATGTGGCTGGGACCAGGAGGGTGGAAGATAGGCCTAGACTAAGGACTGGAGAGAAAGAAGTGATTGATGTGAGTGAAGATTAATGGTGGGTGAATATGGATAGAATAGATAGGTTAAGTCTGTGAGTAAGAGGGAACTGGAACCTGTTAGGTTGACTAACAGATTCGATGCCCTGAGAGAGGAAGAGGTTGAAAGGGATTTGTCTGATGTGGCTGTGGCAGAAAGTGAAATAAGTGGTAGTTTGAATGAGAACAGGAGGAAAGGTAATGCTAGGCCTAGGGGGACTAGGAGGATGACTGAGGTGCTTGTGATGGGTGACTCTCAGATTAGATATTTAGATAGAAAGTTGAGTGCAAGCAAATGGAAGGGAGTGAGAGTTTGTTTGCCGGGTGCTGGTGTAAATGATGTGTCTGGGAGGTATGATAGTCTGGTGTCTGTGTGTGAGAGAGATGCAGTTGTGATTACGCATGTGGGAATAAATGATGTAAAGAAGGTGAGTTCATGTGAGTTACGAGAGAGGTACAAAAGGTTAGTTGAAAGGATGAGTGAAAAAAAAGTGAAAGGCGTTGTTTTAGATGTGCTTCTGAGATTGGATGTGGGGATGGAATGGTTGTCTCATGCAATTGGACTGAATGAGTATGTGAAAGGCCTGTGTGAGGAGTCAGGATTAGTGTTTGTAGATGTTTGGAATGGGTTTATGGGAATAAGGGATTGTATGCATTGGATGGACTCCATCTAAGCTGAGCTGGTGTTGATGTGTTGTGGCAGGAGTTAGTGTCATTGGGTCTTTGCAGGTGGGAAACTAGTTACTGATAGTGGTAAGGGAAATATAAGGGTACAGGGTGGGGCAGGAAGAGGAAAGAAATGCAGAGGAGATAGAGTGGAAAGTATACATTATAAAAGAGAGGCTTCAGGGATAGGAGGGCCGAGTTGTCTTTATACCAATGCTTGTAGTCTTAGAAATAAGAAAGATGAGTTATTTAGTTATATTATTGATAAAGATATAGATATAATATGTGTAATAGAATCATGGGTTAATGAAAATAGATTTGATGACAACGTGAGTGAATTTGAACTACAGGGTTATGATATGTACATTAGTCAAAGGAGAGATAGGACGGGTGGTGGGTTGATTATTTATATCAGAAATAGCATTTCTTCAAATCTAAATAATTCTATAAAGCAAGAAGTTGAGTCATGGGGATAGATATTAGGGTCAGTAAAAATAGGATAATACACTTGGGAGCTGAGTTGAATATCTTGGGACTTTCATGTGTCAAGCTAGATGCAACTGTTTATTGAACAACTGCCTGTTGGATTAGAGGAAAAACAAGCGAAGAAAAGAAGTGAATAACTCACCAAAATTGAAGCAGATTGCTTACCTTAGTGATATATAAGTGGCTGGAGAGCATATGGCTTATGGGGATCGCCTCTTCTCGTGTTACTTTTTTATAGTCATCATATCTGTTCTGGAATATATATTAAAACTGTTACTCTACTGCATGTTCTAGTGGTAGGTTCCTTGGATTGACCAGTCGGGCATCGGAGGGATTGTTTGCTTTGTGGTCCTGTGTCGCGGTTTGTTAAGTTTCAGGTTGTATAGGGTTGTTTGTTTATATGAATCTGAGTTACAGTGTGGCCACTGCAAGGAACATTCAGTGGTTCCATAAAATAGTTAAGGGGCAAATTGAAGTTAGCAGACCATTAAGCCTAACTGGGAGAATAGCTGCTATTAGAGGAAGAAGTGTAACCCGTTGAGGCCAAACAATTTAAAAAAAAAATTTTAAGGCTCATCTGGTGACTGCCTACTTGGGCATTAGTGACCGTATTAAAAACTTGACTAGTACTAGGCTATTTTAAAATTAGATACAAAAACGCAAAAAACAAAACAAACCCAACACTAAAAAATTTAAATAAAGGGGAAAAGGCAATGAGCAGGAAGCAAGCTCCTGTGTCGGGGGAAGGTTTCCCCGGCACAGGAACATGCAACCTATAAGGGAAAAAAAACAAAAACAAAAACAAAACAAAAAAACTGGTTAAATAAAAGGGAGAAGGCCAGCCTCCCCCCCAAAGTCTAGAAGTTAACCAGGCAAAGTGCATGCATGCACTCAACCCGAGTACAAGGGACAGGCGGTCCACAAGTTCCCTAGCATAAACTACTCCTTTCACAAAGTTCATGGTAGAGTGCGGTGTAACACTCCCCGGGGTGTCATCAAGTGTCCGAAGAGCACTTATCTTGGCCACCTTGGAGGGATCCGCCACATTTGCCAGAAGGCTCTCGTCTGAGGAACAGGTCACCTTCGGCTCTCTCTACCAATCACACTAGCTAAAGCTCTCCTCTGATGGACCATGTTGCCCTTAGCCAACATTCTGCCATCAGTGGAGCATATAACAAGGAAGTGTTTAAAGCCAGCGGGCTCGAAAATGCAGGGTAATCTCTAATTGATGGGCCCTAATGTAATTGAGGCTCCGACTAGCACTTTTGGTAATAGTCAGGGGCTCCACACCTGGGTGGGAGCATATGAGCCGGATATGAAGATCTTGGCTTGGATGCTTACCAAAATGGCAGCAGACCCATCCATCCCTGCAGCCCCCGCAGATGGAGAGAAGCCCCGAGTCTTTTTAGTCTTTATTTTGTTCTTTTCTTTTTAATAAGGATGGTGGAGAATGAATCCTCTTCTCCCCTCTGCCGGCAGGAGCCCCCAGGCCAGATGGACCAGCCTTCTACGAGATGGAGAAGGTCCTGACAGTCGTAGGGGCACAGGTTGGAGGAGATCCCTCCTCTCCTTGTACTGTCTTGGAAACCATAGCTGTTTAGGAGGACCTTGTATAAGAGTGGACTTGAGTTCGGTGCTTGGCGCAGAGCCCAGATTCGCTCCCATGGAAGGCCCTACCATCTGAGGCTGGGTTGCCTCAAGGACCATGTACCTCTTGGGTGGGGCCTCCATTTGGCCATCCCCCTCCAGGACATCACAGGTCCTATTGGCAGCAGTGTCATTAGTCTTGCATTGGGAGGCACAGGCCTTGACCTCTGCTAGGTTTAGTAGTTAGGTATTCTAGCCAGCAGATCATTTGAGGGAAGTGACCAAAGGGGCCTGGCTTCCTTCTACCCCCTAAAGGGGTTTGCCCAATGAGCCACTTCAATGGGAAGCGGTTGGCTATGGGCTGCCTGTTGGCTTTCTTGGCAGTCCCTTTGGAAAGTAAAGGGGAGATTGCCGCTGGAAAGAGGGAGGTGCCCGAAGGCACCTCCAGCCAAGGGGGTGAGGGGGAGTCCCCTACACCTGTAGGTGAAGGAGAGGAGTAAGCCTCCAGTCCGGTTAGAGAAATTTGGATGGTCCCCTGCGAGAGCACAGGGAAGGGAACCTCCATTTTTTCTGTGGAGCTGTCCGAAGTCGGCTCCGTTGATTGTGAGGGGGACAGGGGAAGGTTTTTTATTAAATTTGCATCATTGGGCATGGGGTCCCTAATTTTCTCACAGGATGCACACACTCATCACCCCTCGCAGTAGCCCGCCCTGCAAGGGGTGCGTACAGGCCTGGCAGATCCAGGTGCCGCCATTTAAGACTACCCCTCCCACCTGGTGGCCTTGTAGTAGTTTGGTTGTCCGCCTTCCCTCCCCTATGTCTAATCTCTTTCTTCTTTTTCAGAATGTGTGTGTGGATCATGTGATTACTGTCATTGCTTTGTGTAGGAAGGACTCAATGACCTCTATCGTGCTCCCCTATTCATCTCTATTTTCTTTTTAGGCGAATTCTTTCAGCTAATTTTGTGTTTAGAAATAGTTTGAAAGTCATTAGTTGTGACTGAAGAAGGAATAGACACCTGGATGGAAAATAGATGAGTGAAAATTGTGTGAGAGTGGGTATCGTTGAATGTGTTAGGAGTAAAGAAGTTTGAGTGTGGCAGTGAATCAGTGACTGAATGTGCCTTCTCTTTTCCAGCTCTGTGGTATCGATAGTCGGCGACATCTGAAGCCACTCCTGACTGTCGCACATGCGCCTACCTTTTGGGGCAATTTTCTAAGGTGTGGACCTTGAAGAGCACCTCCCAGGCTCCAGGGAGTAATTGGAGCAGCGCCTCACAGACTACGATCCAGCAGTTGGGATTAACAAGCGTCCCAGTTCCCTAAAGTCCTTGGCTTTGCTGAGTTACGGACCACTCAGAATCCCCAAGAAAGTGAGCCACCTCCCATTTTCCCTGACTCATCTTGCTCCAGTAGTGAGTTAAGGGTGCACTCATCATTCCGGATATTTAGTCTTTGGTTAGAGTGTTGTATATAGCTATCCGTTTGCGTAGCTGAGAATATTGTAAGGCCTTTTGTATAAATATATATGTGGTTGTTGGCTAAAGTAAATTTGTAAGACCAACTATATATATATATATATATATATATATATTGTTATTTTGGGTTTAGGTTGAGGGCTGTACATATTATATTTTGTGTAAATATTTTGGTTTATATTATTTTGCTATATTTACTGTTTCTAAATAAAATTAGAAAATATACTCTCTCCTTGATACCCTCTTCTTGAACGACCGAGTAGACCTTGTTGGAGTCGCTCGAAGAACTGGTTAGGAAGTTGCAAATCCATCGCCACAGCCTGGTGGTTCCACTTTGGACATGGTGTAAAATTGATAGAGTGTGAAGAGAGAAAGAAAAGGGATGTGAGGAAGGTATGGGTGGGGATGAAGCAGGTTGTTAAAAACCCACCATCCCAAACCGGAGCTCAGGGATTAGGGAACATTGTCCCCTTCCCCTCAGCCCCGATCTGGAATAGTTGGCTGTGAAGAAGGTCAGCATCTACCCTGTGAAAATAGAGACTGAACAGAGAAAGTTGTGGGAGAGGTTGTAGGGGAAGTGACAAAGTAGGGGAGAAATACAGGGTGTCTGGTAAACGAGAAGAGGCTAAGCTGGGACGGATGGGGCACTGAGTTCCATCAGCATGGCAGCCAGGATGGCAAATCACCGCGCCCCTTACAGGGTTGGTGTCATGCAAATGTTACCTCAATCTTCAAGAATGGCAAAAAAACTGATCCTCTGAATTATTGACCTGTGAGTCTTACATCTGTACCATGTAAAACTTTGGAAAGACTCGGTAGGAAAGACATAGTGGAACATCTTGAAACAAAATCTATACTCAGTGAACACCAACACGGATTCAGACAAAAAAGGTCTGCCTCACTCAACTGTTAGAATATCTAGAAAACCTTGAAAATGCCTTGGACAAACAGGAAAATGTAGACACAATATACCTAGATTGCAAGAAAGCCTTTGACTCTGTCCTGCATAAAAGACTCGTTGCAAAAATAGAGGCTGTAGGGATCAGAGGAAGAGTATTGGAATGGGTCAGAGCATTCCTGCAGAACAGACATCAGAGGGTTGCAGTAAAAGGGGTCTTGTCCAGCTGGAGGGATGTTTGGAGTGGAGTTCCCCAGGGTAGCATTCTGGGACCTACACTATTTTTTATCTATATCAATAGCATCATGGACAATGTGAATTCAACAAGAAAACTATTTGCAGATGATGCAAAAATTTACACAAAAATACAAGGGCCCAGTGATGCTGATAGATTACAAAATGACTTGCATAAGTTACAAAAATGGAGCAACAACTGGTTACTTAAATTCAATGAAAATAAGTGTAGTGTGATGCATGTAGGAAGAAATAACCCAGGATATGGGTACACTATGGGAGGAACCTTATTGAATGTTGCTACAGCAGAGAAGGATCTTGGAATTATTATCTTGAATTACTTGAAACCGCATCCGTCAAAATCCACCCAAAAAAGTACCATCGCCAGGGAAAGACAAAATCAAAGTCCCCCACAATATAATATAACAGATGACAAAAGCCACAAGGGCCCATCATAGGTCATCTGAGTCAAACAGCCTCTTTTTTTAAGGCACCCAAACTCCCAAGAAAACTACATCCAGAGGATGGTGTCCAGAAACAAGGGTATCACCAATCAAGGCTTGTCAAGAAAGAAATCATGCAGCTATAGATATATACAAACAATATTAATATATACAAAACTTAGGAACTATCACAACCTTCCCTTCCCATAAACTCATCCAACCTACTCTTAAATACATTTAAATTTGGACTACCTACTATTCTCCGCGGCAATTTGTTCCAGAAGTCCACCACTCTATTGGTGAAAAAATATTTTCTTAAATCCAACCTACACCCTTGCTTTTTAATTTTAAAGTGGTGACCTCTAGTCCAATATTCACCATCTAACTCAAAAAACTTGCTAACACCCAATTTATCTATCCCAGAAAAAATTTTAAACAGCTCAATCATATCCCCTCTCACACACCTCCTTTCGAACGAGAACATATTTAATACCCTCAGTCTATCTATATATTCAAGGTGCCTCAGTGAAGGAATAATCTTTGTTGCCCTCCGTTGCACTGACTCAAGAAGGTTAATATTGTGTCTAAAATGTGGGGACCATGCCTGTATAAAGTACTCTAGATGTGGCCTTACATAAGAGTTATAGTGTTTAAGAATAACCTCCTTACTTTTGTAACTGACATTTCTCTTAATGAAACCCAGCACTCTATTTGCCCTATTTCTTGCTTCAATATACTGCTTAGAAAACCTTAATAACTTATCTATTACTACTCCTAGATCTTTGTCATCCTCTACTGAGCTCAGCCAATGCCCATCCATTTCATAGTCAAATTCTCTATTATCTTTTCCAATGTTAATAACTTTGCACTTATCAAGGTTGAAAGTCATTTGCCACTTATGTGCCCAGGATAACAATTTATTTAAATCCCCCTGCACTTTAAAATTATCATCAATATCTTTAACTACAGCTGCTAATTTGGTATCATCCGCAAAAATTGACACCATTATTAACTGCCTCCCCAAGATCGTTTATATAGATGACAAATAATAAAGGACCGAGAACTGATCCCTGAGGAACCCCACTGATAACATCCCTCCACTCTGACTTTACATCATTTAGCACTGCCTTTTGCTTCCTATCTTTCAGTCACTCAGCTATCCAATTTGAAACACCCTCACATATCCTAATAATTTTTAATTTATGAACTAGTCTCCTATGTGGTTCCTTATCAAATTCTTTACTAAAATGCAAGTAAATTACATCTACATTCTCTCCATTATCTACTTGATTTGTTACGAACTCCAGAAAGTCTAGTAAATTAGTCAAACATGATCTACCTGATCTCAACCCATGCTGAGCATCTCTGATTAACCCCTCCTTCTCTAGATGTTGGCAAATCCCTTTTTTAAATATTTTCTCAAGAATGTTACAGACTACAGGAGTTAGGCTAACCGGTCTAAAGTTATTTGGATCCTCTTTACTACCCTTCTTGAAAATGGGGACTACATTCGCTCTCTTCCAATCATCAGGTATTTCTCCATATTCCAGTGACCTAGTATACAACTTCTCTAGAGCTATTGAGATACTTTCTACACCTTCTTTAAGTATCCTAGAATGAATATTATCGGGGCTGGAGGCCTTGGTAGCATCTAACTCACCTATTAGTTCTTTTATCGTCCTCCAATCCACACTAATGGTAGTAAACACCTCTTTCCCTGACCCATGAGTACTATACATAAGTCTATTTAGTTTCTCCTTTGTAAATACTGATGCAAAATGACCATTTAGTACCTCAACTATTTCCTCATCAGTTTCTCTCACAACCCCTTCATATTTGATAGGTCCTATTTTAACTCTGCCAGACTTGTTATTAATTTTATAGTAACTAAAGAACTTTCTAGGATCTTTGTTGCTATCCTGAGCTAATTTAATTTCTGACACCCTTTTGTTCTTCTTTATAATCTTATTTAACTCATTTCTAGCCATTCTATAATCACTTAAATTTTGAATATTATTTTGTACCTGTAATTTTTTGTATGCCCTTTTCTTCTCTGAATTTTTTTTAGCTATCTCCTGATTCCACCATAATGGTTTCCTACTTTTGTTCCTAATGGCCTTCATTGGGATACATTGTTCTTGGACTATATTTATTATATGCTTGAAAGTATCCCACATCCCATAAGCATTTTTACCTCTGAATTCTACATCCGTCTACCAAATTTAGCAAGCTTTGAAGGGTAACACTTCAGATTCGGGGCGCACGGTAGATGGCGCTGTTAGTCGGCTACAATTTTGGGCTACAGTATATCTCTTATGACGTCAGACGGTAGCGTCAGATGTGAACAATATCGGGTCTGGGGGGCTGCGCCCCCCAGACCCCCCCCCAATTGATTGAAACTTAGGATCATCGCAGGGTGGTCTACCTGCAGTGATATCTCCCCCACGAGCAGTCCCCTTGAATTAACTGGGTTTTTTTTCTCCCCAGCACCTTTTTACTGGCAGAAAAACCTAACCTAATAACAAACAATTCTTACTTTTATAGGTTTCTTGATTAGTTTATGCGCCTCTAGATAATCTAAAAGTTTTTCGCGATCATACAAAGTAAAGCCGAATTCGAATAACAAAGAAGCACATGGCAGCACGAAAACACAATAACAAAAGAAAAACATTTGCAAAACGGGTCCTATTTATAAGCTACGATGTTGCCAGGAAGAAGCTGTTATCGTTTGCAGTAAACAAAAAATACGAAGACAAAACAAAAAACAATAAAAGACATCAAGAAACCTTACCTAACTTAGAAAAAACTATAAATGAGCAGAGCGCAGATATTTAATAAATAATAGACTAAAAGTTACAAATCCCCAAAACAACCAAAAAAATATAACGCAGTGATTGTCACATCTGACGCTACCGTCTGACGTCATAAGAGATATGCTGTAGCCCAAAATTGTAGTCGACTAACAGCGCCATCTACCGTGCGCCTCAAATCTGAAGTATTACCCTTTGAAGTTTTACATAATCTCCCTTTATGAAAATTTTGAACTTTTACAGCATTCTCAGTTATTTTACCCTTCTCAATTCCCAAAGTTAAAACGAACTATCTGATGGTCACTATTTCCCAATGCTTCCCCAACAGTCAATTTTTGAACTAAATGATCACTGTTAGAAAGTACTAAATCTAATATATTGTCCCCCCTCATTGGCTCATTAACAAATTGATTAAAAAAACTATCTTCAAAGCATTCTATGAACCTGCCACTTGTTCTATCCCTACCTATCATATTTTCCCAGTCCACAGAGAGTTTAAGTTGAAGTCCCCAATAATAACTGCATCTGTTTCACATCCCTTACTTATTTCCCTTATCATTAGTTCATCTATATCATCAGTCTGCCAAGGTGGTCTGTAAAAAGCTCCAAATGCACCATTCTATTTTTACTGAACCTAATATCTATCCAAAGTGACTCAACTCCATCCTGCTTTATTGAAGTATTTAAACTTGAAACAATTTTGTTTTTTATATAGATAATTATTCCTCCACCAATCCTGCCTGTCCTTTGACTAATGTACATATTATAGCCCTGTAAATCAAATTCACTTATAGTGTCACTAAATTCTATTTCATTAATCCATGATTCAGTAACACATAATATATCTATTTCATCATCGCTAATATAACTAAATAGCTCATACTTCTTGTTTCTAAGACTACGAGCATTTGTATAGAAACAATTTAACCCCCCTATCCCTGAAGCACCTCTTCCAACCTGAATGACCTCACCTAACATAACATAACATAACATAATTACACGGATGACAAAAGCCACAAGGGCCTATCAAAGGTCATCCGCCTCCGTCAAAACCCACCCACAAAAAGCACCATCACCAGGGGAAGACAAAATCAAAGTCCCCCACAATATAATATAACGGATGACAAAAGCCACAAGGGCTCATCATAGGTCATCCGAGTCAAGCGGCCTCTTTTTCAAGGCACCCAAACTCCCAGGAAAACTACATCCAGAGGATTGCATCCAGAAACAAGGGTATCACCAATCAAGGCTTGTCAAGAACTAAATCATGCAGCTATAGATATATACAAACAATATTAATATATACAAAACTTAGGAACCATCACAACCTTCCCTTCCCATAAACTCATCCAACCTACTCTTAAATACATTTAGATTTGGACTACCTACTACCCTCTGCGGCAATTTGTTCCAGAAGTCTACCACTCTATTGGTGAAAAAATATTTTCTTAAATCCAACCTACACCCTTTCGCCTCTATCGCCTTGGAACCTATTTCTGTTATTGCCAAGTCCATTCTACTTTCAGTACTATAATCTCCTCTCATAATTCCCTGACCACTATTAGTATCTAGTTTCCCGCACGCAAAGACCTAATAACACGATCATACTCCTCCCACAACACATCTACCCCCCTCCTATTCAAATGCAGTCCATCCATCGCATACATTTCTTTCATTCCAACAAACCTATCCCACACATCCACAAACATGACACCTTTCATCTCACACATCCTCCTCACATAATCATTCAGCCCAATCGCACGAGACATCCATTCTACCCCAACATCCATTCTTGGAAGTACACCTGTCACAACATCTTTCATTCTACTTTCTTTCACCTTTTCAATCAACCTCTTGTACCTCTCACGTAACTCACATGCACCCACTTTCTTCACATCATTCACTCCTACATGTGTAATCACAACCGCATCCCTTGCACAGCCAGACACCAGCTCCTGATACCTATCAGACAGATCTTTCACTCCAGCACCCGGACCCTCAAACCATTCAATCTACTTGCATTCAACTTCCTATCTAAATATCTAACTTGCGAATCACCCATCACAAGCACTTCAGTCAAACTCCTATTCCTAATGCCCCCACAGACCTAACCCCTTCCCCACTCCTATTCTCATTCAAACTACCAGTCACTCTACCTCCACCCCCACCCCCATCAGTCATATCACTTCCAGTTACATCCTCTCTTAGGTTCTGTGTCCCTCTGACTCACATACCCATTCTCCCCCTGGCTAACAACCTCAACAGAGGCAACCTTATTCCCCCAAAGAAGAGGAGAAGCTGCCCTAGCTTCATGTTTCCTAACCACTCTCCACTGTCCATCCTCACTAGGCCTATTTCTAACTAATCTAAGGGGGCTAAATTCACTATCCCTAGAACTATCATATCCTACCTCCTCCACCGGCCCTCTACCTTCACCTGAAACATCTAACTGGCCTACCTCACCACCTAACCTATTCCCAGCTCTAGGCCTAACACTAAGTTCCCTCCTGCGCTCAGCAACTAACCCCTCCAGCCTACATATCCTGTCTAAATCCTGCATTCTCATCCCTCTAAATCTACAATGCATTCACGCAGCCCACATACAATACACGTATACCCGTCACCAACTACACCACAACCAATGCAGACATTCCGACACTCATGCTCACTTTCATCCCCGAACTCCATCACTTATTCAAACAAAGAAAGAACTTAAGTAGTAATAAGAAAAAAAAAGCAACTTAGCTTTTGCTGATTCTGTGGTCAAAAACTGTAGAAAAATCTGAAAAATAAGTCAACAGACCAAAATGAGATTTGAGGCACAACACAAGTTCAAATCAGTCACTAATTAAACCGCCAACCTAGAAACGAGGTTTCAAAACACTAATTTAATTTATCTACTACTCACTTTCCCGCGCAAAATAATGCAAACAAAAGAACCTGGCCGAAAAATTAACAATACTAAACAACTTTGTTATATTAACCAAATATACGATCTAATAACTTAATATTTATGTTTACTATCTCACTAAACTATTCGTAATACTATTTTGCGTAAAAACTTCTATCAAACACCAAAGTATAGCAAATAATCAAAATATTCTGGGAGCTCTACGAAACTCGTGGTGCCTGGATGGTGGATGGAACCAGATGCTGGGTAGGATAAAATCTACTTTTATTTATATGAATAAAGAAATGTTCCTGGCACTATACTTGGCTATGGTCAGGCCACTAATGGAGTATGCTGTACAAGCCTGGTCTCCCCAAGGCAGAGGAGATATTACAAAACTAGAAAAAGTCCAGAGAAGAGCTACAAAATTTGTACCAGAGCTTAGGGGTCTGCCATATGAAACAAGACTTGAGAGGCTGGTGATTACCACATTGGAGGAGTGAAGGGCTAGGGGTGACATGATCGAGGTGTTCAAAATATTGAATAATTATGAGAATATTGAAGCCAACCAGTTCTTTCAACTTGCTGCGGGAGGTACCAACATCCAGTCAGAGACTAGAGGCCACCAGCTTAAGCTACTGAAGCACTGTCACAGAACAGCGGAGGTAAATGTTTTTGGTATTAGGGTGGAAAATAAATGGAATGTTTTACCGGAATATGTTGTGTCCAGTGCAAGTACTATAACATTTAAAAACAATTATGATAAACACTATAATAGTGTGAGAAGAGGCAACTTATGAGCCTGGCTACCTGGCCTCTTAACCACTCCTAAGGTAAGCACCCAGGCAGACTGACTGTATTGATGAGCTAATGATCAGGGAAATAAGGAAAGGATGTGAAGTAAATACAGTTATTCTTGGTGACTTTAATTTAGATTCTGTAGACTGGGAAAATAGGATAGGAAGGGATAGAGCAAGTTGTAAGTTTATAGAATGCTTTGAAGATCATTTTTTGACTCAATGTGTTAATAAGCCAACACAGGGTAACATAACATAACATAACATAATTTAACGGATGACAAAAGCCACAAGGGCCTATCAAAGGTCATCCGTATCCATCAAATCCCACCCATATAATGCATCCATAGGATTTTGTCAGATCATGCAGCTACAATATACAATTTAACAATCCATAGGAATGTCCAACCATGCATCTAAAATATATAATTTAAAGCCTCCATAGGAGTCTGTCAAAAACAAAATCAAAATCCCCCAAAATATACAATAAAAAGAAACTGCATCCACAGGAATGAGTCAAGAAACATATCCACATACCAAAAAGTAAGAAATTAACCCTCCATCCCCATATAATCATCCAATCTGCGCTTGAAAACATTCAAGTTTGGGCTGTCTACAGTCTCAGGTGGCAAACTATTCCAATAATCCACCACTCTGTTAGTGAAAAAATATTTTCTAACATCCAGTCTGCACCTCTGTTTTTTAATCTTTAAGTGGTGGCCTCTAGTTCTATTACTACCTTCTAACTCAAATAACTTGCTGAAATCTAATTTATCCATCCCAGAAAAGATTTTAAAAAGCTCAATCATATCTCCCCTCACACACCTTCTTTCAAATGAAAACATATTTAATACCCTCAGTCTATCTTCATATTGAAGGTGCTTCAGGGATGGTATTATTTTTGTTGCCCTCCTTTGTACTGACTCTAATAAGTTTATATCATGTCTAAAATGTGGTGACCATGCCTGTATACAGTACTCTAAATGTGGCCTGACATAAGAGTTGTATAGTTTAAGGATGACCTCCTTACTCTTGTAGCTAACGTTTCTTTTAATGTAACCTAGCACCCTATTTGCTCTATTTTTTGCCTCAATACACTGCTTTGAAAATTTCAGTGACCTATCTACTACCACTCCTAAGTCTTTCTCATCTTCAACTGAATTAAGCCAATATCCATCCATCTCATAGCTAAATTCCCTATTATCTCTCCCCATGTTAATAACTTTGCATTTATTAAGGTTAAAAGTCATCTGCCACTTCTGAGCCCAAGCTAACAGCTTATCTAAGTCACCCTGCACTTTAAAGCTACCCTCAACCTCTTTGACTACAGCAGCCAATTTAGTGTCATCAGCAAAAATTGACACTTTGCTATTTACACCTTGCCCAAGATCATTTACATAGATTATAAATAATAAAGGGCCTAAAACTGATCCCTGAGGTACGCCACTAATAACATTCCTCCACTCTGACCTCACTCCATTCAGTACAACTCTCTGTTTCCTATTTTTCAGCCATTCAGTTATCCAATTTAAAACGTTCCCACATATCCCATGCAGCTTTAATTTATGAACTAGTCTTCTATGTGGAACCTTATCAAAAGCTTTGCTGAAATCTAAGTAGATCACATCAACTTTCTCACCCCTATCTAATTCTTTAGTTACATAATCCATAAAATCCAGTAAATTAGTTAAACACGATCTATCTTTTCTAAAACCATGCTGAGCATCATTAATTAACCTGCTGCTCTCTAGATGATCAGAAATTCCCTTCTTAACCATCTTCTCAAGAATTTTACAGACTATAGAAGTTAAGCTTACTGGTCTAAAGTTATTTGGGTCCTCTTTGCTTCCCTTTTTAAAAATTGGCACTACATTTGCCAATACCAATATTTTAGATCTGGTTCTTTCAAATGAAGATCACTTGGTTCAGGAATTGACTGTCAGGGAAGCATTAGGAAATAGGGATCATCAGATGGTTCATTTTAACTTGGGAATAGTGAGGGAGGGGTTAATCAGCGATGCTCAGCATGGGTTTAGATCAGGTAGATCATGTTTGACTAACTTACTAGACTTTCTGGAGTTTGTAACAGATCAAGTAGATAAGGGAGAGAATGTAGATATAATTTACTTAGATTTTAGTAAAGCATTTGATAAGGTACCACATAGGAGACTAGTTCATAAATTAAAAATGATTGGGATATGTGGGGGTGTTTCAAATTGGATAGCTGAGTGGCTGAAAGACAGGAAGCAAAGAGTAGTGCTAAATGGTGTAAAGTCAGAGTGGAGGGATGTTATCAGTGGGGTTCCTCAGGGATCAGTTCTCGGTCCATTATTGTTTGTCATCTATATAAACGATCTTGGGGAGGCAGTTAATAATAAAGTGTCAATTTTTGCGGATGATACCAAATTAGCAGCTGTAGTTAAAGATATTGATGATAATTTTAAAGTGCAGGGGGACTTAAATAAATTGTTATCCTGGGCACATAAGTGGCAAATGACTTTCAACCTTGATAAGTGCAAAGTTATTAACATGGGAAAAGATAATAGAGAATTTAACTATGAAATGGATGGGCATTGGCTGAGCTCAGTAGAGGATGAGAAAGATCTAGGAGTAGTAATAGATAAGTCATTAAGGTTTTCTAAGCAGTGTATTGAAGCAAGAAATAGGGCAAATAGAGTGCTGGGTTTTATTAAGAGAAATGTCAGTTACAAAAGTAAGGAGGTTATTCTTAAACTCTATAACTCTTATGTTAGGCCACATCTAGAGTACTGTATACAGGCATGGTCCCCACATTTTAGACACGATATTAACCTTCTTGAGTCAGTGCAACGGAGGGCAACAAAGATTATTCCTTCACTGAGGCACCTTGAATATGAAGATAGACTGAGGGTATTAAATATGTTCTCGTTCGAAAGGAGGTGTGTGAGAGGGGATATGATTGAGCTGTTTAAAATTTTTTCCGGGATAGATAAATTGGATGTTAGCAAGTTTTTTGAGTTAGATGATGGAAATCGGACTAGAGGTCACCACTTGAAAATTAAAAAGCAAGGGTGTAGGTTGGATTTAAGAAAATATTTTTTCACCAATAGAGTGGTAGACTTCTGGAACAAATTGCCGCAGAGGGTAGTAGGTAGTCCAAATCTAAATGTATTTAAGAGTAGGTTGGATGAGTTTATGGGAAGGGAAGGTTGTGATGGTTCCTAAGTTTTGTATATATTAATATTGTTTGTATATATCTATAGCTGCATGATTTCTTTCTTGACAAGCCTTGATTGGTGATACCCTTGTTTCTGGATGCAATCCTCTGGATGTAGTTTTCCTGGGAGTTTGGGTGCCTTGAAAAAGAGGCCGCTTGACTCGGATGACCTATGATGAGCCCTTGTGGCTTTTGTCATCCGTTATATTATATTGTGGGGGACTTTGATTTTGTCTTCCCCTGGTGATGGTGCTTTTTGTGGGTGGGTTTTGACGGAGGCGGATGACCTTTGATAGGCCCTTGTGGCTTTTGTCATCCGTGTAATTATGTTATGTTATGTTATGTTATGTTATGTTTATCAACAAACTCCTTTTACAAAAACTCAAAATTTTTATAGAGGAGATTATGATAAATTACAAAACTTGCTATATCAAATTAGGTGGGATATAGAATTCAGGGGAAAGAATACTTATGAGATGTGTGACACTTTTAAGACTATATTAAACATATTCCAGGAGCAGTATATTCCAATGAAGGCTATTAGGAAGAAATGTAGGAAGCCATTTTGGTGGAATCACAAGATAACTAGGAAAATTTCTGAGAAGAAAAGGGCATACCAGAGATTACAGAGAGAAAGTACTTTTGAGAATTTAAATCATTATTGGTCAACGGGAAATGAGCTAAATAAGATTATTAAGAAGAGCAAAAGGATAGCAGAAATTAATTTAGCTCAAAATAATAATAAAGATCCAATAAAATTCTTTAGTTATGATAAAATTAATAACAAATCTAACAGTGATAAAATAGGGTTGATTAGATATGAAGGGGTTTTGAAAGAATCTGATGAGGAAATAGTAGAGGTTCTTAATGATCATTTTTCTTCAGTATTTACAAAAAAGAATCAAGATAGACTAATTGATAATATTTCTAGGTCAAGGAAAGTAGTGTTGAATACCATTAATGTGAACAGGGAAGTAATTAAAGGGCTTATATTGGAGTTAAATACTAGTAAGTCATCTGGCCCAGACAACATTCATTCTAGGTTACTCATAGAAGGTGTAGATAGTATTGCAGTAGCTCTTGAGAAGTTATATAGTAGATCACTAGAGTTTGGAGAAATACCAAATGATTAGAAATTAGCGTATGTAGTGCCAATTTTTAAAAAGGGAAGTAAAAAGGACCCGAATAGCTTTTTGTGGGTGGGTTTTGACGGAGGCGGATGACCTTTGATAGGCCCTTGTGGCTTTTGTCATACGTCAAATTATGTTATGTTATGTTATGTTAAGCTTAACTCCTATAATTTGTAAAATCCTTGAGAAGATAGTTAAGAAGGGGATTTCTGACCATCTAGAGTATGGTAGGTTAATAAATGATGCTCAACCTGGGTTTAGAAGAGGTAGATCATGTTTACAAAATTTACTGGATTTTATGTATTATGTTACTAAACAATTAAATAAGGGAGAGAATGTTGAGGTAATTTACTTACATTCTAGCAAAGCTTTTGATAAGGTTCCACATAGGAGACTAGTTCACAAATTAAAAATGCATGGGATATGTGGTAAAGTTTTGAGTTGGATAACAATGGCTGAAAGACAGGAAACAGACAATTGTGCTGAAAGGGGTGAGGTCACAGTGGAGGGACATTATCAGTGGTGTACCTCAGGGATGCATTCTAGGCCCTTTATTATTTTTAGTTTATATAAATGATCTTGGGGAGGCTGTAAATACTAAAGTGTCAATTTTTGCTGAGGACCCTAAATTGGCAGCTGTAGTTAAAGAAGTTGAGGGTAGCTTTAAAGTGCAGAGTGACGTAAATAAGTTATTAGCTTGGGCTCAGAAGTGGCAAATGACTTTTAACCTTAAAAAATTCAAAGTTCTTAACATGGGAAGGGATAATAGGGAATTTATCTATGAAATGGATGGGCATTGGCTGAATTTAGTTGAGGTTGAGTAGGACTTAGGCGTAGTAGTAGATAGGTCAGTGAAGTTTTCAAAGCAGTGTATTGAGGCAAAAAATAGACCAAATAGGGTGCTAGGATACATTAAGAGGAATGTTAGCTACAAGAGTAAAGATGTTATCCCTTAACTCTATAACTCGTATGTTAGGCCACATTTAGAATACTGTATACAGGCATGGTCACCACATTTTAGACATGACATCAACATGCTAGAGTCAGTACAAAGGAGGGCAACAACAATAATACTTTTCCTGAAGCACCTTAATAAGAAGATAGACTGATGGTACTAAATATGTTCTCATTTGAGAGAAGATTAGATGATTTATGGGGAGGGAGGGTTAATTTGGGGGTATTAACCAGTATGCATCAGTAATCTGGTCTCCAAAAACTAAAAGAGACAGAGATATGGTGGAGAGGGTACAGCGTAGAGCAACACGCATGGTTCACAGTATCTCTCATCTTTCCTATTCAGAGAGACTAAAAGCCCTTAATCTACCTACCCTGTACTTTAGAAGACAGAGGTCAGATGTTATGCAACTATATAAGATTTCACATGGACATGACGAACTGCAAATAGGAAACCACTGTAAGCTGTGCGACAGGTCAATGTTTGCTCCGGGTCTCTCGACTAACACAAGAGGACACTGCTTTAAGTACCAAGTGCAGAGCTCGTCTGGTCCAAGAGCCAATTTCTTCCCGACAAGAGTCACTTCAATATGAAACAAACTCTCAACAGAAACTGTAACCAGCAAAACTGTAAATATCTTTAAGTCAAGATTAGAAAAAGAATGGAAAAACCACAAAGACCTACACAGTTATATATTCACATATTGAAAAATCCGTTCTGCATACATCAACTAAAAACAACAGTACGGTCTCATTACCCAAGAGGGTACCTATCGACCGGGATTCAAGGTAAATTCAAGGTAAATTAAATTCAAGGTATTCTGGACTCATTCCTGTGGATGTAGTTTTTTTATTATTATATATTACGATTGATTTTGATGAGTCTTGATGATGATGCTTTTTGTTTTTGACACATTCCTGTGTATGGTTTGAATTGTATATTGTAGATATATGATTGGACACAATCCTCTGCATTGTTTAAATTGTATATTGTAGATGCGGATGACCTTTGATAGGCCCTTGTAGCTTTTATCATCTGTGAAATTATGTTATGTTATGATCTGACACAATCCTATGGATGCTTTTTGTGGGTGGTTTTTGACAGATCCAGATGACCTTTGATAGGGTAGCTTTAAAGTGCAGAGTAACTTAAATAAATTATCCCTTGGGCTCAGAAGTGGCAGATGACTTTTAACCTTAAAAAATGCAAAGTTCTTAACATGGGAAGGGATAATAGGGAATTTAGCTATGAAATGAATGGGCATTGGCTGAATTCAGTTGAAGATGAGAAAGGCTTAGTTGTAGTAATAGATAGGTTACTGAAGTTTCCAAAGCAAAAAATAGAGCAAATAGGGTTCTAGGCAGGGGTCGCAAATTACCGATAATATTTTTATCATTAAGTTATCAAGAAAACTTTTGATTACATATGAATTCCTGATAAATTTCTAGTTAAATTAACTATTAGAAATAAAAAATCACATTTATATAGAACTTTTTAAAGAGATCCTTTGCCATTATGAGTTTTTATAATCAATAAAAGTGTTTTATCTTTATTTAGAACGTACAGCATAAGACAGTAATATTCTCCTCAAAAAAATGCTTAAAATGTACATGTCATGAAATGCAAATAGGACAAAAAACCTTATTTAAAGTTCACGTGGTGTAAATATCTAAGGCCTACACATTAAAAACAATCAAAAATATGTGGCAGTATTAAGGGGATACGACATTCATTTTTTCAACTTTATACTATGTTAGATTATCATATATGAAATTAAAGCTCATTAAAAGCCCTTTTATTCCTGCCAAAATCATAATAACCTACGGCGCCATATTAGAGATAAAGGGGGTTCTTTCAGAACCCCTCCTTGAAACCTCATATCTTATAAAAAGCTATAGAATTATTAAAAATTAAGCATTCAAACTCAATTCATGAGCAAGAGATTCACATATGATTTATTTATTATTTGAAATCACTTTCTTTAGTTCTATTAAAATCAGATTTAATGGCGGACTGAAACATATATTTTTCATATATGGTCAACTATAGACTTTGTTCTCAGTTGGATGGGGTGTGTTAGGTGAATAGTTTGGGTATTCTGAATGCCCTGGAATGTAGTTCAATCTATATTCAAATGATGCTAAAAATATAAACCAGTTTTTAGGCGGTTATTTCTTAGCAAATATTTAAAACCACATAGTATAGTTTTGCATTTTGTTCACAAATCTACTTTAAAAATCTATGGAAAATTTCCATGAATGTATAAAATTTTGCATTATCATAATTTTCACTATGTTCTAGTCATGTTGCTAAAACAAAATATATACTATAAAAAAGTGCATAAAACTTGCAATAAAATGATATAAAAATCAATGGGGTAGTTTTGTTTAGTTTTTCACAAATAAACTTTAAATATCTAAGAAAGATTTTCCATGAATGTATACAATTTTGCATTATTTTAATTTTTACTATGTTCTAGTCATATTGTTAAAAAAATAATTATACCATAAAAAAGTGTATAAAATTTTCAATAAAATGATATACACAACCAGAAAATGTGAATATTAAATTAAACAATGTGAAAAGTAACTCAAGAAGAAATGTTATCCAGTAAATTAATGTAACAACATAATTTTCTGAAGTAACGAACTTGTGCAGTGTTTTAGAATATAATTATTATTATCAACACATAGTACAATGTGTACAAAATATATTACCAGTGATTTATTACATCAATCCTTATATAGCACTCGTATTCTCAAAGAACAACGCAGTTAATTTCTTTTGTAAATACAAAAGAAAATTGTTTATTGAACGTAAACTTAAATAATCATAATTGCATAAAGTTGCATTAAATTACTGATAAAAAGGTATTGGTAAATATGCTGTAATGAAATTTAATTTAGCGATAAATTACTGGTAATTTTTTAGCAGTTGCGACCCCTAGTGCTAGGATACATTAAGAGGAATGTTAGCTACAAGAGTAAAGAGGTTATCCATAAATTTAGAGTACTGTACACAAGCATGGTCACCACATTTTAGACATGATATCAACCTGCTAGAGTCAGTACAAAGGAGGGCAATAAAACAATACCTTCCTTGAACCACCTTGAATATGAAGAGAGACTGAGGGTATTAAATATGTTCCCATTTAAAAGATGATGTGTGAGGGTGTAGTGGGCCAAAAATCTAGGCTAACCCCAATCGATCCAACCCGCTTCCTACACTAATCCGGATGTGAGAAATTGAAGGAGAATGAAACGGATTGTATGTACAGTCCTTTACTAACAAAAAAAAATGTACAATAATATTCACAAAAATATGGAGTAAATATGCACACAACAAGCCTATTTACTTACTTACTTTTCATACTTTTGATGACTCCGTCTGTTATTGATGAAGCTGAGTTTGGCTTCCACTCGCACTTGGTTGTCCTTATCCACTCTCCCTGCCTGGCAGACTTCAGGCAGGGTGTTGTGATGATGGCTGGGATATCCCGGTATTGGTGGGTGATCTGTTAGTCCACCCAGCCACCTATCCAATTTTATTTTGGGAATTTCCAGGCTGGTTCCACTTACATTCCGGAGATCCCTAGGAAGGCAGTTGAACAACCGAGGTCCATTGTGGGTGAAGGAGTTGTGGATCTGGGTCTTCATTTGTTGGTTGTTACCTTGGGTCCCTTGGATGTAGCAGAGCCTCCCTTTTCTTGGGTTGTGGTTTGACATAATCCCTACATTTGGTACTCTGTCATCCAGTATCTTCCACACATATAGCACTATGTAGCGCTCCCTTCTCCTCTGCAGGGAGTACAGACTTAGCTGGGATAGTTGCTCCCAGTAGTTTAGGTGTCGTATTCCCTGGATTCTGTTGGTGTAGGTTCACTGAGGAGCTTCTAGGGTAGCTATGTCCTGTATCTTGTATGGAGATCAAAGTTGACAGCAGTATTCAA
Source organism: Ceratothoa steindachneri (assembly GCA_963969495.1). Classification (NCBI taxonomy): domain Eukaryota; kingdom Metazoa; phylum Arthropoda; class Malacostraca; order Isopoda; family Cymothoidae; genus Ceratothoa; species Ceratothoa steindachneri. Next base: position 16,290,701 of record OZ018333.1, on the reverse strand, counting down.
GTCTTGGGAGTACAAGGGATTTCCACAGGGTCTTCATGCAATTCTCTTCCCTTGTGGTGAAGGTTCTCAATACTCTTCCACTCAATTGTTTTGCAGAGTCAATCATTTGGTTGGTGTGGTGGGTGAAGGTAGCGTCACAGCTCATTTGGACTCACAGATCTTTGACATGGTCTTTGCTAATTAGTGGTTGGTCATTGTAGCGGTAACTGGTTGCCATTTTCAGGTCGTTGTTCTTGCCATAGCACAGTAATTCAAATTTCTTCCCATTTAGAGCCATGTTGTTTAATGATGCCCACTGCAACACTTTGTTTAGGTCCTCTTGGAGTTGTTCTGCATCTCCTGTGCAGGATATTTGCTTCTTGATTCTGGTGTCATCTGCAAATGAGGATGCTACTGAGTGTTCCAAGTTTGTGTTTATGTCTCCTATGTAGATAATAAACAGTAGTGGGCCCAGTACTGACCCCTGTGGTACCCAACTTAACACATTACTTGGTTCAGACAGCACTCCTTGGACTGCCACTTGTTGGGTTCTACCCATCAGGAAACTGTGAAGCCATCTTCCAAGTGAACCCTTGATGCTGTGGTCTCGTAACTTTTTTAGAAGAATACCGTGATCAACCTTGTTAAAGGCCTTGGCAAAGTTTAAATAGATGACATCCAGGTTTTGCCCATCTTGGATGTTTTCTAGGACTTTTTGATAGTGTGTCAGTATCTGGGATAGGCATGAACATCCTTGCTTAAAGCCGTGTTGACCATCATTAAAGGCTGCATTTTTCTCCAGCAAGTCAACCATCTTTCTGCAAATGACTCTCTCACAGATCTTGATAAGGTGAGATGTGAGTGCCACTGGCCTGTACTTGCTGGCTTGTCCTTTATTACCTCCCTTATGTATTGGGGTGTTGATGGCAGTCTTCAGCAATTTAGGTACAGTACCGGCTTGCAATGAGAGTGTCCAGAAGATCTGAAGTGGTTTGGCTAGTTCTTTTTTGCATCTTTTTAGCAGTTGGGCATGGCAGCCATCTGGTCCGGCTGCTGCATCAGGATTTATTGTGTCAATTGCTGCTATTATTTCTTCTTCACTTATAGTTATTGTAAATAGCTGTTGGGGAGTACCCGTATTCATAGTGAGGAAGGATTTTGGGTCTGCTATGATCTTGGCTGCACTTGGGTTACTGAAGACCATCTCATATTGACTTTTAAGGATGGCTGCCATTTCCTTTGGTTCATCTGTTGTCTCCCCATTTTCTTCAATGAGGGGGCCTACTGCTGTTCTATTCTTCAGTTTCTTCTTGGCATATGAGAAAAAGTATTTTGAGTTCTCTTTAATGCGAGACACTGCTTCACTTTCTTCTCTCTGGTGTTGTTCCTCATGGGATTGTTTGATTTGCCTCTCTATGTTTTTCATTTGGGCTTTGATCCTCTCTTGCACAGGTTGGAATGTGGTCTTCAATAGTTTTCTTTTTAGCATGCTCCTCCTCCTCATTAAGATTTTTCGGTCTCGGGGTATTTTGTTTCTAGTGTTCTTATTTGTCTTTCTGGGCACATGTCGGAGGCAAATTTCCCTGACACTTTGTGATTATTGTTGTTAGGGTGTTAGCTATGGTTCTCTTGCCTAGGTGTCTTTCCCAGTCTATTTCCTGAATTTCTGACTGGACCTGCTCCCAATTTATGTTTGGGCTGTAGAAGTTCAGGCTTCCCAGTGTGTCTTCCAATCTCCTTTTGTCTCCCTATTGTTCAGTCAACTGGTTTGTGCATGTTTTAACTTGGATTAGCCTATGATCAGACATGATGGTTTCATTGGTCTCATAAGAGTGAATTAGGATGTAGCTGTTGGTAAGTAGGAGATCCAGTATATTATTGCTCCTTGTGGGTTGACTTATGCACTGAGTGAGCAAGTGTTCATTTACAAGCTTTTTTAATTCCCTCATTTGTTGCTTCTCATCGAGAGTACCTCCGTTTACTGCCATATTTGACCAGTTGAGGTGTGGGAAGTTAAAGTCACCCAATATGATTATTTCTGTGGTTTGCCCCCGTAAGGGGCGCGGCGATTTGCCATCCTGGCCGCCGTGCTGACGGGATCCAGCGCTCCGTCCGGCCCCAGCTTAGCCTCTCTTCCTTCCTTCAGATAGCCCGATTTCTCCCCTACCTCGTCGCTTTTCATACAACCTCTCCCACAACTTTCTCTGGTCAGCCTCTAATTTCACAGGGTAGAATGCTGACCTTCTTCTCAAGCCAACCACCCCGGATCGGGGCTGAGGGGGGGAGGGGACATTGTTCCCTAACCCCTCAGCTCCGGTTCGGGATGGGTTTTTTTTAACAACCTGCTTCATCCCCACCCACATCTTCCTCACATCCCTTTTCCTCTCCTCTTCACAACCTATATTTTTTACGCCGTGTCCAAGGTGGAGCCGCCATGCCGAAGGACTGCCAGGCCACCAGGCGGGAGGGGTGGTCCCGAATGGCGGCGCCTGGCTCTGCCGGGCTTGTAAGCACCTCTCGCAGTGCGGGCAACTGCGAGAGGTGATGAGCTATTGCGTCCCGTAATCAAAAGAGGGTCACCATGCCCATGTATGAAAAAAAACAAAAACCCCAACCCCCAACTTCCCCAAAAACATCTACGGAGCCGCCCTCGGGCAGCTCCACCGAGAAAATGGAGGTCCCCCCCCTTGTGCTTGCGCAAGGGACCCTCCATAATTCTTTAACCGGAGAGGAGGCTTACTCCTCTCCTACGCCTACGGGTGTAGGGGACTCCCCCTCACCCCCTTCTCTGGAGGTGCTTTCGGGCACCTCCCTATCTCCAGCGGCAGTCCCTCCTTTGCTTTCTAAGGGGACTGCCAAGAAAGCCAGCAGGCAGCCCATTGCCGACCGCCCCTCGTGCAAGCGGCTCGGTAGGGCAAACCCCCTTAGGGGGGAGAGGGAAGCCAGGCCCCTTCGGTCGCTTCCCTCAAAAGACCTGCTGGCAAGAATTTTGAACCTTGCTGGGGTCAAGGCCTGTGCCTCCCCACACCACCTGACTAGTGACAATACTGCCAAGGGGACCTGCGATGTCCTGGGAGGGGATGGCCAACTGGAGGCCCCTCCTGTGATAGACATGGTCCTTGAGGAGACCCAGCCCCAGACGGTAGGGCCTTCCATGGGGGGGAATTCGGGCTCGGCGCCAAGCACCGAACCCGAATCCGCCCCTATGCAAGGTCCTCCTCAAATGGCTGAGGGCTCCGAGGCAGTAGAAGGAGGGGAGGGATCTCCTCCGACAGGTGCCCCTACGACAACCAGGACCTTCTCCATTTCGGAGAGGGACCTGGCTGAGGCTGGTCCATCTGGCCTGGGGACTTCTGCCGGCGGAGGTGAAAAGCGGGTTCATTCCCCGCCCTCCTCTCCTAAAAAGAAAAAGACTAAAAAGACTCAAAAGACGAAGAAGACTCGGGGCTCCTCTCCATCCGCGGGGGCTGCGGGGACGGATGGGTCTGCTGCCACTTTGGTAGGCGACCAAGCCAAGATCGGCACATCCGGCCCCTCTACCCCCTCGTGTGCGGAGCCCATGACTACGACTAAGACCAAGAATGCACAGGGCGGAGCCTCGATGACATCGGGGCCCCTGATTCAGAGGTTACCTGGCGTTTTCGAGCCCGCTGGCTTCAAACGCTTCCTCGTTATTCGCTCCAATGATGGCACCATGTTGTCCAAGGGCAACATGATCCATCAGAGGAGAGGATTAGCTAGTGCAATTGGTAGAGAGCCGAAGGTAACCCGTTTCTCGGACGGGAGCCTTCTGGCGAATGCGGCGAATCCCGCCGAGGCGGCCAAGATAAGTGCTCTTCGGACACTTCATGGCACCCCGGTGAGTGTGACGCCGCACTCTACCATGAACTTTGTGAAAGGAGTAGTTTATGCGAGGGAACTCGTTGACTACTCCATTGAGGACATCACCCTAGAGCTGGCCGACCATGGGGCGGTCAAGGTCGAACGTGTGATGAGAAAACAGGGAGGGGCCTCGAGACCCACCCCTACACTCTTCGTCACGTTCGACTGTGACAAGCTCCCTGAGTCGGTGCGTGCCGGTTGGTACCGCTACCGCGTGAAGGCATTCGTGCCACTGCCGCGGCGGTGCTATTACTGCCACCGCTTCGGCCATACGAATCGATCATGTAGACGTGCAAAATCGGGGTCACCCGAAGTCTGTGTAAATTGCTCCAAGGTCGCACACGATAAGTCCAAATCGTGTGTGGCCAAGTGTGTCAATTGCGGAGAGCCGCACCCTGCTTCTTCGAAGCAATGTGGTGCATATCTCCTTGAGAAAGAAATCCTGGCCGTTCAGGCCCAGGATCGACTCTCATTCCGCGAGGCAAAGGACTTGGTCCTGGCGCGCCCGGCTCTGCCTGGGACGTCATATGCCTCAATAGTTAGAAAGGCACCCTCTGCTCCTGGCCCATCCAGGCCAACGAGCACGGTTGTTTCCGCGCCCATTCGGAGCCCTTCTGTGGGCTCTACCCAACCTGGGCGCTCCCCTGGTAAAGCTGGCGGCAAAAAGGGTTCATACCCTGCCCCGGCTAAAACCAGGGCTCCCCCCTCCTCCCCCAGCGTGACCGTTTCGCGTAAAGCGAAACGGCCACGCGCCTCCACCGAGTCGTTAGACTCACAGGAGGCAACACCCCTGAAGATGGTCGCTAGGCCATCTTCCGGGGTTCCTAAAGCTGTTCCCCGAAAGGAGGACAGCAACAAAGGAGCTTCGGCCCCTTTGCCCACGCCCCGAGGTGGAGCGAGTGGCTCGGAGACGGTGGTTCCTCGAAAAGAGGGCCCCCCGCCTCCGAAGCCGCAACGCCCGCCTAAAGTTTCGAGGCGGAGGGAGGAAAAGACTCGCATGGCGAGCCCAACCTCCCCCAATAAGTCCTCGAAGGCGACAGCGCCTTCAGCGCTTTGTCCGGCCAACAGCGCCCGGGGTTCTGCCCCCGGGAAGCGTACGGCCATTCCCGTGAGGGTCTTCAATTCGAGGAGGGCCCCCGCGTCTCCTCCGAGCTAGGCCTGGAGGGCATATTCCTTCAATGGAATTGCCGTGGACTCCGGGCCAACTGGGAGGAGCTGCGGAGGCTCGCCTCATCCCGTTCCCCGTTAGCTATTTTTTTGCAGGAGACCATGCTAGGTGCGTGCCCCCTTCCCGCCCTCCCGGGGTATAAGGGTCTTGCGACCCAACCACCGCGGGACGGCCGGGCTGGGGGATGCGCGGTTTACACCCGGCATGATGTCTCCGTTCTTCCTTTCTCTTTAGATACCTCCTTTCAGGCAGTGGCTGTGCAGCTGCACCTGGATAGGAAGTATACTATCATTTCTGCGTACATTCCACCGTCAGCTGACTTCGACGCGGGGGACTTTCGCCGCGTCGTGGCACGGTTGCCGAGGCCCTATCTCTTGCTTGGAGATCTGAACGGCAGGCATCCTCTCTGGGGAGATTACACCATAAATCCCAGGGGACAAGTCCTTGCCGATCTGATCGAAGAGCTTGAGATGGGTGTCCTAAACGTGGATGAGTTTACGCATCACTGTCCGAGAACCGCTTCATTTTCTTGCCTTGACCTATCTTTGTGCTCTTCGGATGCACAGCCTGATTTTGATTGGGGGGTGGTCGATGACCTCCATGGTAGTGATCACTTTCCCATTCAAATATCATTTTCAGGGCAACTGCCGCCTGAGAGACCACCTCGGTGGTGCTTGGCGCGGGCGCGGTGGCCTGCATTTCAGGAAATGACTGAATTCTCTATCTCAGTCAAGGAGTTTAGGTCGGTAGATGAGGCCGTCGAGTTCTTCTCCGGCAACCTCATCGCCGTGGGCCTGACTACTATTCCTAGGACGTCTGGCCGTTTTGCACGCCGACCACTCCCATGGTGGTCGGCCGAGTGTGAGACGGCCCTCAAACAGAAGCGTTATGCCTACATGCGCTATAAGCGCCGCCCGAACGATTTCACCGTCGCTGAATTTCGTCGGGCTAGGGCTAGGTTCCGGTATATTTCGAAGCACGCCCGCCGCTCTTCTTGGCGGGCATACGTGTCTTCACTTAACGGGAAGACCCCTTTAGCTGAGGTGTGGAAGCGAGTCAAAAGGATTCGGGGCAAGTTCTCGCAGGACCCCCCTCCCGTTCTCCAGGAGAATGGGACCGCAATCTCGGACCCCGCGTCCGTGGCGGAATCCTTAGCGACCGCTTTTTCCGCATTCTCTAGCCGTGATGCTGCTCCGCCAGCATTCAATGCACGTCGTGATGTCGCGGAAGGCCGCCGGCTGGACTTTACCTCCAGAGGCGGAGAACCCTTCAACGACAAGTTTACTGTGAGTGAGTTGCGTTCCGCTCTCGCTTCGTGCGCGGACACCGCCCATGGTCCGGACGATGTCCCGTACGCCATGCTTCGACACCTGGGTGAGCGAGGCATGGCCTTTCTATTAGATTTGTTCAACAGGATCTGGGTGGAAGGTCTCCTCCCAGACTCCTGGCGAATCGCTACTGTGCTCGCCTTTCGCAAGCCGGGGAGAGATCACTCTACTCCGACCGGTTTCCGCCCAATCTCTCTAACCTCTTGCGTGTGCAAGTTGATGGAGAAATTGGTAAATGTTAGATTAGCCTTTTTCCTGGACAGCGGAGGCCATCTGTCTTCTGCACAGTGCGGCTTCCGTAAGTTCCACTCCACGTCGGATGCTCTGCTCCGACTGGAAAATGCCGTCTGCGAGGCTTTCCTTCGTAGACAGCACTACGCCACGGTGTTTTTTGATCTGGAGAAAGCCTATGATACCGCATGGCGATACGGTATCATGGAGACTCTCCACACGATGGGGGCGAGGGGACGCCTCCCAATGTTTATATCTGAATTTTTGCGAGATCGTCGATTCCGCGTACGGGTGGGGGGAGCCCTCTCCGGCCCAAAGGAGCAGGAAGAGGGTGTCCCGCAGGGAAGTGTCCTCAGTGTCACACTCTTTGCCCTGAGCATCAACGGCATCACCTCGGTGCTGCCGGAAGATGTTCTCGCTACGCTCTACGTGGACGACCTTTCGATCTCTTTTGGCGCGGCCCAGATGCCAACTCTGGAGCGCCGACTCCAACAGGCATTGAACCGCGTCTCACGCTATGCCGAAGCGCACAGGTTTCGGTTTTCTTTGGCCAAGACTAAGGTGGTGCACTTCTGCCGCCATCCACGGCTTCACCCCGACCCAGATTTGTTTCTTAATGGGGTGCGCCTGGATGTGGTTGAGTCGCACCGTTTCCTTGGTCTTGTATTCGACCGACGCCTCACCTGGGAGGCTCACATTCGCAGCCTTAGGGTCTCTTGTACCCGCGCCATGGACATTCTCCGTTCCGTGACGTTCAGCGCTTGGGGCGCTGATAGGGCTACCGCCTTACTTTTTTATCGATCCTTTGTTCGCTCGAAGCTCGACTACGGATGCGAGTTTTATGCATCCGCAGCCGAGCGTTTATTGCGGAAGGTGGATTCGATCCACCACACCGGCCTTCGCCTTGCGACCGGTGCCTTCCGCACTTCCCCCATTGAGAGCCTGTTGGTCGATGCTGGGGAGATGCCACTCGCTCTGCGCCGCGTGCAGTGCATCACTCGCCTGTACGCGCGAGCCCGGCGCCTCCCCCAGTCGCCAACAGCTCTCACTGCATCCGCAGCTGATCTCGATGGTGCCTATGCCGCCGAGAGACGCCAGTCATACCCTAAGCCCTTTGGGTTTAGGGCCAGGAAACTCCTTCGAGAGGTAGATATAGCTCTCGGGCCGGTGGCGCCCCTGGTTCTGCCCAGGACGCCACCCTGGAGGGTACCACATTTGGCTATTTGTCGCCACGCCTCTGCTCCCAAAGCTTGTACTGCGCCGGGAGTATTGCGTTCGATCTTTTTGGAGCACACATCGTGTCACGCTGGTACCGTGCCAGTGTATACGGATGGCTCCAAGTCCCAAGAGGGGGTCGGCTTCCACGCCGTATCCCCTCTGTTTGAAGTCAGCGGGGCTCTACCAGGCGCTGCGTCTGTCTTCACGGCCGAGCTGGTGGCAATACACCACTCGGTACGGGAGATTACGCGACGTGCCCGGTTCGGAGACCGGATTGTGATTTATAGCGACTCACAAAGCGCCCTGAGTGCTCTCGGGGCATTGGAATCTCCGCATCCCCTGGTTCGCGAAATCCGTGACGCCACGGTTTTGGCGAGCCGGGCAGATGTCGAGATTATCTTCTGCTGGGTTCCTGGACATGTAGGAATTGCGGGGAATGAGCGCGCCGATGAGGGCGCCAAAGAGTCCGCGAGGACTCTGCGACCGGACCAGCGTTTCGCTCTTCCTCACACCGACTACATGGCAGGAATACGGGCAGCTCTTCGGACTGCTTGGCAAAGAAGATGGGAGACGGTCGAGGGGAACTTAAAGTTGCGTGCCATTGCGCCGCGACTGTTCCCATGGACCTATCCCCCAATGCCGCGGCGGCTTCAGGTTGCTTTCTGTCGTCTTCGAATCGGACACACTCGTGTGACGCATCGTTACTTGGTGGAGCGCTCGCATGTGCCCTATTGCAACGACTGCGTCGTCCCCCAGACTGTTCGGCATATTCTTGTCGAATGTCCCAGTCTGGGTGATCTTCGCGCACGATACCTGTCTCGGTACCGGGATGGGCGGGGTCGCTACCGCCTGTCCCTTGTACTCGGGACGAGTGCGTGCACCATGACTGGTGGACTTATTGACTTTTTGGGGGAGGCCGGCCTTCTCCCCTTTATTTAAGGTTCCTTTTTTTGTTATTGTTTTGTTTTAGATTGCACTCTCCTGCACCGGGGTGAGGGGGACCTCCCCCCGCTGCCGGAGATTGCTTCGATTGTTAAGTTTTTCAAATTTATATTGATTGTTAAGTTTTCATATTTTAACTTTAAAGTAGCCTAATTCTAGGCTGTCGTGTTTTTCGGCGACTTATGCCCAAGTGGGTAGTTGCCAGATGGGCTCTATAAAAAAAAAAAAAAAAAAAAAAAAAATCTGTGGTTTGCTTAGGGAGATTGTTCAATGCCACATTGATTTTTGTGTGAACTTCATGAAACTTTTCTGCTGTGGTGTTTGGGAGTCTGTACACTGTGATGACTATCAAGTCTAACTTCTTTATGTAGATTGATAAAAGTTCTATTGTGCCATTGGAGAAAGCTTCTACATTTTCTGTACTGGTTGCTAAGTCATCCCGGATATAGTTGACTACCCCTCTATGGTTTCTGTTCTGCCTGTTGGTCCTAAAGATGGTGTAGTTTTTTATGTTGATCTTGGCATCCAGGTTGTCTCTAGTCAAGTGAGTTTTGGTAAATGCCAGGAATACTATATTTTCTTCTTGAGCTGTCTCCTTCAGCATTGGAATTTTGGCCTGGTTTGTCTTTGGATAGAGACCCCTTATATTGCTGAACAGGAAAGTGCTTACTGTTGGTTGTTGCACCCTCAGCCCACTTCCAGTCTGTCCATGAGGTAGTCCATTGTTTCCCTGGACTTCCTCCCTATCACCAGTATCTTCTCCATGAACTTCTCGAATAAAGAAGTCTCCTGAGTATTATTGTTATTAGGGTTAGGCCTTTAACTTTCCTCCACAGTTTTCCTAGACTGATGTCGTTGTGGTATTCCTTGTTTAAGGTTAGGTATCTTAGGTCTAGTTGACTGGTTCCTGTGATGCTGTGTAGGTCCGGTGGGGTCCTCTTCCTTAATTCTCCTCCTCCTTGTTCCTTTGATATGGGGGTAGGAACAGTCCATTTTGAAACATTTCCGGTTCCGGAGGGCATTCTGGCATAGTGTGGGATGGAAGTCAGGGCATTTTTTGCCAAGTGTGCAGCATAGCTATTTGTCCAAGCCATGGTTCATGAGTTTTGTGCATGACTTGGGATGGTTATGGCTGCATTCCTCTCCTTTAACCCCATATATGCATTTGTTCTGGGAATAGTATTTACATATCTTGGTTTTACTTCCTGTGGGGCAAGATTGATGTACTTCGGTTAAATCAGAGGGCGTAGCTGTGGGTGAAGATGTTTGCACTCTTGTGGGTGGTGTTTGTGTTGTGGGTAGAGGTGTCAGTGCTATGGGTATGAGTGTTTGTGCTGTGGGTTGTATTTTTTGGTCTCCGGTGGGTGGTTGTATATGTGTATGTTTGACTGCATCTGAGTACTGGTACTTGTGTATATCTCCTAGGCTGACTGTCTTCACTAGCCTATCTGACTTTGGGAGGGTCTGTGGTGAAAGTAGCTGGCTGGTCTCATGTTTGTGTGTGGTGGGAGGAGACCTGTTTGTCTTGGAGATTGCCCCAGTATTTTTTAGTACTTCCTTGTGTTTCTGGATAGCAGCTTCTGCCTGGCACATCTACTCTGACTTATCTTTGTATTTCTCCTCGCAACACTCCCTGCAGTGAATTTCCTGTTTGTTTTGGCATGGCTCATTATTTGGAATGTGCCTAGTTCACTACAATAATAGTGTAGCCACTGGAGGCAGTCATCACAGCAAATTGTATATTCTTCATTTTCTGCTGTGAATTTCTTCCACATTGGCAGCATTCTTCGTAGTTTTGGGCAGGTTTATTTATGTTTTGCTATCCCGGCATTTTTGAGTATCCGCTGTTTCGCCGTTTATATCTTGCGTTATCACTGCAATCTTATATTGTTCGGCTGTATTTCTTAGTTATTTTATTTTATCTTGCATTATGAGATAAATTTTGAATAATACTTAATTGTAATCTACACTGTATGGATAGAAAATATATATACAAATACTAAAGAAGAGACAGCAATTACAAAAAGAAGAGACAACAAAAAAGAAGAGATAACAAAAAGAGGAGTTATCTTACGTGGTTCCACAGTTTATGATTTTCCAGCCCCCTTGGGGAAAATCTTGCCAGCAGTCACTCTTGTGACAAAAATTGGGTGTGCATGTCTATGGGGTCTGGTGCCTCCGAGCTCAATTTTCTTTAAGATCCAGTCACTTCTGTAGGCTATTAAAGCCCTCCGCAATCAACTACTATTATAAGACTTATCAAGTTTCATTTAAATTTCTTCAAAATGTTTTTATTCCAGTCACTCTTACAAAATGCAGGCAATGTTTATTTATTTCTTTACTTGAGTGCTGTCTCAGAAAAATATTTAATAAGGGGAGATATGATTGGGCTTTTTAAAATCTGTTCTGAGATGGATAAGTTGGATTTTAGCAAGTTATTTGTATTGGAAGGTAGTAATAGGACTAGGGGTCACTACTGAAATATTTTAATAAACAGAGGTGTAGGTTGGATGTTTTAAAATATTTTTGCCATCTGAGACAGTAGACAGTCCAAACTTGAATGTTTTCAAATGCAGATTAGATGATTATATGGGGAGGGAGGGTTAACCTTTATGGGGGAAGGGGGATTCTGAACCAATTCCAATGAATGCACTTTTTTTATTTTTGTATATTATGATTGATTTGGAATTTAACGAGTCTTGATGATGATGCTTTTTGTTTTTGACACATTCCTGTGGATGGTTCTAATTGTATATTATAGTTGCATGACCTGACACAATCCTCTGGATTGATTAAATTTTATATTGTAGATGCATGATATGACAATCCTCTGGATTGATTAAATTGTATATTGTAGATGCATGATTTGACAATCCTATGGATGTATTTGGTGTGTGGGTTTTGACAGATGTGGATGACCTTTGATTGGGCCATCTTGCTTTTGTCATCTATGAAATTATGTTAAAACTTTATGCCTCTCCAAGATATGAATGTATCCACAATAAAGAGCCCATTAAAAATGTATCTACCCCGTAAGGGGCGCGGCGATTTGCCATCCTGGCCGCCGTGCTGACGGGATCCAGCGCTCCGTCCGGCCCCAGCTTAGCCTCTCTTCCTTCCTTCAGATAGCCCGATTTCTCCCCTACCTCGTCGCTTTTCATACAACCTCTCCCACAACTTTCTCTGGTCAGCCTCTAATTTCACAGGGTAGAATGCTGACCTTCTTCTCAAGCCAACCACCCCGGATCGGGGCTGAGGGGGGGGGGGGGACATTGTTCCCTAACCCCTCAGCTCAGGTTCGGGATGGGGTTTTTTTAACAACCTGCTTCATCCCCACCCACATCTTCCTCACATCCCTTTTCCTCTCCTCTTCACAACCTATATTTTTTACGCCGTGTCCAAGGTGGAGCCGCCATGCCGAAGGACTGCCAGGCCACCAGGCGGGAGGGGTGGTCCCGAATGGCGGCGCCTGGCTCTGCCGGGCTTGTAAGCACCTCTCGCAGTGCGGGCAACTGCGAGAGGTGATGAGCTATTGCGTCCCGTAATCAAAAGAGGGTCACCATGCCCATGTATGAAAAAAAACAAAAACCCCAACCCCCAACTTCCCCAAAAACATCTACGGAGCCGCCCTCGGGCAGCTCCACCGAGAAAATGGAGGTCCCCCCCCTTGTGCTTGCGCAAGGGACCCTCCATAATTCTTTAACCGGAGAGGAGGCTTACTCCTCTCCTACGCCTACGGGTGTAGGGGACTCCCCCTCACCCCCTTCTCTGGAGGTGCTTTCGGGCACCTCCCTATCTCCAGCGGCAGTCCCTCCTTTGCTTTCTAAGGGGACTGCCAAGAAAGCCAGCAGGCAGCCCATTGCCGACCGCCCCTCGTGCAAGCGGCTCGGTAGGGCAAACCCCCTTAGGGGGGAGAGGGAAGCCAGGCCCCTTCGGTCGCTTCCCTCAAAAGACCTGCTGGCAAGAATTTTGAACCTTGCTGGGGTCAAGGCCTGTGCCTCCCCACACCACCTGACTAGTGACAATACTGCCAAGGAGACCTGCGATGTTCTGGGAGGAGATGGCCAACTGGAGGCCCCTCCTGTGATAGACATGGTCCTTGAGGAGACCCAGCCCCAGACGGTAGGGCCTTCCATGGGGGGGAATTCGGGCTCGGCGCCAAGCACCGAACCCGAATCCGCCCCTATGCAAGGTCCTCCTCAAATGGCTGAGGGCTCCGAGGCAGTAGAAGGAGGGGAGGGATCTCCTCCGACAGGTGCCCCTACGACAACCAGGACCTTCTCCATTTCGGAGAGGGACCTGGCTGAGGCTGGTCCATCTGGCCTGGGGACTTCTGCCGGCGGAGGTGAAAAGCGGGTTCATTCCCCGCCCTCCTCTCCTAAAAAGAAAAAGACTAAAAAGACTCAAAAGACGAAGAAGACTCGGGGCTCCTCTCCATCCGCGGGGGCTGCGGGGACGGATAGGTCTGCTACCACTTTGGTAGGCGACCAAGCCAAGATCGGCACATCCGGCCCCTCTACCCCCTCGTGTGCGGAGCCCCTGACTACGACTAAGACCAAGAATGCACAGGGCGGAGCCTCGATGACATCGGGGCCCCTGATTCAGAGGTTACCTGGCGTTTTCGAGCCCGCTGGCTTCAAACGCTTCCTCGTTATTCGCTCCACTGATGGCACCATGTTGTCCAAGGGCAACATGATCCATCAGAGGAGAGGATTAGCTAGTGCAATTGGTAGAGAGCCGAAGGTAACCCGTTTCTCGGACGGGAGCCTTCTGGCGAATGCGGCGAATCCCGCCGAGGCGGCCAAGATAAGTGCTCTTCGGACACTTCATGGCCCCCCGGTGAGTGTGACGCCGCACTCTACCATGAACTTTGTGAAAGGAGTAGTTTATGCGAGGGAACTCGTTGACTACTCCATTGAGGACATCACCCTAGAGCTGGCCGACCATGGGGCGGTCAAGGTCGAACGTGTGATGAGAAAACAGGGAGGGGCCTCGAGACCCACCCCTACACTCTTCGTCACGTTCGACTGTGACAAGCTCCCTGAGTCGGTGCGTGCCGGTTGGTACCGCTACCGCGTGAAGGCATTCGTGCCACTGCCGCGGCGGTGCTATTACTGCCACCGCTTCGGCCATGCGAATCGATCATGTAGACGTGCAAAATCGGGGTCACCCGAAGTCTGTGTAAATTGCTCCAAGGTCGCACACGATAAGTCCAAATCGTGTGTGGCCAAGTGTGTCAATTGCGGAGAGCCGCACCCTGCTTCTTCGAAGCAATGTGGTGCATATCTCCTTGAGAAAGAAATCCTGGCCGTTCAGGCCCAGGATCGACTCTCATTCCGCGAGGCAAAGGACTTGGTCCTGGCGCGCCCGGCTCTGCCTGGGACGTCATATGCCTCAATAGTTAGAAAGGCACCCTCTGCTCCTGGCCCATCCAGGCCAACGAGCACGGTTGTTTCCGCGCCCATTCGGAGCCCTTCTGTGGGCTCTACCCAACCTGGGCGCTCCCCTGGTAAAGCTGGCGGCAAAAAGGGTTCATACCCTGCCCCGGCTAAAACCAGGGCTCCCCCCTCTTCCCCCAGCGTGACCGTTTCGCGTAAAGCGAAACGGCCACGCGCCTCCACCGAGTCGTTAGACTCACAGGAGGCAACACCCCTGAAGATGGTCGCTAGGCCATCTTCCGGGGTTCCTAAAGCTGTTCCCCGAAAGGAGGACAGCAACAAAGGAGCTTCGGCCCCTTTGCCCACGCCCCGAGGTGGAGCGAGTGGCTCGGAGACGGTGGTTCCTCGAAAAGAGGGCCCCCCGCCTCCGAAGCCGCAACGCCCGCCTAAAGTTTCGAGGCGGAGGGAGGAAAAGACTCGCATGGCGAGCCCAACCTCCCCCAATAAGTCCTCGAAGGCGACAGCGCCTTCAGCGCTTTGTCCGGCCAACAGCGCCCGGGGTTCTGCCCCCGGGAAGCGTACGGCCATTCCCGTGAGGGTCTTCAATTCGAGGAGGGCCCCCGCGTCTCCTCCGAGCTAGGCCTGGAGGGCATATTCCTTCAATGGAATTGCCGTGGACTCCGGGCCAACTGGGAGGAGCTGCGGAGGCTCGCCTCATCCCGTTCCCCGTTAGCTATTTTTTTGCAGGAGACCATGCTAGGCGCGTGCCCCCTGCCTGCCCTCCCGGGGTATAAGGGTCTTGCGACCCAACCACCGCGGGACGGCCGGGCTGGGGGATGCGCGGTTTACACCCGGCATGATGTCTCCGTTCTTCCTTTCTCTTTAGATACCTCCTTTCAGGCAGTGGCTGTGCAGCTGCACCTGGATAGGAGGTATACTATCATTTCTGCGTACATTCCACCGTCAGCTGACTTCGACGCGGGGGACTTTCACCGCGTCGTGGCACGGTTGCCGAGGCCCTATCTCTTGCTTGGAGATCTGAACGGCAGGCATCCTCTCTGGGGAGATTACACCATAAATCCCAGGGGACAAGTCCTTGCCGATCTGATCGAAGAGCTTGAGATGGGTGTCCTAAACGTGGATGAGTTTACGCATCACTGTCCGAGAACCGCTTCATTTTCTTGCCTTGACCTATCTTTGTGCTCTTCGGATGCACAGCCTGATTTTGATTGGGGGGTGGTCGATGACCTCCATGGTAGTGATCACTTTCCCATTCAAATATCATTTTCAGGGCAACTGCCGCCTGAGAGACCACCTCGGTGGTGCTTGGCGCGGGCGCGGTGGCCTGCATTTCAGGAAATGACTGAATTCTCTATCTCAGTCAAGGAGTTTAGGTCGGTAGATGAGGCCGTCGAGTTCTTCTCCGGCAACCTCATCGCCGTGGGCCTGACTACTATTCCTAGGACGTCTGGCCGTTTTGCACGCCGACCACTCCCATGGTGGTCGGCCGAGTGTGAGACGGCCCTCAAACAGAAGCGTTATGCCTACATGCGCTATAAGCGCCGCCCGAACGATTTCACCGTCGCTGAATTTCGTCGGGCTAGGGCTAGGTTCCGGTATATTTCGAAGCACGCCCGCCGCTCTTCTTGGCGGGCATACGTGTCTTCACTTAACGGGAAGACCCCTTTAGCTGAGGTGTGGAAGCGAGTCAAAAGGATTCGGGGCAAGTTCTCGCAGGACCCCCCTCCCGTTCTCCAGGAGAATGGGACCGCAATCTCGGACCCCGCGTCCGTGGCGGAATCCTTAGCGACCGCTTTTTCCGCATTCTCTAGCCGTGATGCTGCTCCGCCAGCATTCAATGCACGTCGTGATGTCGCGGAAGGCCGCCGGCTGGACTTTACCTCCAGAGGCGGAGAACCCTTCAACGACAAGTTTACTGTGAGTGAGTTGCGTTCCGCTCTCGCTTCGTGCGCGGACACCGCCCATGGTCCGGACGATGTCCCGTACGCCATGCTTCGACACCTGGGTGAGCGAGGCATGGCCTTTCTATTAGATTTGTTCAACAGGATCTGGGTGGAAGGTCTCCTCCCAGACTCCTGGCGAATCGCTACTGTGCTCGCCTTTCGCAAGCCGGGGAGAGATCACTCTACTCCGACCGGTTTCCGCCCAATCTCTCTAACCTCTTGCGTGTGCAAGTTGATGGAGAAATTGGTAAATGTTAGATTAGCCTATTTCCTGGACAGCGGAGGCCATCTGTCTTCTGCACAGTGCGGCTTCCGTAAGTTCCACTCCACGTCGGATGCTCTGCTCCGACTGGAAAATGCCGTCTGCGAGGCTTTCCTTCGTAGACAGCACTACGCCACGGTGTTTTTTGATCTGGAGAAAGCCTATGATACCGCATGGCGATACGGTATCATGGAGACTCTCCACACGATGGGGGCGAGGGGACGCCTCCCAATGTTTATATCTGAATTTTTGCGAGATCGTCGATTCCGCGTACGGGTGGGGGGAGCCCTCTCCGGCCCAAAGGAGCAGGAAGAGGGTGTCCCGCAGGGAAGTGTCCTCAGTGTCACACTCTTTGCCCTGAGCATCAACGGCATCACCTCGGTGCTGCCGGAAGATGTTCTCGCTACGCTCTACGTGGACGACCTTTCGATCTCTTTTGGCGCGGCCCAGATGCCAACTCTGGAGCGCCGACTCCAACAGGCATTGAACCGCGTCTCACGCTATGCCGAAGCGCACAGGTTTCGGTTTTCTTTGGCCAAGACTAAGGTGGTGCACTTCTGCCGCCATCCACGGCTTCACCCCGACCCAGATTTGTTTCTTAATGGGGTGCGCCTGGATGTGGTTGAGTCGCACCGTTTCCTTGGTCTTGTATTCGACCGACGCCTCACCTGGGAGGCTCACATTCGCAGCCTTAGGGTCTCTTGTACCCGCGCCATGGACATTCTCCGTTCCGTGACGTTCAGCGCTTGGGGCGCTGATAGGGCTACCGCCTTACTTTTTTATCGATCCTTTGTTCGCTCGAAGCTCGACTACGGATGCGAGTTTTATGCATCCGCAGCCGAGCGTTTATTGCGGAAGGTGGATTCGATCCACCACACCGGCCTTCGCCTTGCGACCGGTGCCTTCCGCACTTCCCCCATTGAGAGCCTGTTGGTCGATGCTGGGGAGATGCCACTCGCTCTGCGCCGCGTGCAGTGTATTACTCGCCTGTACGCGCGAGCCCGGCGCCTCCCCCAGTCGCCAACAGCTCTCACTGCATCCGCAGCTGATCTCGATGGTGCCTATGCCGCCGAGAGACGCCAGTCATACCCTAAGCCCTTTGGGTTTAGGGCCAGGAAACTCCTTCGAGAGGTAGATATAGCTCTCGGGCCGGTGGCGCCCCTGGTTCTGCCCAGGACGCCACCCTGGAGGGTACCACATTTGGCTATTTGTCGCCACGCCTCTGCTCCCAAAGCTTGTACTGCGCCGGGAGTATTGCGTTCGATCTTTTTGGAGCACACATCGTGTCACGCTGGTACCGTGCCAGTGTATACGGATGGCTCCAAGTCCCAAGAGGGGGTCGGCTTCCACGCCGTATCCCCTCTGTTTGAAGTCAGCGGGGCTCTACCAGGCGCTGCGTCTGTCTTCACGGCCGAGCTGGTGGCAATACACCACTCGGTACGGGAGATTACGCGACGTGCCCGGTTCGGAGACCGGATTGTGATTTATAGCGACTCACAAAGCGCCCTGAGTGCTCTCGGGGCATTGGAATCTCCGCATCCCCTGGTTCGCGAAATCCGTGACGCCACGGTTTTGGCGAGCCGGGCAGATGTCGAGATTATCTTCTGCTGGGTTCCTGGACATGTAGGAATTGCGGGGAATGAGCGCGCCGATGAGGGCGCCAAAGAGTCCGCGAGGACTCTGCGACCGGACCAGCGTTTCGCTCTTCCTCACACCGACTACATGGCAGGAATACGGGCAGCTCTTCGGACTGCTTGGCAAAGAAGATGGGAGACGGTCGAGGGGAACTTAAAGTTGCGTGCCATTGCGCCGCGACTGTTCCCATGGACCTATCCCCCAATGCCGCGGCGGCTTCAGGTTGCTTTCTGTCGTCTTCGAATCGGACACACTCGTGTGACGCATCGTTACTTGGTGGAGCGCTCGCATGTGCCCTATTGCAACGACTGCGTCGTCCCCCAGACTGTTCGGCATATTCTTGTCGAATGTCCCAGTCTGGGTGATCTTCGCGCACGATACCTGTCTCGGTACCGGGATGGGCGGGGTCGCTACCGCCTGTCCCTTGTACTCGGGACGAGTGCGTGCACCATGACTGGTGGACTTATTGACTTTTTGGGGGAGGCCGGCCTTCTCCCCTTTATTTAAGGTTCCTTTTTTTGTTATTGTTTTGTTTTAGATTGCACTCTCCTGCACCGGGGTGAGGGGGACCTCCCCCCGCTGCCGGAGATTGCTTCGATTGTTAAGTTTTTCAAATTTATATTGATTGTTAAGTTTTCATATTTTAACTTTAAAGTAGCCTAATTCTAGGCTGTCGTGTTTTTCGGCGACTTATGCCCAAGTGGGTAGTTGCCAGATGGGCTCTATATAAAAAAAAAAAAAAAAAAAAAAAAAATGTATCTAAAGAAATACAGTGTAATCTAGTTGAATTAGAAAAAAATATACCTACTTAAATCTTCATCTCCCAAAACCTAAACAATTATGAACTTGGAAAACAAAAATATAGTCATATATGAGACACTTTGATCTATTCTTAAAGAATATTGAACAGTCATGGAAATGAATATTGCATCTCAACAAGCAGTTAATAGAATGTCCTTATATTTTAATTAAGTAGGGTTTTTAAAGAAATTAGCTGATAGTAAGGGTGGGTATAGGATTCTATTTAGGGATTAATTTTATAAACTAAACAAAATTACTGATAGACAAGATTTTTCAATGGAATTCATATAGTTTTCCAAATAAATTACCATTTCTCCAGTTAATCCTAAATGAATAATACATTCTATCGATCATATGTTTACAAGAGACCAGACTTAACAATGAATATGACGTATTTAAATGGATATATTTTGAGAGAGGATAGAAATGTACATGTATGTGGTGCATTACTTGGTATAGCTTCTTGCATACTATGTATTCCACTGGATCTTAACTCAGATCTAAAAGCATTAGCTGACCAAATAATTTACCATCTCAAACCTTCATAGTATGCTCCATTTACATCTCAACTAATGTAACATTAACATCACAAACACTAACCCATCTCTATAGACAACTTCCTTACCAGTATTAATGACTGGTGACTTTAAAGGACTCTACTCTATGTGGGGATCATCACACTATTGTCCTAGAGGAAACTCAATTTCTGATTTTAAGGAAGATTCAGACCTATTATAATGAACTTAGGGGCTACCTCTCTCACCTTGACTTATCTTTATGCTCCCATTCTCCGAAAACCATTTTTCATTGGAGAGTTTTGTCAGATCTGTTTAATAGTGACCATTTCCCAGTACTCTTTGAAACAGCCCTAAAAGTCAGATCATATACAAGACCAAAATGGCACCTTAAAGGCAATCTAACTGATTTCATAACAATTTAAAAATTCCTACAATAAATGGTGTGGATAATATAAATAATGCTTGCTCCTTAGTCACTACAGCTATCATTAAATGTGCAAATAAATATGTCCCAAAGTCATCACAAATATCTTTTTAATAAAAGCTTTTTGGACCTGTTAAAAACATATGACTCAAGAAAAAATGGTAAAGATTTGTTTTAACATAAATGTGCACAGTAATTTAAAAATGTGGTTTTCTTATGCAGATTTATATGTTCTTTTCAGCTCTAACACTTGTTTTTCCCCAAAATGCATTCCTTGGCCATAATAGACCAAAGGTACATATTAGGAAACGTATGCATTTTGAAAACTAGTTTCAGATCTGAAAACTACACATAAAACTGCATAAGAAAAACACATTATAAAAATCATTTAAAAGATCAAGAACCAGATGTTGTAGCGGGCCGAAAGTCTAGACTATCCTGCATTCCAACCTTATCCTAGGATTTAAGGACCTAGAGAACCCAGAGGAAGAATTGATACGATTTGATATACAGTCCTTTACTTTACAAAAAAATAGTTATATTTACAGTTTATATTTACAAAAAAATAGATAAACACCAGTGCACATTCAAATAAATATTTTATACAAATTGTAATTTCCCAACCGAAAACAAAATAAAGTATGATGGGCACAGAGAACAAATGTCAACAACCCAACCAAGGTCCACAAATCAATCACAACAAAAAAAAAACACCTAAACGAGAAGGGGCACAGAGCTATTTCTTGGTGCTGTGTGGGGGGGGGGGGGGTATTAGCAGTCTTCTCAAATAAGAAGGGGCAAAGGCTTGTCAGCCAATGCAGGTAGGCAGTGCAAGTACCGTCCTCCGTTTCAGGGCTGGGCGGAGCACTCACCTCGAGGTCCACTCTCTAAGTGAACATCCACATGCACACGACAAATTCCTGTTTATAACTTTTATAATTCCTGATATTTACTGTTATGCTTTATAACTGATTTAACAAAATATATCTTTTGTTAAATTGTGGCAAAGTAATATCTTTGAAAAGAGAATACAATTGGTTAACATTATTCATAAAAAAAATCGGAAGGAAAATTATACCCACACACTCACACAGAGGTAGGGAAAGATATATGTAAAAGGGGGTGGGAGAATGGCCCTACAGATACACACACACACCCCTCCTTCCTTAAGCCATTCAATCACAGTAACATACAATCAGCTTTTCAATCACTCTTCACGGTACCACTTGTGCTCAATCACACCCTTCTGCACCCATTCACACTCTTCTACTGGTCCTTGGCTACGCATAGCAATTGGTCAGGGTTGTTCATCAGTCGTCCTGTCAGTCTCATCGTCAATATTGATCATCTCATCAACCATACTCTTAGCCCTCATTACCAGTTCTCCCATCTCACGACAGAATTATTTGATACTCTTCCGTTCAGAACCTTCACTCTTCATACCCCCATTCATCAGCTCCTCACTCACAGCTCTCATCCAACTCAAGGTACACTCTTGCGAAACAGACAGGCCACTCACATCCCCTGTATTCTCAACAGGCATACCAGAAACCCCTTTGACTGGTTCCCACCAGAAACCTGAAAAATCAACCACTTCATCATTCACTACATCAAACTCACCCCTACTATTACAATTCATAAAACCCGAAAAGTTAGCCACACTAGGTTCATTCTGCCCAAACACACTATCATTCATACTGTTCCCAAAACCAGAAAAATCAGGCACAGGCAGCTCACTCACTCGTCTACATATACCAGTCAAATCACTCACTGTTTTTGCAAACACTCAATCTCTCTTTCAAGCTCCCGCATACCAGAAAGATTCTGCTCAAACTTACTTTCATTCGTACTTGCATTCTTCCTTTCACTCTTCTTTGATACATTCAACTTACCCTTCACTTCTTTCATGTTTCAATACTTTTGCATGTAATTCAAATGAACAGAACTTTTCATGCGCTTCACACCATACACTCTGCTCACTTTCACTCAAACGAAACCTATCTTTCACTCGCCTTTCAAAATTCATCACATACTAACATGGGGACATTCCAGTTGCACTATGCACAGTCAAATTATATGCTCACAACACTCTTCCCAGACATACATCCCAGTCATTCACTGTCGTACTCATCATTCTCAAGATCTCAACACAAGGTTCTTATCGTACATTCAGCCAATCCATTTGAAGATGGTACATACAGAGTTGTTCTCACATGCTCCACACCATTCTCTCTCAACATTTGCTCAAACACTTCTACTAATTCAGGCCCATTATCACTCAGACATCTTCTAGGCTTCCATACACATAGGAAAACACAACTGCTCAACCATACGCGCAACAGTCACACTCATTTTATCTCTGACAGGCGCTGCATACACAAACCTTCTTTTATGATAAACCATCACAACCATACCAACATTCCCAGCACTCGTACATGGCAAAGAGACACAATCAATCACTACCAATTCAAACGGTTCTTTTGCATCAACTTTCAACATCAGTGGACACCTTTCACATGTAGTCGCTACATTATTCAGAACAGTTCTCAGAAACGGATGGAACACATACTCTTTCATACACTCCCACAGCTTAAACTTACCCATATGCCCATAATTATCATGCACAACTTTCACCAGACCAATCATACGAACCAAGTACATACATATCATCACCACCCTTCACATGCCTCACAAAATATACATCATCCATACAAACAACAAAATCCTTAGCATACCTTTTAAAATCACTTAAATACTCAGGCCATTCATTCAAATCAGCACTCATCATTACAAACCTCTTCAACTCACTGAAAAAAGGACACATCTCTTGCATCTCTAGAATATCATCATCACTTAAAATCTCATTATCATCATCCATGACCAATTCAATCATACTACAAAATTTGAAAACATTCTTCGCATACTCATTCCACCTCATCAACTCACATTCACCTTTCATAACACAATCTGTATCAGCATCCAAGGACAAATCATTCAATCTCATAAACTCCACACCAAGCAGAAAACAACATGGCATTTGCTCATCTTTCAGAATCCCAAAGTCATGCTTCACATTCACACCATTACCCAAACTCACTTTCAGACTAACCTGTTCCCATGCTATTCTCTAATCCACTTATCCGTAACTTCACAGGTTCATGCTCGCAACATCTAAACTCTTCATACTTACTCAGAATCCTCTCATCCACTAAAGACACTTGCGCTCCAGTATCAATCAAACCACAGATCAACCTTTCACCAACTTTCACTCTCACTTCCAGCATATCATTTTGAAAACTAGTTTCAGATCTGAAAACTACACATAAAACTGCATAAGAAAAACCATTATAAAAATTATTTAAAAGATTGAGAACCAGACCTGACCTAATCGTCTAATTTAAGATGACGATAGCGCAGCCTAGTTTATGCTATTTCCACCAAAACTTAAAATTTTTTTAGATACTTTTAGAATGAGGGCTTTGCTCCTATACCCCCTTGCCCTTTGAAACTTTAAAAAGAACTTGTAATATTCCTAATTCAAATTTGGATGCAAAAGTCGATTGCTAAATGTCATTAGGCTTCTAGTTTGAATTAAAGCTTCAGACAGAGAACAGTTTATAAATAAAAGGCTAGCACTTGTTTGAATATGGGCATTAGAAAGGATTGTCCCCTTAAATGCACTAATGGAAAATTTGCCCAGTTTTTTTTTCGCCCTTTTGAATCCTTTAATCCCGACCTACCACAGCTACTGCATGCCATTATACCATATAAACTAAAAAAAAGACAGCCATGAATCATTTGAAATATACGAGAATGTAAAATGAAATGCTTTTGGGTAATCAGCAAAAGATACATGTGCAGATTACTTGCAGATCTAAAAAAAAAGCTGCTATTGGTTGAATATCCCCAAAAGATGCATGCACAGATCCCCTCCAAATCTAAAACAGCCATTTCTAGGCAAAATAGTCAGGCCAAAAGTTGAAGGAATGAGGATGAAAAACTAGGTTTTGATAGTGGTCAGGGAAATTTAATGGCTCAAAGTGAGGCAGGGATAGGAAGCAAACAAAGATTTGTAGAAGGTAGGCAGGCTAATGGAAGTGCTTTAGGGTTAAATTACTTGAGTAGTAATAGTGGTCAGGGAAATACAAGAGTACAGGGTCGGGGAAGGAGAGAAAGGAGATGCAGAGGAGATAGGCCCTCAGGTGCTTCAGGGATAGGTGGGCTGAGTTGTCTGTACACAAATGCTCGTAGTCTTAGAAATAAGAGGGATGAATTATTGTTATATCATTCATGAAGATATAGATATAATATGTATAGTTGAATCATGGGGTAATGAAAATATATTTAATGATAATGTCAGTGAATTTGAACTAGAAGGTAATACTATGTACATTAATCAAAGGAGAGATAGGACTGGTGGTGGGTTGATTATTTATATCAGAAATAGCATTTCTTCAAACCTAAATAAATCTATAAAGCAAGGAGAAGGTGAATCATTATGGATAGATATTAAGGTTGGTAACAATAGGAAAATACACTTGGGAGCTTTTTATAGACCACCAGGACAGACTGATTGCATCGATGAGTTAATGATTAGGGAAATAAGTAAAGGATGCAAAGATGCAGTTATTCTTGGTGACTTTAATTTAACTTATGTAGACTGGGAAAATATGATAGGAAGAGATAGAGCAAGTTGTAAGTTTATGGAGTGTTTGGAGGATAACTTTTGGACCCAATTTGTTAATAAGCCAACAAGGGGTGCCAATATATTAGATCTAACTCTTTCAAATGATGATCACTTAGTTCAAGGATTGAGTGTAGGGGAATCATTGGGAAACAGTGATCATCAGATGTTTCGGTTTAATTTGCAAATAGTTAAGGGTAGAACAGAGACAAACTCCACAAGAATTCCAAATTTTTATAGGGGAGATTACGATAAATTACGCAGCATGCTAAATCAGATTAGGTGGGATATAAGAACATAAGAAAAGAAGGAGACTGCAAAAGACCATTCATGGCCTACACTTGTCAGCTCCTGTTCCAGTCAACACACAAAAGATTTCTTACCAGAGAAAAGTCATCAACATTGACACCCTTTACAAGAGTTCGTCAGATCTAATCTACAATATACACAAAATGCATCCAGAGGATTATGTCCATTCATGCAACCGCAAAATATAATCTCCCCACTCCTTAGAAAAATATATACATATGTACATAAAAAAAAGTCCGTCCAATCTAGCAGGTTCATCCATATATTTATCTAATCTATTCTTAAAACTACCCAGAGAGGAGGCTTCTATCACATGTCTAGTGAGCCTATTCCATTCATCTACCACACGCTTTGTAAACCAATTCCTCCCAATCTCCTTCCTAAACCTATACTTATCAAGCTTAAACCCATTGCTACGTGTCCTGTCATGTTCACTAAGTATAAGAACCTTACCTAGATCCCCTTTATTATATCCTTTTACCTATTTGAAGACTTCAATCAATTCCCCTCTGACTCTTCTCCTTTCCAATGTATGTAGATTTAGTTTTCTGAGCCTTTCACCATAAGGTAAGTTCCTTAGCCCACCAATCATCTTTGTCATCCTTCTCTGCACAGATTCAAGCAAATCAATATCCTTCCTATAACATGGTGACCAAAATTGTACTGCATAGTCTAGATGAGGCCTAACTAGCACCAGATACAGTTTTAGAATGACTTCCGCACTCTTATTACTTACAATCCTCCTAATGAATCCCAATAGCCTATTAGCTTTATTCTTAGCATTTAGGCATTGCTTTCTAGGACGAAGGTCTGAACTTACCAAAATACCCACAATCGGTCCTCCTTAAAATTCTCCCATTTAATTTATAACTATTCAATGGATTATTTCTACCTATACTAAGTACACTACATTTGTCTATGTTAAACTTCATTTGCCATTTCTCGGCCTAATTGGACAGAATGGTCAATTCCTCCGGCATTACAACAGCATCAGAATCAGCCCTAATGGCCTTACCTAGCTTAGTATCATCAGCAAATTTACTCAGGTCACTACTTATACCTATGTCAAGATCATTAATGTAAATTAAGAATAGCAAGGGACCCAAAACAGATCCTTGCGGAACTCCACTGCAAACACACCCCCACTCAGATTTAACTCCATCTATACTAACTCTTTGCTGTCTGTCACCAAGCCATGACTGAATCCACCCAAATATACTGCCATCGATCCTGTGTGCTTTAACTTTGCTCAGAAGCCATAAGTGTGGCACTCGATCAAAAGCCTTACTAAAGTCCAAGTATAAAATATCATAGTTTTCATCATTATCTGCTGCTTCATACACCTTACTATAAAAAGACAGCAAATTAGTCAGACAGAATTTACCCTTACTAAAGCCATGCTGTGATTCTTTTATCAACTTGTGCTTATCCAAGTGATCTCTAATATTCCTTGCTATAATAGATTCCATCATTTTCCCTACCACTGATGTCAAACTTACTGGTCTGTAATTAGACATATTTGTTTTATCCCCTTTCTTAAATATAGGTATCACAGTGGATTTCTTCCATGCCACTGGCACAATGCCACTCTCCAATGATTTTCTAAAGATGCATGCTAGGGGCTCACTTAACACATCCTTACATTCTTTCAAAATTCTAGGAAAACCTCATCAGGACAGGGTGCTTTACTACTTTTGATTTTATCAATTTTCTTTGTCATTATCTTCTTTGTGATCAAGATATCCTTTAATTTCTCTGCATCACTACCCCGAAAGATCATTGACACCTCAGGTATATTTAGAGTATCCTCCTGTGTGAATACTGAGAGAAAAAATTCATTTAGCATCCCACCCATTGAGTCCCTATCACTCACTAATTCTCCATTGGAATCTATAAGTGGGCTTATTCTATCTCTAACCTTAGTTTTGTATAATTGATATAAACTTTTAGGATCTTCCTTTGCCCTATTTGCCACTTTAATTTCATAATTTCTCCTTGCTACTCTAACTAACTTTTTAACATCTCTTGCTAGTTCATTATATCTCTGCCTTAAGTGATCCTCTCTATTTTTTATTTTCCTATAAATGCCCTTTTAATGCCAATATAATGCTTAATTTTATCTGTCATCCATTTTGGGTCATTATTTTTAGTCCTAATCTCCTTATATGGAATGTTAATCATCTGACCTGTAATTAATTGCTCAATTATTCTTTCATACTCTTCTTCAATTGTAATCTCTTCCTCCTGGTGATTATTTTCTCCACTAACTGATATCATTGAATCTATTCCTGATTTGATTTCATTGCCTGGTTTCTGTACAACTGCCTCCAGGTAAGTCCTTAGCCCATTATAATTTGTTCTTCTAAAGTCAGGAATTTGAACATTGTTCATGCTACTATCAATACCATTCCATTTCATTTTGAATCTAATTTCACAATGGTCACTATTACCCAAATTTCCTCCAATCTCAGTATCCTTAATAACTTCTTCCCTATTTGTCAGAACTAAATCGAGTATATTATTACCTCTAGTGGGTTCATTAATAATCTGCCTCAGAAAATTATCTTAGACAACATTAATAAATTCCTCAGCTTCCTGATCACCCACAAGAGCTTCCCAGTCTATATTTCTGTGATTAAAATCGCCCATTATACACACATGCTTACTTCTACAGGCCCGTTCTATCTCCTGCCACAGAAGATTTGAAGCTTCCTTACTAAGATTTGGTGGTCTGTATAATAATCCTATGACAAGCTTGTTTTTACCTTCCTTTACATTTAGCTATAATGACTCTGTGTTATCATCTAATTTAATCGTACTGTTTACACAACACTGGAGATTATCTTTAATATAAATAATAACCCCTCCTCCTCTCTTCCTATTCCTATCTGTATGGAACATGTTAAAGCCCTCAATCTCAACCTCAGTTTTAAAGTGATTACCTGCCAAATCAAGCCATGACTCTGTTATTGCAATTATATCAAAATTCTCTTCACTCACTAACGCTCTTAAGAGATCGATCTTATTCCTTATACTCTGACCATTTGTGTAGTATATTTTTAAGGTTTTATTATTATTCCCATCTTCATTGCATCATGCTTTTTTATTCCTAGTTATCTGCTCATTCACTTGTGCATTAGTCCCCCTATAACGCATCAGTATGCCCTTCCCCCTAGCTGTTCCTCTATCTCTGCATCCCTTCCATTTCCTACACCTGCCCTTTATTCTTGTTATTCCCTTACCTTTAACAGCTTCTAGTTTCCCACCTGTAAGGACCTAATCACACTATCCAGCTGTCCCCATGAACCTCAACACCTGCCAGACTAAGATGGAGCCCATCCATCGCATACAACCTCCTATTCC
This sequence comes from Ceratothoa steindachneri, assembly GCA_963969495.1. Classification (NCBI taxonomy): domain Eukaryota; kingdom Metazoa; phylum Arthropoda; class Malacostraca; order Isopoda; family Cymothoidae; genus Ceratothoa; species Ceratothoa steindachneri. The sequence goes on along the minus strand of OZ018333.1, from coordinate 16,262,615 downwards.
CGTAAAACCCACCCCAGACATCTACAAACACCAATCCTAACTCCTCACACAGTCCTTTCACAAATTTATTCAAACCAATTGCATGCAACAACCATTCTGCCCCCACATCCAATCTCAGAAGCACACCAGAAACAACACCTTTTACCCTGCTTTTACTCATCCTTTCAACTAACCTTTTATACTGCTCACGTAACTCACATGTACCCACCTTCTTTACATCATTCACTCCCACATGTGTAATCACAACTGCATCCCTCTCACACCCAGAAACCAGCCTATCATACCTCTCACAAACATCACTTACACCAGCACCCGGCAGACAAACTCTCATTCCCTTCCACTTGCTATCACTCAACTTCCTATCTAAATACCTAATCTGAGAGTCACCCATTACTAGCACCTCAGTCATTCTCCTATTCTGTTTTGGCCTAACATTACCCTCCCTCCTGCTCTCAGTCACACTACCACCCATCCTGCTTTCATCCACAATCACACCAGGCAAATCACTTTCACACTCTTCCTCTCTCAGGACATTGAATCTGTTAGTCAACCTAACAGGTTCTATGTCATTTCTTTTCAAACACCTAATCTGTCCTAACTTATCTATCCTATCCATTTTCACCTACCATTCATTATCACTCACAACTTCCACACTGTTCCCAGTCCTAGCCCTATCTTCCACCTTCTTAGCACTAATCTCACCCTTCAATCGCACATTTGCATCTCTTCTCACCTCAAACACCAAATCATTCAACCTCTTACATTCCCCACTCAACCTCCTAACCTCCCTTTCCAGAAAACACACACAGCATTCAGTTACATTCACTCTCCTTTCAACTCCACATGCATCACACACCACATACATACTACTTTCAAACGGCATGCTCTCACCATCTATACAAACAGCCATACTCTCAGAAATTTACTAAGGAAAAAGTTAACACTCACCCCAAAAATTCTTGCTCAGGATTGCTTCCAGTTATCTTCCCCAAAAGTATTAATCACTAATGTATTTATTACACAGTGATTGATGTATTAAATAAATACAAGAAAAACTACACACCCAAATCAGTATTATATCCCAATCTTAAAATGAGAATCAGGAGCTTCCTGTAAGACAACCTTCCAGAACAAAGCCAGACAGCCACTTGTTCTATCCCTCCCTATCATATTTTCCCAGTGCACAGAGTTTAAGTTGAAGTCCCCAATAATAACTGCATTATAGGAGGTGGGTCATGTTTTGTCCATTGGCAGGGGAGGGAGAGTGATATTGCTGTAGATAGTGATATCCAGGGGGGAATGGGAGGAGTTGCTGGGAGTGGTGATTTCAGTGGGTAAGGGAAGGAGAAATATGCAAAGGTCTGTGCTGCACTTACCAAGAATGGGAGGTGGTTGGCCATCTTTGGAATGATGGGTAGGAGAATAGAATTGTGGCTAGAGGGTGGCTCAATAGGTGTCCCTGAGATGCATAAGGGAGGAGGGAGTCTTACATGTTGATGGGTGATCAACGTCGATTTGCATTTTGGAATGTTTAAGTGTAGGTTCCAGTTTTTAGCCCTTGCAATGAATTCATTGACTGCTCTTTGGAGTCTGTGGTGGACCAGTTGAGGCATTTGGGCAGGACAAATGATGGAGGCATCATCTCCATATACTAATGGTATTGTGTGAGCGCTGACCATTAAGTCTGATATATATATATATTTTGAAGAGGAGGGGGCTTAGTGGAAAGCCTTGAGGACTCTACAACTGACCTTTTGGGGGGAAGCATGAGTTGACCCTATCAGCACTGTATAGAGTCAGTTTGAGAGGATGTCATGAATCCAAAAGAGGCAGCTCCATGAATTCCCAAAGAGGATAATTTATACAGCAAAGCCTCATGATTCACTCTGTTAAATACATTTGACAGGTCAAAGAAAACAACCTCTGTCACTGTGCTGTGGCCTGATCAGATATATACAGTGGTGGGATTCTAACCACCAAGATAGGCACTTTTGAACCATTTTTTTGATTAGTTTGCTGGTATATGAGAGGAGGCTAATTGGTCTGTAAGAGGATGGTTTTGAGGTGGCTTTTCCTTTCTTAAGGATTAGAAGAATAAGTGTGTTTCCAAAGAGAGGGAAACTGGCCTAGTGTCCAACTATCATTCAAAAGTTCTAGTAAGAAGTTTAAGTAGGCTTTTGGCAGGTAACTTAGGAAGTCAGGGGGGGATCATGTCAAGGCCTGAGGCCTTAGTTTTCATCATGGAAGAAAGTGCATTAAGCAATTCTTTGGGTTTAAAGGGGAGGGCAAGTGGGTTATCTACAGTATCCAACATCAAATCTTTAAGAAGATTGGCTTGGTATCTGGTTATGAGAGGTTGCTGTTCTATGCTGTATAGATGGTTGTATTCTGTGGCAAATGTTTCAGCCTTGTCCAGTTCACTCCTCAGCGATGAGCTGCCTATGCAGAAAGGATAAGAGTGGGGTAGGGGGGTGAAATCATGCATCTGAAGAAGGTCTAAGCTTTGGTGGAAGGTGTCAAAAAGGAAAGAGAGTTACAGAATTTATGCCAGGATTCTCTTTTTGAATGGAGTATGATTCTTCAGCAGTTGGCTTCCTGTTTGCGAAATTCAATCCTATTTCTTGGAGAGGGAAAATGCTTCCATCTTTCAAAAGTGCCAGTCATCTGAGACTGATCGCTGATGCACTCTTCTGTGCACCATGGACAACAGGGTTTCCTCCGGCTGAGTGAAGTGATTCTGTGAGCCAGCTGGCTTTCTCTTGTGCGCTCTGGGAAGGCCTTAGGCCTTGAAGAGCGCATTACAAAATACTTATTATTATTAACGAGGCTAGAATTTTAGGGGGTTGCTCAAGCGTGGATTGGAATTTAATCCATCCTTTATTTAGCTTCCAACTAGGGTGTATTGACTGGGAGGGGCGTTTGTGAGGCTAGTAGAGGAAATGATTATTGGTAGATGGTCACTAACCATGTATTGGCCGGCAGAGACCACTAAGGATGTGAAGGATCCACTAGTGATACAAAGGTCCAGTGTAGCATGTGAAGCCGATGCAGGGTCCATTCTGGTGCAGAGGCCTGGGGGTGAGGAGAGTAGGGCATGGCCTGGATGGCTTATGTTGGCAGTTGGGTCCCACTGAGGGTGGGGGGCATTGAAATCTCCAATGAAAAGGTTTGAAGGGGAGGATTGCGCGAAGTAATGGCTAAATTCTTGCTTAGTTACTGGAAGACATGGTTTGTAGCAGATGATTATATTGTACCAGGTTCCGCCATTATCAACCTGGACAGCTAATAATACCATGGGGGAATGGGGTAAAAGTGCAGGTGCGATAGGTCAGCCTGTGTCGTATAAGCAGAAGAAGACCACCACCTACCCTGTTTAACCTGTCTCTGTGCAATATTGTGTAGCCTTTGATCTGTGGGGAAATATTCAGTGTGAGCCAAGTCTAACAGACCCCAACTAAGGTGGGGGGGAGAGAGTCAGGAAGCAGGGAGAGGTCTTTAGTTTTGTGATGTAGAGAATGGGCATTCCAGAAAATTATGGGGCTTTGTGATGCTGTCATTATGCAAAGAATGATGAGATGAGTTGGATGGCATTTGGAAGGAGAGTGAGGAGGACCTGTTGAACAGATGACCCAGATTGTAATTAAGAAATAAATTCCTTTAGAAAATGTATGATCTTGGTTATGAGTGGTTGTTTTGTGGGAGCTTCTTCAAGTTGGTGCAGTGGCACATTCTGGATCATTGGGGAGAGTGCATATGGTGGAGCATTTGGGGAAGCTAGGTTCCCAGAGTGATGGTATTGGCTGAAACTGATTTTCTTAAGAGTTTTCTTTCTGATAGTGTGGTGGAGCAAATGTGAGTGTGTGTGTGAAGGGCCATTCTCCCACCCCTTTTCCCAATACCCTCTCCCTCCCTTTGTAAGAATGTGTGTGTGAGTGGGAATAGGTTTTTTTATTATATTTTCTTTTTGTAAATATGTATTTGAGTTCATGTTGTATTAAAAAAAAAAAATTTCTTTCTCAGCTACTAAATGTTAAATATTTTTCTGAAACAGCACTCAAGTAAAGAAATGAATAAACATTGCTTGCATTTTGTAAGAGTGACTGGAATAGAAATATTTTGAAGATATTTTAATCAAATTTGATAAGGCTTCTAATAGTAGTTCATTGCAGAGGGCTTTAAAAGCATAAAGACGTGACCTGATTGTGAAGAAAATTGAGCTCAGACGCGCCAGGCCCCATAAGATGCGCACACCCAATTTTTGTCACAAGAGTGATTGCTGGCAAGATTTTCCCCCGTAAGAGGAGGGGGGAAATCATAAACTGTGGTACCACGTAAGATAATTCATTTTGTTGGCTCTTCTTTTTGTATTTGTTGTCTCTTCTTTTGTATTTTTGACTGGTAGGATTCTAAGATAGGATTGTTCTTTAGTATTTGTAATTATATTTTGTTTTTGATTGGTAGGATTCCAAGATAGGATTGTTTTATTTATATATAAATAGGCTCGTTGTGTGCATATTTACCCCATATTTTTGTAATTATTATTGTATTTTTTTTGTAAGTAAAGAGACTGTAAATACCTTCTGTTTCACTCTCCTTTGATTTCTCACGTCCAAATTAGTGTAGGAAGCGGTTTGGATCGATTGGGGTTAGTCTAGATTTTCTGCCCGCTACATTTGGCACCCAAATAGGGATGTGAGATCTCGAAACTGCGAGCATGACGGGATTGGATTGCAGTCTACACCCAATTAGAGTGACAGGTAGCTTGGTTGATTTTCATTTGTCTATCACTGTTACTAACTTGGGAGGATGGCTTCTGTGGAACAGGGCCTCCATGATGAGATTGTGAGACTGAGGATGGAATTGAGGCAGAAAGAGGAGGAATGTATGAGTATGATGTTGAGTGTGATTGAGGGATTGAAGAGTGATATGATGAGTATGGATGAGGAGACAGATAGGATGAGAAAAGAAATGGATGAGAGACAGAAGCAGGTTGACCAACGGATGAAGAACTTGTATGACATGATGGAAGTGTCAGGACCGGCCCCAGGACCCTCGACCCTGACCCCTGCTCTGACTGAAGGGGATAAGACGAATGGGATGAGTGGAAGTGTGTGCGAGTCTAGAGAGGATAGGGTGATTGTGAGTGATAGGAAGGATGGAGAATGGAAGAGAAGAAGGAAGACTGGGTCAAAGGGAAAGGATAGGAAGGTGAGAGGAAAGAGTGTGGACTCATTGTACTCAGATGAAGGAGAGAGTTATGGTATGATTGGTATGATTGAGAGTGAGGGCAGCTCAAGTGAGAGTGAAGTGAATGTGGGGAAGGGTATTTTGATAAGGGAAGTGCCAAAGGTAGATAAGTTTAGGTTGCATGGTGGGAAAAGTGTGAAAGAATTCTTTGGGGAATTTGAGCAATATTGCAAGCTCAAGTACCCGGAGAATAAGGGGTACTGGATGAATGTTTGGAGGGAAAAGTATAGGAGTTTTTCCGCGAGATTACAAGTATGGGGGAACTGAGGTATGATGTGGTGAAGGAGAGATTGATTGGGCAGGTGAAATGAAAGAAAAAGAGTGTGAAGTATAAAAGGGTGAATGAATTTGAGAAGTGAGAAGGCTCAAATGGGAAAGAGTGAAAGTGTGAACATGTATGCATATAGGCTTGAGAGTATAGCGAGAAAGAGGTATGGTGATGATGATATGAATGAATGTAAACCACTGATGAGGAAGTTTTTGGACACAATCCCGCAAAAGGTGAGTGAATGGCTGAGTGGAAAGAGAAAGGAGAGAGTGAGACTGACAGGTGAACGGTTGATGTGGGAGAATGTGTTGGAGCTGTTGGAAGATGGACAATTTGATGATGAAAGCGATCTACAAGAGGATGGATATACGGTGTGAATGTTGGGAGTAAGAGGCCCAGGAGCTTTCATCCACACCAGCAGTTTGTCAGCTACAGGGATGCCCTGAAGGCTGCACCAGCTTCCTGGGCTGGCAGAATGGATGGGTAAATGGAGGGTGGCTGAATGGAAGGGGACAGATGAATGTCAAGCGTGGAAATGGGTATATGAGGGAACAACCGAGGTATATCCCATTGAATGAGAGGCAGAATGGAGTGAAAAGGAGTGTGGAATGTCATAGATGTGGACGAAGGGGACATGTGCTGGCTGAATGCAGGTGGACGTCTGGGGCATGTTTTGTGTGTAGAAAGGGGCATATGGTAAAAGATTGTCAAGAAAGGAATGTTTTGAGTGTAAAGAGAAGGGCCATTTGAAGAGAGACTGTCCGAAGTTGAATGGTGGAGTGACTGCTAGAGGGGGTATGAATTATGCTTGTGGTAACTGTGGAAAGGCTTGGCATTATGCGAGAATGTGCCATGATCAGAGAAATGTATGTAGCTATTGTGCAATGGAAGGACATTCAAGTGAAAAGTGTTGGCTAAGATTGAGAGCGCAAGGTGTGAATGGAAAGACTTAAGTCGGGGAAACTGAATCATGAGAGGGTACCTGGTGAAGTATCCTCTGGGAGTGTTAGTGTGAAAGATGTGTTGGTAGGTCTGTCTAGTGTGAAAGTGCTGTCTGGTAGGAAGTATGAGTGTCTGAATGTAAAGATTGAAGTGAATGGGATTGAGTGTTTGGCTTTGATAGATTCTGGGTGCAAGGCAAGCTTGGTATAAAGATGTGTATGACAAGTTGAGTGAGAAAGCCCTCCTGTCTGAGTATAAGGGTAGTTTGGTAGGTATTGGTAGTAGGAGAGTGCCTGTGATTGGAATGATAAGGTCAGCTGTTCGAATGCATGATATGTTGATGAATGAATGTGAATTCTCGGTGATTGATAAGGTGAGTAGTGAGTCTGGTGTGATTTTGGGCTATGATTTTATGAAAGTAAACCGTATGGTTGTGCATCCTGCAAGTGATCAAATTGAGAGAAAGATTGGTAAAAATGGGGTGTATAAGTTGTATGTGGGGAAAGATGGTAGTGTTTTGAGGAGTGGGTTTAGTAGTATTGAGGTGACTGCTATGGAGAGTGTAAGGCTTGTAAAGGGTGAAAGGGTGTCTGTTAGAGTAAGTTGGAGTAAAGATGTTAGTTTGGATGTGGGTGAGAACACTGTGATATTGGATGAAAAGGATGCGTGTTATAAGGTAAGGCATGTTGCTTGTGTGTTTGATGGCTTGATGAGAATGAATGATCCTTTTGGATGTGTGCAGGTGGACCCCAGTTTTAAAGGGCAGGTGAGGGGGATCCAAGTCGTTGATGTACTTGGTCACCTCTCCACTGTAAGTGAAGCAGGTATGGATGATTGTACAGATGTCAGGGTGAATTTTGCAAATGAAAAAACATGTGAATGGACATATAATGAAGTGAAGAGCATGGTGGAATTGGATGGATGTTTGACTGAGTATGAAAGGGAGGATGTGTATCGAATGATATGTAATGAAAGGGAGCCCTCAGTAAGGGTGATCTGGATTTTGGGGTTGCAAAACTCCCAGAATTCAAGATTGTCCTGAAGGAGGACGCCCCAATCTATCAGTGGCTGAGGCATTTCCCACGTCCAGTTGCTGATGAGATTGAGGAGCATTGTTTGAAATTAGAGCAATTGGGGGTGATTGAAGAAAGTGAGAGTGCATGGAATAGTCCAATGGTGCCTGTACATTAGCCAGATGGAAGATTGCATCTGTGTGTGGATTATCGAAAGGTGAAAGAAAGGTTTCCGATGTGTGTGGTATCTGAGTGTGTGTATAGTATGCATTGAATGGAGTGGTTTACAAAGTTGGATCTGGTACAGGGGTATTACCAGATACCCATTGCTGAGGAGAGCCAGCCAGTAACTGCCTTCTCTTCCATGAAGAGGCATTACCAGTTCTGGAACCTCAGCTTTGGGTTGGCTATTGCTCCCGGAGCCTTCCAGCGGGCGATGAATGTTGTGTTAAGTAAGTTTGCGAGTAAGAATCTGATTGTGTTTATAGATGATATTTTGATTATGACTGAAAGTTTTGAGGAGCATATGAGATTGATGAATGATGTGTTGAGAACGTTGGATAGTGTTGGTGTGAAGGTGAAAGTAGTGAAGTGTGAATGGTTTGCGAATGAAGTGGAATTCCTTGGGCATATGGTGAGTGAGAATGGGTTACGAAAGTCGCTGAAGTATTTTGAGAAGGTGCAAATGTTTCTGAAACCTGTGACTCTGAAGTAACTGAAGTCATTTTGGGGTATGATTGAATTTCAGCGAAAGTTTATACATGATTGTTCTGGTTTGAGTAAGCCTCTGACTGAGTGGATTGGCAAGAAAGGTAGTACGGTTGTCAGATGGAATGATAAGATGAATGAGACATATGAGAAACTGAAAAATGCAGCGGCTGAAGATGTTGAATTGGTGTACCCGGATTATAGTGTGAATGCTAAAATGCTTGAATTGTATACAGATGCAAGTGGGTATTGTATGGGAGGTTTTCTGATGCAAGAGCAGCATTTGAATGGAGAAAATGTGAGGCTAATAATTGGGTATGTATCCAAGGCTATGAATGCGCCAGAGCGAAAGTATTCCACTGTGGAGCAAGAGTTAGCTGCGATAAGGTATTGTTTGAAAGTGTTGCATCCGTTTTTGTATGTTGTGAGGTTTGTGATCAAAACAGATTACCAACCTCTTGTGTATTTGCAACGTATGAAGTGGGCTGATAGTAGGATTGCAAGGACTTTGGAAGACTTGAGTGACTTTGACTATGTGATTGAGTACATGCCTGGTGAACGGAATGGAGTGGCTGATTTGATGTCAAGGTATCCTGGTACGAATGATGAAAATGTGTGTGGAGTGAGTGATCCTGAGTATTTGCCAAAAGGGATTATGAATGGAAAGGAGAGTAAGGGTGGTGGTGATTCCTTGTTTGTGAGTGTATGGAATGGTTTGCAAGATTTGAAGAGTGATGGAGTAGATGTGAGAGTGCCCGATAGTGTGGATGACTTATGGAAGGAGGTAATGAGTAAAGTATGTAGGAAGCCTGAAAGTATTGGTATGGCAAGGGTGCGCAACTTAGTGAGAGAATTGGGAGTGATGTGTATGCAGGACGTCCTGCTGTTTCAGGAAGTGTTGATTGTAGTGAGTCATTTGTATGGAGTAATATTTTATGTGCACTTCGGTGGTGAGAGGCCAATTGTGTACAAAGCTTAGAAGATGAAGGGTTTGAATGCTTGTTGTTGCATCTGCAGTGTTTAAGCAGTGTGCACTACAATTGGGTGATTGAAAAGTGTTCATATATGAGAGAGAAGAATGATTGCCTGGATGAAGATGAGTGTGTGGTGAGTGATGATGTGGGAGTTGATGACAGTGTGGATGTCAGTGCTGATGTTGGTGTGCTTGTTCCTTCTGTGTATTGCGAACATGGTGACCTGATATGATGGAAGCGAGAATGAAAGTTGGTAAAAGGTTCTTCTGTGGTTTGATTCATACTGGTGCACAAGTTTCGTTAGTGAATGAGAGGATTCTAAGTAAGTATGATGAGTTTAGATATTGTAAGTGTAAGCCTGTGAAGTTATGGATAAGTGGATTGGGGAATGGAATGATAGTGGCATGGGAACAGGTAAGTCTGAGAGTTAGTTTGGGCAATGGTGTGAATGTGAATCATGACTTTGTGATTCTGAAAGATGAGCAAATGCCTTGTTGTTTTCTGCTTGGTGTGGACTTTATGAGATTGAATGATTTATCTTTGGATGCTGATAAGGATTGTTTCATGAGAGGCGAATGTGAGGTGCTGAGGTTGAATGAGTGTTTGAAGAATGTTGTCAAGTTTTGTGGCATGATTAAGTTGGTCATGGATGATGAGAATGAGATTTTAAGTGTTGATGATATTCTAGAGATGCAAGAGATGTGTCCTTTTATAAGTGAGTTGAAGAAGTTTGTGATGATGCATGTTAATTTGAATGAATGGCCTGAGTGTTTAAGTGATTTTAAAAGGTATGCTAAAGATTTTGTTGTTTGTATGGATGTTGTATATTTTGTGAGGCATGTGAAGGGTGGTGATGATATGTATGTACCTGTGATGTCCTTGGTTGGTATGATTGGTCTGGTGAAGGTTGGGCATGATAATTATGGGCATATGGGTAAGTTTAAGCTGTGGGAATGTATGAAGGAGCGTGTGTTCCATCCGTTTCTGAGAACTATTGTCAATGATGTTGCGACTATGTGTGAAAGGTGTGCAAGTGAAACCACTGATATTGAAAGTTGATGCGAAAGAACCGTTTGAATTGGTGGTGTGTGATTGTGTCTTTACTGCGTACAAGTGCTGGGAATGTTGGTATGGTTGTTATGGTTGATCATAAAAGTAAGTTCGTGTATGCAGTGCCTGTGACAGATAAAAGGAGTATGACTGTTGCCTGTATGGTTAGCAGTTGTTTTTTCCTATGTGTGTATGGATGCCTAGATGATATCTGAGTGATAATGGGCCTGAATTTGTAGGAGAAGTGTTTGAACGGATGTTGAGAGAGAATGGTGTGGAGCATGTGAGAACAACTCCGTATGTACCATCTTCAAATTGGTTGGCTGAACGTACGATAAGAACCTTGTGTGAGATGTTGAGAATGATAAGTACAACATTGAATGACTGGGAAGAGTGTTGTGAGCGTATAATTCGACTGTGCATAGTGCAACTGGAATGTCCCTGTGTCAGTTTGTGATGAATTTTGAAAGGCGAGTGAAAGATAGGTTTTGTTTGAGTGAAAGTGAGCAAAATGTATGGCGTGAGGCACATGAAAAGTTCCGTTCATTTGAATTAGGTGCGAAAGTAATGAAGGTGAAAGAAGTGAAGGGTAGGTTGAATGTGTAAAAGATGAGTGAAAAGTTTGATGGACCTTATAGGGTTGAGAGAGTTTGGGAAAATGGGGTGATGTATGTTTTTGAGACTTTGAATGACGGTATGACTGTGAGAGTGCAGGCTCATCAGAGTCAGTTAAGGATATGGAGAGAACCTCCTGACTACCTGGTGAGTCATCCAGTATACGAACTTTGCAGAGAGAGAGGTAAAGAGCATGATGATGAGATTGAATGTGATAGTGTGGATCTGGCTGGGAAAGAGCTTGTCTTGGTCTCAAGGAGTAGAAAGCGTACAAAGAAGAGTGAAAGGAAGAATCCAAGTACGAAGGAAAGTAAGTCTGAGCAAAGTCGTTCTGGTATGGGGGAGCTTGAGAGAGAGATTGAGTGTTTGTACAAGCAGGTGAGTGATTTGGCTGGTGTAAGTAGATGAGTGAGTGAGCTGCCTGTGGCTGATTTTTCTGGTTTTGGGAACAGTATGAATGATAGTATGTTTGTCCAGAATGAACCTAGTGTGACTGATTTCTCGGGTTTTATGAATGGTAATAGTAGGGGTAAGTTTGCTTCAGTGAATGATGAAGTAGCTGATTTTTCAGGTTTCTGATGGGAACCAGTCGAAGGGGTTTCTGGTATGTCTGTTGAGAATAGAGGGGATGTGAGTGACCTGTCTGTTTCGCAAGAGTGTGCTTTGAGTTTGATGACGGCTGTGAGTGAAGAGATGATGAATGGAGGTATGAAGAGTGAAGGTTCTGAATGAAAAAGTATGAGAGTTCTGTCGAGAGATGAGCGAGTTAGTAATGAAAGCAAAGAGTATGGTGGATGACATGATTGATAGTGATGAGGAGAAGGAGACTGACAATACAACTGATGAACGACCCTGACCGATTGCTACGCGTAGCCAGGGACCAGTACAAGAGTGGATTTAAATGGGTGCAGAAGGGTGCAATTGAGTATAAAAGGTACCATGAGTAAGGATTGAGATTGTATTGTGAGTGACTGTGGTCAAATGGCTTAAGGAAGGAAGGGTGTGGTGGAGCGAATGTGAGTGTGTGTGTGAAGGGCCATTCTCCCACCCCTTTTCCTAATACCCTCTCCCTCCCTCTGTAAGAATGTGTATGTGAATGGAAATGTGTGTTTTTTATAATTATATTTTCTTTTTGTACATATGTATTCGATTTCATGTTGTATTCAAATGTTTTTTTTTTCTTTCTCAGCTACTAAATGTTAAATATTTTTCTGAAACAGCACTGATGTAAAGAAATAGATAAACATTGCCTGCATTTTGTCAGAGTGACTGGAATAGAAATATTTTGAAGATATTTTAATCAAATTTGATAAGGCTTCTAATAGTAGTTCATTGCAGAGGGCTTTAAAAGCATAAAGACATGACCTGATTGTGAAGAAAATTGAGCTCAGACGCGCCAGGCCCCATAAGATGCGCACACCCAATTTTTGTCACAAGAGTGATTGCTTGCAAGATTTTCCCCCGTAGGGGGAGGGGGGAAATCATAAAACTGTGGTACCACGTAAGATAATTCATTTTGTTGTCTCTTCTTTTGTATTTTCGACTGGTATGATTCTAAGATAGGATTGTTCTTTAGTATTTGTATATATATTTTTGATTGGTAGGATTCCAAGATAGGATTGTTTTATTTATATATAAATAGGCTCATTGTATGCATATTTACCCCATATTTTTGTAATTATTATTGTATTTTTTTTGTATGTAAAGGGACTGTATATACAATCCGTTTCATTCTCCTTTGATTTCTCACATCCAAATTAGTGTAGGAAGTGGGTTGGATCGTTTGGGGTTAGTCTAGATTTTTGGCCCGCTACAATGGATCTATATGGAGAGCGGGAGGTAGGGGATTGAGGTACTATTTTATGGATTTTTGTCTTGGGCATACTATGGGTGAGCAACAACAGCCTTGGCATAAGTGGGCCTTAGATGATTCTTATTTTGCACTGTGGCCATTGGGAGAGGGTGGACATCCAACATGATGTGGTGGGTGGGTGGATTTGTGTAGCAGAGGTTGTGCTGGTATTTTCAGTAATAGCATATATGGAGCGAAGCTGTGATATGGATAATATATGTGGGAGTGCCATCATCCAATGCCTTACAGTGGATCAGCCTTGCCTTCTTCATGTAATGACAGCTATTGGATGAAGGGCAGTGATCATCACAAAAATAACAGTGACGGATATTGCTGCAATTTTGGGCTTCATGGAATCCATTACATCTGTTGCATCTCTGTGATGATTTGCACGTCAATGTCTCATGGCCAAAACTCTGACATATGTTTCACCTTAGTGCGGGAAGATATTAAGGGATGACTTTATAAAAGGTAAATTCTAGTACCATTCTCTCAGGAAGACCACCTGCAAACTTAAGCCGCACCAAGTAGGTAGTGCCATCAGGGTGAGCTAACAATCAGGAGATTTCAATCAGGCTGGCAGTGCTGTTGCCATCAAGCATCCTGAGATTCTCTCTCAGGTCTTCTTCTCTAAGGAAGACAAGAAATTCTTCCATATTTATGTCTACCTAGTGTAGCGTCCTCAGGATGCCAGCACTTGATTGACCATTCACCAAGAGTAGATACATCTAACTCAACCTCAAGCTTCCTTATGTTACTAAGTTCTACTCTAAGGGTAGAACCTTTGTCCAGGATTTGAGGTGAGCCCTCCATGATGAGATTGTGGAATGGTGAGGCTTAGAGGGTGGCTGTGACCTTAAAGAGATGGATGAAAATGAACTTACCCTCAGTGGATTTTATTAGGATGACATTTTGTGAGTTGGAATCATCCTGAAGGGGCAAGGCTGAGGTGGTGGGTAAATGAAGTGGTCTGGTTGTGTTTTCCTTAGCAACATCGAGGCCAAAACAATGGCGAGAACTTGGACAATGGAAAGAGGATGTGCTAAGGCCACATTTAGCCTTTGCAGTTTTGTAAATGTCCATTAGAATGTCCACGCAGTAACCAAGGCTGAAGGCCTAGTTCTCCCGGGTAGAGAGAGGTATTATATACCATAGTACAGGTAAATACTAGTATGTGTATGCAAGAAAGATAGCATATAAGGAAGATTGTGAAAAGCAGGCAACCATTTAATTAGCCAAGCAATAGCGAATACATTTTGTGAGTTGGAATCATCCTGAAGGGGCAAGGCTGAGGTGGTGGGTAAATGAAGTGGTCTGGTTGTGTTTTCCTTAGCAACATCGAGGCCAAAACAATGGCGAGAACTTGGACAATGGAAAGAGGATGTGCTAAGGCCACATTTAGCCTTTGCAGTTTTGTAAATGTCCATTAGAATGTCCACGCAGTAACCAAGGCTGAAGGCCTAGTTCTCCCGGGTAGAGAGAGGTATTATATACCATAGTACAGGTAAATACTAGTATGTGTATGCAAGAAAGATAGCATATAAGGAAGATTGTGAAAAGCAGGCAACCATTTAATTAGCCAAGCAATAGCGAATACGTCCCTTTCAAGAGACCGTATGAGACAAAACTATTTCTGGTCATTTCCTATTGCCTTTTGTGATAATGGGATCTATTGTTGTGGTTAACTATAGTCTTTTTGTAAGTACAGTAAACCCTCAATATAACGAACCTCAATATAACGAACCAAATTTCCTGGCTGAACTCCATCAGGTTTAACAGGTAAGCGTTACAACCAGCCTGAGTGAGTGTTGGTGTGTCACATGTCTCCTACAGTGCAAGGTTCGTACCAATACTATGTTGTGTGGTCCACTTAACTTTATTAGTAATTACATACGTATTACATATGCATAATGAACTTGGTTCGTTATTTCCATTGCTTTTAACACCCATTGGGTTTAACAAACTTTCGGCTTTGACAAATGACCCCCGCCCCATATAGTTCATTATATTGAGGGTTTACTGTACTTCAATACTAGGTGGCCTCTCAAGGTCCTTCGAAATACCTCTCAGTCTACGCCCTTCTCCCACTCTAAGAAAATTAATAACAACCTACTTGAACAAAACTTTAGGCACAACTCTACCCTACTTGTCCTATCATAACATAAATGATATATTATACTCTATTTACTAACACCTTTATCATGATATATAATCTATGGTGTTTTGTTGATTGTTGTTCACAATATAACTATTTGATAATATATATAATACTTTGGTGATGAGGATTTAAGATTTGTGCACTGTCTATTGTTGGTAGGTTATTTTTTTGTAATTGTCTCATAGGTTCTTTTGATAGTTTCGATGCTGGAGTCAAAGATTTTGAGTTCTATATTAGTAGAGTTGAACTCTAATTCCTAGCTAACTCTATCCCTTAGGGGAAAAAGGTACCAGTTTTTCGTAGTTTGCTGGGGGCCAAAAGTTTTTACCTTTTCTAAGGGTCTGTTATCTCCAAAAGAGCCATAGACTTGTAAATATCCTGCTATTATTAAGGTATTGAAGGAACATTACAAACCCAAGGTAATTCTGATATTTAAAAGATTTAAGTTCTATTCTAGGAATCAAAAATCTGGAGTAACTATTGCTAATTTTGTTGCTGGAATTAAAGCACTAGCTCACACATGACAGTTTGGTGACAAGTTAACAGATATGCTAATAGACAGATTTGTGATGCGCCCATCTAATTAATATATGCAGTACATTCGATGGCACAATCAGATTTTACTTTCATTAGAGCTGTAGAAATAGCTATTGCTAGAGAAGCAGTTTTCAGAGATGCACAAGCTATGAGACAGAAGGTGCAGGAACAGAGCCCTACTTTCAAACAAAAGCCTTCTCAGCCTAAAGCTGGGGTGGCAGATGCTAAATTAAAACCTAAGACACCTTGTTGTGGCTGTGGTAAATTGCATTGGAAGCAGAAGTGCTCATTTAAAGGTACTACTTTGTCTGTTTGTAATCAGAAATAGCATATTATAAACCCATATGTAGTGTTAATTTTGATAAAAGTAAACAAATATATAGAGCTAATAATAGTCCAAACTAGACCCAACTAAAGTCACTGAGGTATATTCTAGCTATGACTATGTTTTTAATATTACTCCTACTAAAACTATTCCTCTTAATGTCACATCATTTCATGATTCGTGCTCTTCTGACACTCAATCTCTCTGTGGCGAAGGTAGGGGTTAGCTTATTTGAGGGAACAAGAGGACTACTCATTAGAAGTAATCACCTAACAGCTTGCTGGCCAAGGAGCAGTTAAGTTTGAACGTGGGATGAGAAAACAAGGTGGGAAGATGCCTTAAGACCCATTCCTACACTCTTCCTCATGTTCACATGTCAAAGGATCCCCACTTTGGTGTGTGCCGGTACTCTTGCTAAGGTTTTAGGGTATTCATGCCATTGCAGTAGAGGTTTAACCAGTTTTCTTCAAGGCAATGTGGTCCATATCTCATGAAAATGCGGTCTTTGTTGTTCAGGCCACTAACTAATTCATTTTGCTACACTAAGGACTTGGTCCTGTCATGTCCAGTGCTACCTGGGACATCCTTTGCCCCAATTCTTAAAAAGGTATTGTGGCCAACCCAGGCCTATGAGCATGGCTGCTTCTGTGACTATTCAGAACGCTCTTGCTGGTTTTACCCCTCTGCTAGAGCTATCAACACAGGGTTCAAAACCATCCTCAGCTAAAACCAGGGCTCCTTCCATTCCCCCTGCATACCTCCACTTAGCTATTAGACTCACAGGAAGCAACACTTCCCCCAAAGGAGGTCATGAGACTGCATTCAGGGACTCATAGTTGTCCAACAGAAGGAGAGTACAGGGAGAGCTTTGGTCACCACAGCCACACAAAAGGCTAAACTAGGCAACTCAGAGTTGCAGGAGCCTCCAAAAATGAGCCCCCACCTCCAATACCCACCAATGGTTTCTAGGCAGAGGGTAGAAAATATGTGCATTTGCATCTCCCAATAAGTCCCCGGAGGTAAAAAGTGCATTCTGTGTCTTGTACGCGCAACAGCCCCCACCCCCAACCCTTCTACCTGAGTTCTGCTTATGACCATTCCTATAAAGGTCTTTATCATCAAGATGGCCCCTGCATCACCTCTGCTAGGCTAAGAAGGCAGATTCCTCTAATGGAATTCTTTGAACTCCATCCCAAGTGTGAGTTGCTACAGAGTCTCATTTTTAATTCCCCATTACCCCATAAGGGGCGTGGCGATTTGCCATCCTGGCCGCCGTGCTGACGGGACTCAGCACCCCGTCCGACCCCAGCTTAGCCTCTTCTCCTTCCTTCACACACTTGTTTTTCCCCCCTGTTTCCTTTCTTCTCATACAACCTCTCCCACAACTTTCTCTGGTCAGCCTCTAATTTGACAGGGTAAATGCGGACCTTCTTCTCAGCCAACTATCCCGGATCGGGGCTGAGGGGGAGAGGACAATGATCCCTCACCCTGAGCTCCATTTTGGGATGGTTGGTTTTTAAATAACCTGCTTTATCCCCACCCACATCTTCCTGACCTCCTTTGCCTTTCTATTTTCAAACACTATACATTTTATGCTGTGTCCAAGGTGGAGCCAACATGCTGGGGGATTGCCAGGCGACCAGGCGGGAGGGGTAGCCTTGAATGGCGGCACCTGCTTCTGCCAGCCCTGTATGCACCCCTTGCAGGGCAGGCTACTATGAGGGGTGATGAGCAATTGCTTCCCGTAAAAAAATAGGGTCACCATGCCCAATGATGATACCAAAAAATCTCCCCTCAATTTCCCATTTTCCATCGTCGGAGCTACCCTTGGGCAGCTCCACAGAAAAAATGGAGGTCCCCTCCCTGTTGCTCTCGCAGGGGACCCTCGAAATCTTTCTAACCGGAGAAGAAGCTTAATCCTCTCCTTCACCTACGGGTGTAGGGGACTCCCCCGACCCATTGTCTGGAGGTGCTTTCGGGCACCTCCCTCTTCCCAGCGGCAGTTCCTCCTTTACTTTCCAAGGGGACTGCCAAGAAAGCCAGCAGGCAGCCAATAGCCGACCGCTCCCCATTGAAATGGCTCGGTAGGGAAAACCTCCTTAGGGGGGAGAGGGAAGCCAGGACCCATCGGTCGCTTCCCTCAAAAGACCTACTGCCGAGAATATTGAACCTTGCCGGGGTCAAAGCCTGTGCCTCCCCAGACTCGACATGTGACAGCGCTGCCAATGGAACCTGTGATGTTCTGGGGGGGGAGTGGCCAACTTGAAGCCATCCCTGAGATAGACATGGTCCTTCAGGCAACCCAGCCTTAGACAGTAGAGCCTTCCATGGGAGCAAATCCGGGCTCGGCGCCAAGCACTGAACCCGAGTCTGCCCCTATGCAAAGTCCTCCTCAAATGGCTAGTGTTTCCAAGGCAGTACAAGGAGGGGAGGGATCTCTTCTGACCGGTGCCCCTGCGACTGCCAGAACCTTCTCCATCTCGCCTGGCTTCTGTTGGCAGAGGGAAGAAGCGGGTCCATTCCACGTCCTCCTCTCCTAAAAATAAATAAAAAACAGTAAAAAGACTCGGGGCTCCTCTCGATCCGCGGGTGCTGTGGGGACGGATAGTTCTGCTGCCACTTCGGTAAGCGACCAAGCCAAGATCGGCACATCTGGCCCCTCTATCCCTTCGGGTGCGGAGCCCCTGACTAAGACCAAAAGTGCTAATGCACAGAGCAGAGCCTCGATTACATTGGGGCCCCTTATTCAGAGATTACCGGCGTTTTCAAGACCGCTGGCTTCAAACGCCTCCTCGTTATTCACTCCACTGATGGTACCATGTTGGCTAAGGGCAACATGATCCATCTGAGGAGAGCTTTAGCTAGTGTGTTTGGTAGAGAGCCGAAGGTGACCCGTTTCTCGGACCGGAGCCTTCTGGCAAATGTGGCGGATCCCTGCGAGTCGACCAAGATAAGTGTTCTTCGGACACTTGATGGCACACCTGTGAGTGTAACGCCGCACTCTACCATGAACTTCGTGAAAGGAGTAATTTATGCGAGGGAACTAGTGGAATACTCCATAGAGGACATCACCCTAGAACTGGCTGACCATGGGGTGGTCAAGGTCGAGCATGTGATGAGAAAACAGGGAGGGACCTCGAGACCCACCCCTACATTCTTCGTCACGTTCGAAGGGTCACAAGCTCCCTGAGTCGGTGCGTGCCGGTTTGTACCACTACCGCATGAAGGCCTTCGTGCCAATGCCGCGGAGGTGAGGTGCTATTATTGTCACCGCTTCGGCCATACGAATCCCTCATGTAACTGTGCAAAGTCAGGGTTATCCGTAGTCTGTGTAAACTGGTCCAAGGCCGCACACGATAAGTCCAAATCGTTTGTGGCCAAGTGTGTCAATTGCTGAGAGCCGCACTCCGCTTATTCGAAGCAATGTGGTGCATATCTCCTTGAGAAAGAAATTCTGACCGTTCAGGCCCAAGATCGTCTCTCATTCCGCGAGGCTAAGGACTTGGTCCTGTCGCGCCCGTCTCTGCCTGGGATTTCTTACGCCTCAATGCTTAGAAAGACGCCCACTGCTTCTGGCCCATTCATACCAATGAGCACGGTTGTTTCCGCGCCTATTCGAAGTCCTTCTGCGGGTTCTACTAAACCCGGGCGCTCCCCTGGTAAACCTGGCGGCACAAAGGGTTCACACTCAGTCCCAGCTAAAACCAGGGCTCCTTCCCTTCCCCCAGCGTGACCGTTTCACGCAAGACGAAACGGCCAAGCGCCTACACCGAGGCATTAGACACACAGGAAGCAACACCCCTGAAGTTGGCCGGCAGGCCATCTTTCGTGGTTCCTAAAGCTGCGCCCTGAAATGAGGGCAGCAAGAAAGGAGCTTCGGCTCCTTCGCCCACCCGGCCCACGCCGTGGGGTGGGTGGCTCGGAGACGGTGGATCCTTGAAAAGCGGGCCGTTGAGTTCTCTGGCAACCTCATCGCCGCGGGCCTGACTACTATTCCCAGAACGTCTGGCCGTTTTGCACGCCGACCACTCCCATGGTGGTCGGCCGAGTGTGAGACGGCCCTCAAACAGAAGCGTTATGCCTACATGCGCTATAAGCGCCGCCCGAACGATTTCACTGTCGCTGAATTTCGTCGGGCTAGGGCTAGGTTCCGGTATATTTCGAAGCACGCCCGCCGCTCTTGTTGGCGGGCATACGTGTCTTCACTTAACGGGAAGACCCCTTTAGCTGAGGTGTGGAAGCGAGTCAAAAGGATTCCGGGCAAGTTCTCGCAGGACCCTCCTCCCGTTCTCTTGGAGAATGGGACCGCAATCTCGGACCCCGCGTCCGTGGCGGAATCCTTCGCGACCGCTTTCTCCACATCCTCTAGCCGGGATGCTGCTCCGCCAGCATTCAATGCACGTCGTGATGTCGCGGAAGGCCGCCGGCTGGACTTTACCTCCAGAGGCGGAGAACCCTTCAACGACAAGTTTACTGTGAGTGAGTTGCGTTCCGCTCTCGCTTCGTGCGCGGACACCGCCCATGGTCCGGACGATTTCCCGTACGCCATGCTTCGACAACTGGGTGAGCGAGTTAAGGCCTTTTTGTTAGATTTATTCAACAGGATCTGGGCGGAGGGTCTCCTCCCAGATTCCTGGCGAATCGCTACTGTGCTCGCCTTTCGCAAACCGGGTTGACATCACCACTCCAGCCGGTTTCGGCCCAATCTCTCTAACCTCTACCGTGTGCAAGTTGATGGAGAAATTGGTAAATGTTAGATTAGGCTTTTTTCTGGACACCGGAGGCCATCTGTCTTCTGCACAGTGCGGCTTCCGCAAGTTCCACTCCACGTCAGATGCTCTGCTCCGACTGGAAAATGCCGTCTGCGAGGCCTTCCTTCATAGGGGCTTTTCGATCTAGAGAAGGCCTATGATACCGCATGGCGATACAGTATCAGGGAGACTCTCCACACGACTGGGGTGAGGGGACCCCTCCAATTTTTTATATCTTAATTTTTGCAAGCACGTCGATTCCGCGTACATGTGGGGGGATCCCTCTCCAAACCCAATAGAGCAGAAAGAGGGGGTCCCGCAGGGAAGTGTCCTCAGTGTCACACTTTTTGCCCTGAGCATCACATCAGTGCTGCCGGAAGATGTTCTCGCTACGCTCTACGTGGACGACCTTTCGATTTCTTTTGGCATGGCCCAAAGGCCAACTCAGGAGCGTCGACTCGAACAGGCATCGAACCGCGTCTTTCGTAAAGCCGAAGCGCACAGGTTTCGGTTTTCTTTGGCCAAGACTAAGGTGGTGCACTTCTGCCGCCATCCACAGCTCCACCCTGCCCCAAACTTGTTTCTTAATGGGGTACCCCTGGAAGTGGTTGAATCGAACCGTTTCCTTGGTCTTGTATTTGACCCACGCCTTACCTTTGAGGCTCATATTCGCAGCCTTAGGGTCTCTTGTACTCGCGCCATGGATATTCTGCGTTCCGTGACGTTCAGTGTTTGGAGCGCTGATAGGGTTATTGCCTTGCTTTTTTATCGATTCTTTGTTCGTTCGAAGCTTGACTACGGGTGCGAGTTTTATGCATCCGCAGCCGAGCATGTATTGCAGAAGGTGGACTAGATCCACCACACCGTCTTCGCCTTGCGACCGGTGCTTTCCACACTTCTTCCATTGAGAGCCTACTAGTCGATTCTGCGGAGATGCCACTCTGTCTACGCCGTGTATAGTGCAATATTCGCCTGTACGCTCGAGCCCGGCGCCTCCCTCAATCGCCAACAGCCCTTACTGCGTCCGCAGCTGATTTCGACGGTGCTTATGCCGCCGAGAGACGCCAGTCATACCCTAAGACCTTTTTTTTTTAGGGCCAGGAAACTCCTTCAAGAGATAGGTATAGCAGGGAATGAGGGCGCCAAAGAGTCCGCGAGGACTCTGCGACCGGACCAGCGTTTCGCTGGTCCAATGTACATACTCCCCAATTCGGCGAAGGCTTCAGGTTGCTTTCTGTCGTCTCTGAATTGGACACACTCGCAGGACGCACCGCCAGTTGATGGAGCGATGGTCTGCGCCCTACTGTGAAGACTGCATTGTTCCCCAGACTTTTTGGCACATTCTTGTTGAATGTCCCATTCTGGGCAATCTCCACGCACGTTACCTGTCCCGGTACCGGGATGGGCAGGGTTGCTATTGCCTGTCCCTTGTACTCAGCACTGATTCGTACACACCAACCTGTGGATTTTTAGACTTTTTGGATGAGGCCGGCCTTGTTCCCTTTATTTAAATAGTTTTTTTTTGTTTTTTCTTATTTTAGTAGGTCGCATGTTCCTGCACCAGAGGGTAGGCAGACCTCCCCCCCACGCCGGAGCTTGCTTCCTGCTTATTACCTTTTTCTTTGTTTTATTTTATTGATGTTTTTTTTGTTTTTTAGCATCCTTTTTTAAAGATGCTTAATTTTAGCCAATGTTGAGTACACTGACTAATGCCCAAGTAGGCAGTCGCCAGATGAGCTCTTTAAAAAAAAAAAAAAAATCATTCCCCATTAGCTGGGCATGATAGCATCTGCCCACCTTCCATGGTTATTAGTGTTTTGTGATGTAAATATCTTTTAGGCAATGGCATTAGCAGTATAGCTACACCTGTCTAGTAACTACGAGTATCTTGCTCTATTTCTGCATACATTCCTCCATTAGCCTACTTCACTGCAACATGAGAATCTGAAAGATAGACACCTTTGTGGCAACTACAAGATTAGTCCCAGGGGTCGGGTCTTTGCCGACCTGATCGACAGGCTGGAGATAAGTTTCCTAAATATGGATGTTTATGCATCTCTACCTGAGAACCACCAACTGCTTTGATCTGTCCCTTTGTTCTTTGATGCATAGTCTGATTCTGGGTGGGAAATGTTGCCAGAGAAACATGAGTGGTTCTTAGAGCAGCTGAAGTTATCTGCATTTAAGCAAATAACTTTTCTCTATCCCAGTCAATGGGGTTAGTTGATTAGACTGTTGTTACTGCCCTGGCACATCATTGCTGTAGGGCTATCTAATATTCATAGAATATCTGGCTAGATTACACAGCATCAGCTTCCTTGGTTTTTGAGGTGGCCCTCAGACAGAAGGCATAAACCTACATACATCTACTGCAAGCTCCGCCTGAACAATTTTACTGTTGGGAATTCTATCTGCCAAGGGCTAGGTTCCAGTATGTCTTGAAACATACCAGCTGTTTTGTTAGCAGGCATGTGTCTTCACTTAACAGGAAAACCATTCATACAGAAGTGTGACATGAGTCAAAAGTCTTTAGAGGGCAAGTTCTTGCACACACACACCCCCTTTCTCTACATTCTTTTGCAATTATGCATCCCTTCCAGCATTTAATCCACGTTGTGATGTTGCTGATGGTCAAAAATTGGACTTTACCTCTAGAGGCAGAGATCCCTTCAACAAGAGGTTTATGCTAAGTGATTTGCCCAATAAGGAAGGAAGAATTTGATGAACAGTGAAGTGTACTCAGTGTTACATTCTTTGCTTTGAGCATCAACAGTATCATGTTGCTGCTGCTGGAAGATGTCCTCGCTACACTACATAGATGAATGACCTTTCAATCTCTTTTGGTGCAGTCCAGATGCCAACTCCATCCCAAACTGCACAAGTTTTGGTTTTCATTGGCCAAGATTAAGATAGAATATTTCTGTCACCATCCATGGCTTGCCTAGAGGTGGTTGACTAGCACACTGTTTCCTTGTTTCACTGAAACCCTACCTGGCACCCACATATTTACCCTCATAGGGTTTCTTGTAAAGTCACAGTGGAGTGATGCACCATTCCAGATACCTGGAATCTTAGAAGCACTGCCTCCTTAAATTTTATCTTGCATGCACTGCAGAAAGTAAATTTTCTTTTTAACTCCTTTGTTTTACTTGTGTTATTATTTACCATACTTTACCTTTCAAAGAATATTTCAAAACATTCATGATGGTACTTTTTTGACCATCTTGTATTATTTTTACTTTTTTCCTATCAAATTTACTCAATTTATTTTAATTTTGAGTTAGTTTTGTATTTCTAACCAACTTTACCCAATTTTGGTTGAAAGTTGCAGAATTTTACTTTCATACATGGATGACGTGAAATTTGCTGTTACTTTTTTTTTTTAAATAATTTTACTTGTTTTAAGTTAATATTTTTGTTTAGTATTATTTTCTATATATATATATATATATATATATATATAAACTGAAAATGTACTTGTACTAAAAGCAAAAAGTGAAGTTAAGGTGCTTTCATAGCTCTGAATCTGATGGAAAATTGTCTATTGATTACATCATGGATTGAAAATTTTCTACATCTTATGGATCCTGTAAATTTAGGACCCATTTTTAAAATCACTAAATTATATCTAGTAACATGATTGTTCAAATTCAACTTAAATTACCTTTCTTTCATCAAGATTTTTTGTTTATTTTTAATTTTTTACTGTTATTGCTTCCCCAGCTTCAACTCAGTCTGACCTAACAACAATAGAAGGAAAATATGAGCCTGAAGACACCAGTGGTGCTGTAAAAAGACTATTATTGTAAAAGAACAAGTATGCTAAAAAAAAACTGGGAGAGAAAATTCAATTCTAAAAAGAATATATATTTTAATATACACAATTTACGTGTTTGGGCACATAGTCTAGATCTTGCTATTAAAAAATATCAAGGTAAATTTAGTCAAAAAAACCTGCTATGCAGTTGTTCACTATCTTTAGACAAGGTGCTACTTCAACATCTGGCAATAATCCATACCCAGCAACTAAAATGGGATGATTTAGATGAAACTGTTTCTCAAGAAAGTAAATCTCAATTTGACAACTGTGAACTATAAAAGTCACTGAAATGGTTTTATATTTAACTAAAGAAATACACAAAGCAGTTGTAGTTGATAAAGAAAAATCTAAAACAATGCCATCAACTTTCATTCTTTGCCAAAACCAGGTGTAAATAACCTCAAATTTGAAATTACCATAACTCACTTGAGCAAGTGCAAATCATTAAAAAAAAATCATGGACAATGACTTGATTAAACCCATTTTCAAATTAGTACCCCAAAAGGATATACAGTATATCCTTGAATATTGTGGGGGGTAGATTCCAGAAACCCCATGATAGGGGATAATCTGCAAAGTAGAAACAATATAGTTATTATGTATTTTACGCCTCTATAACCCTTCCCCACACTCCCCATTACTTTCCTCTTGTTAGTAATTGTGGTCAATTTATTAAACCTTATACTTTTATACAACCCATATTCTTCTATAGTAAATTGTGATTCTCATAGAAGAGCTCTCACTATTAGTTGAATGGATCCACTGTTGGTCTTTTAACTGTGAAGTGCTTGGTTCAATCACAGGGAGAGCAGACACAAAGGTCACTGCATATAGAAGTCTGGTCTGTGAGATTTGGTAGATATTCTACAACTTAACACAAAGCTACTCTTTCCTATCCCTTCTTCACAGCACAACACAGTTTCAAAATATCTTGCCAATAAGAAGTATCCTCATTCCCTGTTGTAGAATGGGTTGCCCCATCATATCTGGGTATTGAAAATTCCTACTTGATTGATGGTTGTTATAAAAAACATACTTTCTGACACTTTTTCCCTAAATGAGTAGTGCCTCCAGATGCCCTAGTACTCACCAGTGATCTTTAAGTTGTTTCATTATCTGGCTGGCAATCCATCCAGGGCAAAAGATGGATAGTGCTACTACTTGATTCATATAGAGATTTGATTGTTTCGGTTGTCATTCTTGTATTTTCACCATCATCAAAGAGAAGTGTCTTCTAGAGATTCTGACTTTGTATTTGAAAAGTTCCCTAATTTTATGGGAGAAGTTTTCACTACACATGTTTAGCTTACATCATTAGTATGGAATGCAGGCTTTCTTGGTGATACTAGGATGTTGTAAAGGGTGCAGAGAAGGTGGATTAAGATGGTTGACTGATTTGATTATGGTCTAGAAGATAATATATGGTCTGCATCCTTTTCTCTCTGGCCTATTCACCTGTGATCTATGAAAAGTAACCCATGGGCATTCTCTCAACTTATTTGTCCATAAATCTTTCACCCTGCCTAGATCCAGAGTTTTTTTACTTCCAGATAATTAGATTTTGGAATGTTTTGCGTGAGGGTTTTTGGCTCTGGTAACAATTTAGAGTTATTCTTAGAACCAGCTTGCACTTAATTCGGCTCTTATTTGAGTTTGATTCATTAGTTTAGCATTTGGTTTGGATGAATGTCATTAGCCAGTCATTTCGAAGTTTTTTTTGTCATCTTCACTGTGAGATAGTAGTGTGTACTGATAGGGGTGGTCCCTTATCAATTAAGAAATGTAATTTCATAACAAGAAATACAGATCACATTTGATTGTGAAAATATCGGATCTATTTATTTTTGCTGTAGTTACCATTCATAAGAATAAAAATTGTGAGAAAAGAAATAAAGTTTTATTTTCTCTTGATCAATACTTTACTGCCCAGAGCATTTTTCTGGATTTCTCCTTGTTCGCAGTTTGAATAGCTGTGTTCCCTCTCAGCCTCAATCCCAACAGAGGAACTACAATTCTATTATCTTTATCTATCTTCACCACTTTACAGATCTCTCATTATTTTCTGCATGATCTCACCCCATGGCTTTTGCGCTTTAAATTTTAAAATCTTTAAGTTTTTAGTGATATAATTATTTGGTAATAGGTTTGGAATTTGCTCACCAGTAACGATGTTTGGAGGACTCTTGTAAAAACTAGTAATCAGTATTAAACTTCCATCATTTTAAAAGTTTATCAGATAGGGTAACTGAAAGTTGTATCTGACTCAAATTTTCATCTTGATCCTTAGGGTTATTTGTACAGATAAAAAATTGTTTTAAAAAGAAGCTGTCAAAATAATATATTGCAAGGCAAAAGACTGTGATATATGAAAGACATTTATCCAAAAGAAACCTTTTAAGACTATAAAGGATAGCCACATAAAAATTTGGAATTAAATATGGATATAAACATAACTAATGAACATTTATTTTTGGATCAAATATTGGATAATAAAAAGGTGAGTTAATGATGATTATTCAGATATTTGTTTTTAAAACAGACTGACTCATTTATTCCTTACTTAATTGCCCCTTGCTAAGGTCCATGTGTGTGAATTATTTTGAAGATAATTCTTGCTTGCTTATAAGGTTTTTTTGCATCTTTCTCAGAGGATAGAAAGGGTTTTTGATTGTAATGGTATGGTTGGCTTTAATTACATACATTGAGTAAATGTTGTAACTAACTAATTTTGTTGCGATGATTCCAAATCTGTGCTCAGATTTGTCCTAGCACGTAAGGTTCCTGAGTTATGCAACTAGGCTATATGGCTCACTTTGTCACTTTGGATCAAATAATGATATAATTATTATGAGTTTGAGAAGAATGAGACGTTTCTGGGCAAAAGTTTGGAATTGGGGCCTCCTATTTGGCATTATGTACGTCCTTTTGCAGACCCAGACAAGATATTTATTACATATAAAAGAGGTAGTATTCACCTAAATATAAATTTCTTCAAAAATGTTTGGAACTCTTGCTCTTGTGCTTGTTCGTGGATATAGGATCCTCCCATTGTAGGAACCAGCAGTAGTCACCCATCATGTTTTCGTTGAAGCGGCCTTGATACCTGCTTTCCATCATTGCGATATCTCGGTATAACCTTTCCCCATGTTCGTCACTAACATCACCCATATTAGATGGAAAGAAATCTAGATGCGAATGCAAGAAATGCATCTTAAGAGACATCCAACACCCCATTCGTTGATAGGCCTTTAGCATGTTGTCCACTAGTTCTTCATAGTTTTCAGCCCTATAATTACCAAGGAAGTTCTGCACTACATGGACAAATGAATCCCATGCTGCCTACTCAAGTGAAGTTAGTTTATTTCTGAACTCCCTGTCATGTATCAATTCTCTGATCTCCGTCCCTACAAAAATGCCAGCTTTAAGTTTAGCATCGGTTTTCTTTGCACCAAATTTCTCTTTGAGATACTGGAATCCATCAGACTCATGGACCATTGCTTTAACAAAATTTGTGATAAGGCCAAGTTTGATATAAAGTGGTGGAAGTTAGATCTTCTATGGATGTACCAAAGGCATGTGCTTCACAGTGCATCGACCAACTATGTGTTCTCTTTCGGATCACTTTTTGAGAATATAATGATTCCTGTCATCATGGCTGTTCCATAGGCATAAGAAGCACATATTCTTTGTATATCCTAGTTGCAGTCCAAGAAGTAAAGAGATTACCTTTAGATCACCACATATATTCCACTTATGATGCGAGTAATGAACACCTTCCAAAATAAACTTCATTGATATATATGTCTCTATCATCCCAACAATATTTTCAACAGGAATTGAAGGTTTTTGTTACCATTGTGTAGCAACACAGCTTTGAGGCTAGCAGTGCTTGCATAGATGAATAGTCTCCATTCATCAGATAAATGCTCGTTTTCTAGCTGATTCATGAGGCGATTAACATCAGTACAGAAACAAGCACCATCTTCTTCTTTATAGAAGGCAGCTAAGGCCTCATGGTATTTACGGAAAGTAGATATTTTTGCACCATCCTCTAGAAGATTCCATTGCTGTAGTCTGGAGCCCAACAGTTCTGTGTTCTCCTTTGACAATGACAAATCCCTCACCAAACCATTCAATCTTTCTTGATTTATCAACTGGAGATCTTCTTTTCCTTAGAATCATCCTTATACATTTCATCATCATTGTTATCCTCCTCTTCAGGCAATTAATCATCTTCTTTAACTGCACTCGCTGATGGAGGAACTGGAATTAGCATCTCCATATTATGGAGGACTGGTTTTATAGCTGACTTACAATCTGGATATAAAATTTTTGACTTGTTCTTATTTGAGAATCCCGCAATATTTGTCATACAAAAGTAGCAATCAAAAACATGATTTGTTGGTTCACACCACACCATTGGTACAGCAAAAGGCATACCTTTTCATTTGCCATTTAACCACTGTGTAAGCCCCGTATGACAAACTACAAGATTTGTGAGGTGCCCAGGGCTTGTCTTGGTCACTAACTTTACAACCAAAATAATAATTGTATGCAGTTTTCACTTTTAGCTAAATTTTTATGCTGGTTGCCTAGAGTATATCTTCCACAGATATAACAAAAGTTGTCTGGGCTATTTACATATCCTCGACGATTCATGTTTTCAACTTAGTTTGTATATATCCTGTTATATACTTTTGTACAATCTTATTTCATTTACAAATTAATTGAGAGATAAATCTGAAAGAAAAATGCAATTAATCACTGTATGTAAATACCATTTCAACACCACTACTATAATGGCTAAATTTGACAACATGATAAAGCAGGAGTGTAACGCAGGAACCAAACACACACAACACATCCTCTCACTATGGTAGCTGAAGCAACACTTCCCATATGTATAACCAAAGAGTATGTGTGTAACTCAGGAACCTTACATGCTAGAACAATTCTGATTACAGATTCGGAATCAGCATACTCGATTTAGTATAAATCATAAGCAATACTAAAGTAGCAAAATCATTGTTGACTAGTATTATGGATAAATTCTCTTTTGAAGAGGTCAAGCTAGTGTTTTATGGGCAATACTTTTATGCTAGTAATTGATTTATTGGAAAGCTCTGAGTGCTAGCAATGTAGAGGGCTTTTATTTGTATTGTAGTATGGTGAGATGCTTGGATGTGAGTTTGTGTGCCAAAGGCATAGAGATATAGGAAAATGGGGATAAATATATTTTGTATGTAGATTCATTAGTCTTCTAGTCTGAGTAATTGAGTGTGGTCATTCTTGTTTGTTTGTTTCTTGTTTCCTTTAGGTTGTTAAGAAGTTGTTTTTGTCTAGAGTGGCACTGAGCACTGAAACAGGTTCCTTATATAGGAGCTTAATATTTAATATTGTATTATGTGGGTGTTTCCTGTACTCTGTTTGTGTGTTATGATTATATCCAGTATTCAAGTCTTATGATATAACATTGTGGATTGTGCCCTGCATGGGTTTGCATGCTAGTGTAAGGATGGTGATGTCATTGACATAACTAGAATTTGGTGTTGGGATTTCAGGAAGGATATCATAGATAATAATGTTGAAAATCGTAGGATGCAATCCATTGTGTAATGCTTTTGTTTATCACCCTGTGAAAAAGATACTAATCTATTTTGATAGTTTTACTTAATGGGGCAAAATTCAATTAATTTCTTCTTAAATCCAAAGTATTTAAAAGGGTATATTACTATGGGCTTCCTAAATACAAATTCTAAAAGGAATTTTGGAAATTCTACATGGACCTCTAGGGCTGAATAAATGAATCAGAGAGATCAGGCGTCCCCAAAATCCCTATTGCTATAACCAATAAGCTCGAGTTGAAAATATCAGGCAGTGCTGGAGTCTCAAATAGATATATCAGGAAGAAAGATGGTAGTTACTTGATTATTTTTATCCAAAATATATTTCAGTCCTATGATATTAGAATATTTCCCTATAAATAGCCTTAGATTTATAAGAATTTGAATGATTTTTTCCTTTTTAGGATACTTTACCAGATATAATAATAAAAAAAGAATTCTGTGAAGATCCAGAGGTCACTAATTTGGAAGATATAAAGGTATGTGAGAATCAGAATTTTAACTTCATTATTCATTTAGTTCTATTCCTTAATTTTATTTTTATACTTCTCTATACTCTATGTAATTGCAATTAATCATTATAATTATATCAGGATGATTGCGAAGAAATCCTATCTCATAAGATTAAGGAAGATTTTTTTGAATCATGTGATGGAACTGAGCAAGAATTCCCAGGTCAAAAAGCAGCAGTTGGTGGTTGTGATAAAATAATGTCACAAGATTGGTCAGTTAAGGAGGTAATTATCTCAAATCTTTCCTTTGTAACAATATTGATGATTCAATATCAATAACAGCTCTCTTGGAATCTCCATGTGATTGATCCATTGATTTGCTAGGTTGCTAATATTATTTGACTGTAATTCAAAATACCTGAGATTCCTTGACTTTTTAATGGAAGCAGTGTTTTCATTCAATGAGGCGATTGCATTACTTGCTTGAACTTATATAGCCTGTTAGTGTGCAGTATATTTTCTAGTAGTTCTTCTCTTAGTAACTACCAAATATTCATCAGGTTCTTACATAGAAATATATTTGTATCTAGGAAGAAATTGGAGAGATTTTGATGAAAGAAGAAATTAAGGAAGAAGATCTGGAAGATCAAAGTTATCTCACTGATGAAAATAAAGAGAGCCTCAATTTCAAAGATGAAAACTTAGCAAATGTTACTAATCAAACAGGGATACAAAACTGCCTTCAAGAAAAGGTAATTTTGTTTATTTTAATTTATAGTACCAACTTTAACAATAAATTTCATGCAATGACAAGACATGCAACTGTTGGATATATTTTATAAGAATGGCTAAGAACAATGGTAAATATAAAGTTGCAAAATGTTAAGTAACAGGTTGGAATGGAGGTAATGTCCCATTTTCCTGAATAAAGTTTTATAGTATTTATTAATGTAGTTCCTCTTGTTATTGTTTAGGAATACTACAATGTAATTAATACCTTTTTCTCTCTGATTAGAAAAATATTCTTCATAATCTTCTTCAGTTTTTACTCCTATTCTCTCTCATCTAGAGATCACATTAGACATTTTTTACTAAATGACATTCAGAAAGCTTTCAATGCAAGTACAGCAACAAAATTCATTCAAAATACAGATGGGTATGATGCAGTATATGAAAGAAGTTGCATTAATTATTTGCCCATTTCCAACTTGGGGATTTCAGTCTATAAGATGTACCAAAACAAGGTCATCCAGAGGAAGTTGATTCTGAAGAGTTAGAAGCTTTTGTCAAAGCAAATCATGCTACAACTTCTAGGCAACTTGCAGAACAATTTAAGATAACCCATTTAAATATATTACACTAACAGAAAAGAATTGGAATTGTTCCATTGATAGGAAAATGGGTATCGCATAAACTATTTTCCATTACACATAAAGGCCAGCACAATCCTTTATGGTTAAAAGTCAATGACCATTTTGCCTGAATGGTGGGCCAGGTTGGAAAAGCACACCAACGCAGGATCTGGACCAAGAACGTGTAAATGATTACATTCTGGAATTTCTGATCCTATGGAGACTTTTATCTTAACCTCCAAAGGCATTGCGAGGTCATAGTATCTACTTTCCATGTGCCCTCTTTTCTTTTTTTCTGACAAAATTGTTAGAACAGAAGGCAAAAGTGGGAAATCGCATGTCGATCTGCCTCTCATCGCGGCCTCGCCCTCTCTAGTTAGGAGGAAAATCAAGGCACGCCTAAGACTGGTGAGGAGCTCCCCTCTCCCCCTTTTACCCAGGGGCTTTCACTTTGCCATCTTTGGAGCTGCTCTCGGACAGGTTCAACTCTGAAAAGGATGTGGCTCACCCGACCCTCTTCTACCAGAGAAGTGGTTTACTCCTCTCCTTGGCCTACGGATTTGGATGCTTTCCCTTAAACCCATTCTTTTCAGGTACCCTCGGGTGGCTCCATCTCCCTGCCAGGGTCAGTCCCTCATTCCCTATCACAGGGGGCTGGCAATAGAGAAGGCAAGCAATCCAAAAATAGGACCATCTATACTCGCTGCTTGGCAAAAGATATGGGAGATGGTTAAGGAAAACTTAAAGTTGCGTGCCCCGTAAGGGGCGCGGCGATTCGTCTTCCTGGCCGACGTGCTGACGGGACTCAGCGCCCCGTCCGGCCCAAGCTTATCCTGTTCTTCTTTCTGACACCCTTTGTTTTTATCCTACTTCCTCACTTTCCCTACAACCTCTTCCACAACTTTCTCTGGTCAGCCTCTATTTTCACAGGGTAGACGACGACCAGCTTCATCTCAGCCAACCATCCTAGATCGGGGCTGAGGGGGAAGGGGACAACATTCCCTTACCCTTGAGCTCTGGTCTGGGGGTGGTGGGTTTTTACTAACCTGCTTATCCCCACTCACACCTTTCTCACATCCCCTTTCTTTCTCCTTTCAATCTCGATCGATTTTTATGCAGTGCCTAAAGTGGAGCCGCCATGCCGATAGGCTGCCAGGTCAAAAGGCGGGAGGAGTGGTCTCAAATGGTGGCAACTGGTTTTTCCGGCCCCATATTCACCCCTCGCAGAGCGGGCTACTGCGTGAGATAATGAGCGTTTGCGTCACGTGATAAGTATAGGGTCACCATGCCAAATAATGAATTTAAAAATAAAAATAATCCTCCTCTACCTTTCCCTCGACCATCGACAGAGCTGCCTCAGGCAGCTTCACTGAAAAAAATGGAGGTCACCTCCCCTTTGCGTTCGCAGGGGGGCTCTCCAAAACTCCTTGGACAGGAAGCTTACTCCTCTCCTATGCATATGGGTGTAGGGGACTCCCCCTCATCCCATTCTCTGGAGTCGCCCTTAGGCGACTCACTTTTTCCAGCGGGAGTTCTCCCTTTGCTTTTAAAGGGGACTGCCAAGAAAGCAGGCAGGTGGCCAATAATTGAACGCTCCCGTTGTAGGCGGCTCGATAGGACCAATCTCACCTCGGCTGGTGCCCCTGTGAGAAACAAGACCTTCTCCATCGCAGAGAAAGATCTTGCTGAGTCCGGTCCATCTAGCCTAGGGGTTCCTGCCGGCTGAGGGGAGAATCAGGTTCATTCCCGCCCTCCTTTCCTAAAAAGAAAAAAAAATAGAAAAAAAGACCGCTCCTGCCGCTCCCCGGGAGCGGCAGGAACGGACGGAGTCACAGAGCGAGCCTCGATTACTTCGGGACCCCTCATTGAGAGGTTACTTTGCGTTTTTGATCCCTCCGGCTTCAAACGCTGCCTCCGTATTCCCTCTACAGAAGAAAGCATGTTGGCCTAGGGCAACATGATCCATCATAGGAGACCTTTAGCTAGCTTCGGTAGAGAACCGAAGGTGACACTTTTCTCGGACGGGATCCATCGGGTGAATGCGTCGAATTTCTCCAAGGCGGCCATGATTAGGCCCTTTGGACACTTGATGGGACGCCGGTGAGTGTGACGCCGCACTCTACCATGAACTTCGTGAAAGGAGTAGTTTATGCGAGGGAACTCGTGGACTACTCCATAGATGACATCACCTTAGAGCTGGACGACCATGGGGCGGTCAAGGTCGAACGTGTGATAAGAAAACAGGGATTGGCCTCGAGACTACCCCTACACTCTTCGTCACATTCGACTGTGATAAACTTCCTGAGTCGGTGCGTGCCGGTTGGTATCGGTACCGTGTGAAAGAATTTGTGCCACTGACACGGAAGTGCTACTACTGTCACCACTTCGGCCATACTAATCGCTCCTGTAGATGCGCAAATTCAAGGTTACCAGAACTCTGTGTAAGTTTCTCCAAGGCCACACACGATAAATCCAAAACGTGTGTGGCCAAGTGTGTCAATTGCAGAGAGCCGCACCCCGGTCCTTCGAAGCAATGTGGTGCGTATCTTCCTAAGAAGAAAATCCTGGCCGTTCAGACCCAGGAACGTGTCACATTCTACGAAGCCAAGGCAAGGACTTGGTCTTTAGCCTCACTGTTAAGAAAAACACCCTCTGCTCCTGCCCCCTCCAGGCCTATCACATGGTCTTTCCTGCGCCCATTCGGAACCCTTTTGCTGGTTCTACCCACCACGGGCGCTCGCCTGGTTGAGCTGGAAGCATAAAGGGCTTACACAGTTCCGGCTGAAACAAGGGTTCATCCTCCTTCCCCCAGCCTGACCGTTTCCTGTAAGGCGAAACGGCCCTGCCCCTCCACCGAATCGTTGGACTCACATTATGCAATCCTTTTAGGAGCTTTGACTCCTTCGCCCGACGCCCAGTGGTAGGCTGGGCAGCTCGGAGACGGTGGATCCGCTAAAAGAAGGACTCCCTCCTTCGAAGCCGCCTCGCCTGCCTAACGTTTCGAGTCAGAGGGAGGAACACACTCGCATAGCGAGCTGAAACTCCCTCGATAAGACCTCGAAGGCGACAGCGCCTTCAACGCATACGCCGGCTAACAGCGCCCAGCGTTCTTCCTCTGGGAAGCGTACGGCCATTCCTGTGAGGGTCTTCTCTTCGAAGAGGCCCCCGCATCTTCTCCTAGCTTGGCCTGGAGGGGATATTCCTTCACTGGAATTGACGTGGACTCGGGGGGAACTGGGAGGAGCTGCTTAGGCCTGTCTAGTCCCGTTTTCCCTTAGCTGTATTTTAGCAGGAGAACATGCTGGGCGCGTGCTCCATGCCCACCCTTACGGGTTATAAGGGTTTTGCGAGCCTACCACCACAGGATGGTGGCCGGGCAGGAGGATACGCCATTTACACCCGGCAGGATGTCTCCACTCCTCTATTTGCATCAGATACCTCTTTTCAGGCAGTAGCTCTGCAGCTACACCTGCATAGGTGGTATACTGTTATTTCCGCGTACATTCCACCGTCAGTCGGCTTCGAGCGTGGTACTTCCGCCGTG
Organism: Ceratothoa steindachneri; assembly: GCA_963969495.1. Classification (NCBI taxonomy): domain Eukaryota; kingdom Metazoa; phylum Arthropoda; class Malacostraca; order Isopoda; family Cymothoidae; genus Ceratothoa; species Ceratothoa steindachneri. Next base: position 16,227,383 of record OZ018333.1, on the reverse strand, counting down.
TAGTGGCACAGTTGTCAAAGCGCTTTCTCTTGTTCGGAGATCTGAACAGTGGACACCCACTCTGGGGAGACTACTCGATTAATCCCATGGGTCAAGTCCTTGCCGACCTGATCGACGAGCTGGAGATGGGTGTCCTAAATTTGGATGAGTTTACGCATCACTGCCCGAAAACCACTTCATTTTCCTGCCTCGATCTATTTTTCTGCTCTCCGGATGCTCAGCTTAATTTTCGGTAGGTAGGTGGGGGTGGGGGGGTCGATTACTTCCATGGTAGTGATCACTTTCCAATTCAAATATCATTTTCTGGGCTGCTGCTGCCGAGAGATATGACTGATTTCTCTATTTCAGTGTAGGAGTTTGGGTCGTAGATGAGGCCGTTGAGTTCTTTTACGATAACCTCATCTCAACGGGCCTAACAACTATTCCTAGAACGGCTGGCCGTTTAGCAAGCCGACCCCTCCCGTGGTGGCCAGCCGACTTCAAACGGAAGGGTTGTTTATGCCTACGTGCGCCATAAGCCCCGCTCGAACGATTTCACTGCCGGTGAATTTTGTCAATCCAGGGTAGATTCCGGTATATTTCGAAGCACGTCCCCCGCTCTTCTTGGTGTGCATACTTGCCTTCACTTGATGGGAAGATACCTCTAACAGACGCGCGGGAGCACGTCAAAGGGAGCCTGGACAGGTTCTGACAGGACCCCCTCCCGTTCTCCAGGAGAATGAGACCGCAATCTCGGACCCCGCCTCCGTGGCAGAATCCTTTGCGGCCGCTTTCTCTGCATTCTCTAGCCGGGATGCTGCTCCACCAGCATTCAATGCACGTCGTGATGTCACGAAAGACCACCGACTGCACGTTACCTCCAGAGGCAGAGAACCCTTGAACGACAGATTTATTTTGACTGAGTTGAGCGCAGACACCGTCCCTGCATCCGAGGATGTCCCGTACACCTTGCTTCGACACCTGGGTGAGCGAGGCATGGCCTCTCTGTTAGATTTGTTGAACAGGATCTGGGTACAGGGTATCCTCGCAGATCCCTTGCGAATCGCTACTGTGCTTGATTTTTGGCAAGTTCCACTCCACGACGGATGTTTTGCTCTGACTGGAAAATGCCGTCTGCGAGGCCTTCCTTCGTAGACAGCACTACGCCACTGTGTTTTTCGATCTGGAGAAGTCCTGTAATATCGCATGGTGTAACGGTATCATGGCGAATCTCCACACGATGATGGCGAGGGGACGCCTCCCAATGTTTATATCTGAATTTAGCGACATCGTCGATTCCGCGTACGGGCGGGGGTAGCCCTCTCCGGCCCAGTGTAGCAGGGAGATGGGGTCCTGCTGTGAAGTCTCCTCAGTGCTACACTCTTTGCCCTGAGCAACAACGGCATCACATCGTTGCTGCTGGAATATGTTCTTGCTACTCTCAGCGTGGACGACATTTCGATCTCTTTTGGCGCGGCCAAGATGCCAACTCTGGAGCGTCGACTCCAACAGGCATTGAACCGCGTTTCTCGCTATGCCGTTCCCTTCGTATCTTTGTACCCTATATAAGGTTGTCTTCTTTATTTTCATGCTATTCCTTGAAAATGAACTTGCAAATATAGTTCGAAAGTGCTTGGATCCTGTGGGGTAATTTTCATATTATTGCTTTCCTCACGTGCCACTTTGTGAGTTTTTTTTTATTATATATATATATATATATATATATATATATATATATATATGATAGTATGCAATTTACAATGACCTTCGGTTTATAAAGGGTCTTTCAATAAGGTCGCTTGATTTTTAAATGTTGCTACAACAAGAAGTTGTGTGTGATATATGCACTCAATATTTTTTAAATTTGAAAGTACATTTCATGGCATTAAGTGTGGAATATGACGTCTTCCAAATGTCCGCCGAGGCTTCGCTTGGTGGGACGTATTCGGGAGGCCCAATTTTCGATGACTTTGTCTCATAAATCTTGCTGAATTTTCTGGATGGTGTTCGTTATGTTGACTTTGAGGACATCAACTGTTTGTGGATTATTCGCATAAGCCTGCGATTTAAGGTAGCTCCAAAGAAAGTAGTCTAATGGCGTTAAATCGCATGATCTCGGTGGCCAGTTGAAGTCGCCCCCGCGCGAGATGACCCTGCCCTGAAATCACTGGTGCAAAATGTCTATCTATCGTGGCGTGGGCAGTGTGGCACGTAGCGCCTTCCTGTTGGAACCACATGTCGTCAGTATCCATATCAGGCATATAATCCAGTTGAGGCCACAAAAAGTTGCTTATCATCGATCTGTAGGTCTCGCCGTTGACGGTTATGGCAATCCCATCTTCGTTCTTAAAAAATACGGACCGATGATTCCGTTAGACGAAATTCCGCACCTAACATTGACTTTGTTGGTGATGCAATTGGTGCTAGTGTATCTCATGTGGATTGTTTTCGTCCCAAATCCGACAATTTTGCTTGTTCACAAATCCATTCATCCAAAGATGGGCCTCGTCGCTGTGGCGAGGATAGAAATCACGTAATGCGCGAAACGTTTGACGAACGGAGCACTGATTTTGATAATAACATTTGATGACTTTCACAGATTGTTCAACGCTATAACCTTCCATCGTGACTTACCAAGTACTACTGAACAGTTCACAGTAAGGTTGCCAGATGTCGCTTTAACAACATGGCCACTATTGCCTGACAAAGCTCGAGCGTTCTTGTTGAAAGACCCTTTACTATCGTAGTAGGATATTCTAATGAAAATAACTTAATACTTTATTTGCAGATTGAATGTCCTCTTTCAAATGTTATGGAAGGTAGTTTGTCTCCATTTCACCCTAAATTAAGTGTATGTGATAGAACACTAAAGCATCAGAACAAACACTCGTCTGTTAACAAGCCTTTCAAATGCAGTACCTCTCCTTATCAAACATCTTGGAGAGAGAATCGTCAGCGTCATAAGAGGACGCACACGGGTGAGAAGCCTATGAAATGCAGCTCCTGCCCAAATGAAGCAGCCCAGAAGTCTTCTTTTCGCTCACATGAAATAACCCATACGGGTAAGAAGCTCTTAAAATGCAGTTCCTGTCCCTATGAGGCAGCTCATAGGTCTAAGCTTCTAACACATGAAAGAACTCACACGGGAGAGAAACCTTTCAAATGCAGATCCTGCCCCTATGAGGCAGCTGACTGTTCTACTCTTCGGGGGCATGAAAGAACCCACACAGGTGAGAAGCCCTTCAAATGCAGAACATGCCGCTATGAGGCAGCCAAGATGTCTACTCTTCGGAGACACGAAAGAATCCACACGGGTGAGAAGCCTTTCAAATGCAGTTCCTGCCCCTATGAGGCAGCTGATAGGTCTACTCTCCGGAGACATGAAAGAATCCACACGGGTAAGAAGCCTTTCAAATGCAGTTCCTGTGCCTATGAAGCAGCCCAAAAGTCTAATCTTCTGAAACACGAAAGAACCCACACGGGTGAGAAGCCTTTGAAATGCAGCTCCTGCCCCTATGAAGCAGCCCAAAAGTCTAATCTTCTGTCACATGAGAGAACCCACACGGGTGAGAAGCCTTTCAAATGCAGTTCTTGCCCCTATGAGGCAGCTGAGAGTTCTACTCTCCGGAGACATGAAAGAACCCACACGGGCGAGAAGCCTTTCAAATGCAGTTCTTGCCCCTATGAGGCAGCCCGTAGGTCTACTCTTCGCTCACATGAAAAAACCCACACGGGTGAAAAGCCCTTCAGATGCATTTCCGGAGACAATGAGGCAACCGAGACGTCTACTCTTCGGGCACATGAATGAACTCACAAATGGAGTTAGTGTTCTTATCAAACTGCCTAGAGCTGGAATTTTTGAGTGACATATAAGAACCCACACTAGTGAAAAGTATTGATAATGCAGTTCCTGCCCTTATCAAGCTGTAGTTGTAGTGAACAGACTTCTAAATGAATTTCCTGCTTCTATCGATCAGAATCAGTCTTAAAAGCTTTTAAGCTGCAATTTGAATGTAAGATCTCTTAGATGGAATTCATTTCCTCATCAGTTCAAGTCCATACAGGGATTTGACAAAAAAAATTGGAATATGTGTTAAATTCAATGAATATTTATTTAATACGGAATTGGACCTCCTTTTGCTCTCTGAACAGCGTCGATGCCTCTTGGAATTGATTCATACAGCTTCCCGACTTTATTGAGAGGAATCTTGAGCCATTCTTCTTTCAATGTCGCTCCAAGACGCACCACAAATGCTCAATAATATTAAGATCTAGGAAATTGCGGGGGCCATTCGATATGTTGTAGCTCACTCCTATGTTCTTCATACGAATTCTTAACCACATGAGCGGTGTGTATTGAGGCATTATCATCTTGGAAAAAGCACTAACCATTGGGGAATAATGTCTGGACCATGGGATGGACTTGATCTTCCAAAATATTCAGATATTCGTTGCTGCTAATCATGCAATATTGGACCAAGATAATTCCAAGATATGGCTGTCCAAACCTTCACTGACCCCAACTCCGTGCTTCACTGTAGGAAGAAGGCAGTCAGGATTTAAAAGATTCCCCGGGCTGCCTCCATATCAATTCGCCCTGCAGTGGGGAACAGAGAAAAATGGACTTTTCGGAGAATATTACTTGTTTCCATTGGTCTGTCGACCAGCCCTTGTGATCTCTACACCAGTTCAGCCTTTTCTGAATGTTTTATGAGAAAGGAAAGGTTTCTTGATGGCGGCTCTTCCATGATATCCGGCTTTATTAAGCTCACGTTGAACAGTTTTGGTTGAAACTAGGCTAGTGAGATGTTGATTCAACTCTGCAGTCGCTTTAGGGGCAGTTGTCCGGGGATTTTTCATCACAATGCATTTCAATACCCGTCGGTTTCTTTCAGCGAGCTTCGAAGTCCTGCCGGAATTACTCCTACTGTTGGAGGTTTTGCCCTGCTTCTTAAATTCTGTCATTGTCCTTGATATGGTAGCTCTCGAAAAACCAAGGAGTTTAGCTGTTCTGGTGACAGAAGCTCCTGCATCTATACTACGATCTAAAAAGGAAATACAAATAATCATTAAAGTTAATAAATAAAACTATCTATCTGCAATAAAAACAAAACACGCAGTGAAATTTGGTTGGATATTCGTAATATAATGGCTCATTGAAATATTAGTGTTAAATTTCTACTGTTCCAATTATTTTGTCTAACTCCTGTATCTACTCTGAAAAACTATTTAAGTAAATACTGCTCAGGAGGTTCTTCATAGTTTTCCAACTGAATTCCTGCAACTAGTGTCTTCCACCCTTGTTGAATTAGGACAGAAATTCACTATTATCCGAAAAATGATCCTAAGGTTTGAAAGTCAATCCTGATATCCTCAAACGCTTCTAAATACTTCTTCAATAACATGTAGTTTCGTGCCAGCAGGAATCGTCACCCTTGTCAGGAAACTCACATTTGCGGTCTGAATGCGGGTCTTGTCTTTTCAAATACTCCACTGGGCAGACGTGGCCGAGAATACCCACTGGCAATAAAAGATGTAATTTGAGAATTGTTTTTTGTCCCCGGGTGATATCACGAACACTCAATCACAAATCCAGCTGCTGCTAATCCCTCACAAGGGTTTCTAATCGGACTTTTGAGTACTTGACCTCACCTTGCTATATGTATTTTGCATCATCTCTGCAGTGTTTTTATCGCTCTGTTTTTGTTTAGTGTCTCACGCCTAATGTAATCTCTGGTTCTTATAACCTGGTAAATTTATATATATTGTTAGGAATGATTGATATTTTAGGTATATTCTAAATTATATCTTAATTTTAGACATTTATATCTGTATACCCTATTCTTATTTTGGTTTCATGAGAGAAATAAAATTTGTGATTGTCCTTGCATCTTTCAGGCGCCTTAAATTAGTGGTAACTGTTGTTTTGGGGAGACGCTATTCTAATTAGTTTTCATATATTAAAAAACGGATGAAAAAAAATAAAAATTAGAGGTGGAATTAAAGTGATTGAGAGACTTGCTATCACAGAAAGAAATGTACAGTCTAAGAATTTTATTCGGTTGATGAGGCCCTCGATTTATTCTCCATCAACTTACAGACAACATCCCGTGCACGAACTTGACACGGGTGAGCGAACAAGACCATTCTCTCAATGTTGTTTAATATGAGGTTGAGACCGGATTGTGAATTTTAGCGACTCGCAAAGCGCCCTGAGTGCTCTCGGGGCATTAGAATCTCCACTTTCCCTGGTTCGCGATATCCGTGGCGCCAAGGTTTTGGCGAGCCAGGTGGATGTCGAGATTATCTTTTGTTGGGTTCCTGGAGATGTAGATATTGCGGGAAAGGAGATCGCTAAATAGTCCGCGAGGACTGGGTGACTAGACCAGCGTCTCGCTCTTCCTCACACCCATTACATGGCAGGAATATGGGCAGCTCTCCGGGCTGTTTGGCAAAGAAGATAGGAGACGGTCGAGGGGAACTTAAAGTTGCGTGCCATTGCGCCGCGACTGTTCCCATCGACCTATCCCCCCAATGCCGCAACGGCTTTAGGTTGTTTTATGTCTTCTCCGAATTAGACACCCGCGATGCACCACCATTTGATGGAGTGCTCGCCTGTGCCTTATTGCGAAGACTACGTTGTCCCCCAGACTGTTCGACACATTTTCGTTGAATGTCCCAGTCTGGGTGATCTTCACGCACGTTAATTGACCGGTACCGGGACGAGCGGGGTCGCTACCGCTTGTCCCTTGTATTTGGGACGAGTTCGTGCACACTGACCCGTGGACTTTCCGACTTTTTGGAGGACGCTTGCCTCCTATACTTTATTTTACTGTTTGTTGCAAGTTGTATGCTCCTGCGCCGGGAAGGAGACGAGTCTATCCCTGACGCCCAAGCACGCTTCCTTCTTTTCTTTGTTTTTTTTAGCCTTTGTCATTTTTTATCATTGTTATTTGTTATTTACATATTGCTATTTGTTTTCTAATATAGCCTAGTAATAGGCTGGGTCAAGTACGGCGACTTAAGCCTCAGTAGCATTCGCCAGATGGGCTCTTAAAATAATAAGTTTCTGTCAGAAAGAAGACTTCTATTCAGAGGAACAGGAAATGAAGACAAACTAGGATCTAACATAAAGGTAACTTCTTAGGAATTCTCGAAGTTTTAGCTCAGTTTGATCCTTTTCTAATGGGTCATCTGAAACAATATGGTAATCCTGGTAATGGTAACCAATCATATCTTTCGAAGACAATATACGAAGAATTAATTAATTTGATGGCAGATGAACTTAGAAGAAATGTTCTCTATGAATTTAAAGTAGCAAAGTACTTTTCAATATCTGTAGATTCAACTCCAGACATTTTTCACACAGATCAGCTCACTGTCATCATTCGCTATGCTGTGAAAGGAGAACCTGTTGAACGTTTCTTAACTTTTCTTGAACCCGAATCCCATAAAGTAGAAGGCTTGGTAGACATTGTTTTAAAATATCTAAAAACGAATAAATTGACATTGATAATTGTCGGAGACAGTTATATGACAATGTCAACAATATGTCGCTGAGTTTGTCCCATGCGCTGTTGACCAGTTGTTCAGGAGAAAGATCATTTAGCACATTGGCACTTGTGAAAAATCACTTAGGGTTACGATGAATGATGAAAGACTGAGCTGGCTGGGTTTGATGAGCATTGAAAGGCATACTAAGAGAAATCGATTTCGAAGATCTGGTTCAAAAGTTTGTGGATGCCAAGTGCAAGAAGAAAAAAAATCAATAGTTTTTACTGTAGTAAGTGTGATTGTTGCGGTTAAAGCTGCTGTTGTTGTTGTGGTTCCCCGGGCTCTGTCATTCCAGGAAGCCCGCACCACGTAGGTAAGACACCACACTGACTGGATCCGACCATAACTGACGGGCATGTGAAATGTTGTGGTGGTGTCTGAGAGCTGCCAAGGTAGGTCACTCTGTTATGAGATGCGTGACTGTGTGAACAGAAATCTGTATGGGTGTTGTCTATGTGGTGTTTGTAGGTGTTTAGGGTTGGTGGTAGCCACAGCGATGTCGTGTAAGATGTACTCTCTCCGACCTTGAGAGTGGCGTTTCTGTGCTTTTTATGTCAGGTAGGGGGGTGTTGAGTATTTTGTTGTGAGGGAGATTGTTCAGTGCTTGCCTGGTGAGGTGTGTGTGAATGGTTTTTTTATACTTTGTTACATTTGCAGGTTGTGGTATGGTATTTAGGATGTTTGTGTTTACTATTTGTCTGTGGGTGGGTGTGTGGTTTCGTAGATATTGACAGGGGCTGTTTGCGTTGTTTACGACAGATACTAGGAACTGTGTGCCTCTCATGTTCAGATGTCTTTTATAGTTAGTACCTTGGTTTCAGCATGTAGGTGTTCTATGGGTGTTGTTTGTGTGCCATCAAGTATGATTCTAAGTGCAGCATTTTGTGTGATTTGTAACTTGTTTAGCTGTGTGTTGGATATAACGGGGGCCCAGATAGGGCTGACATGTCTATTATGGACCGTATGTGTTGCCAAAAGTTGTACTTGTTAGTGCTCTAAGTGCGTTAAGTCTTGGCCTGCATTTTCTGATTGTAGTTTATGTGTGGTGCGAATGACATGGATGTGATGTATGTGATTCCAAGTACTTTTGTTTCATTTATGAGGGTATTGTAGAGCTTTTCAATGTTGCTGTTGGTCTGTGTTGATGTTCTTTGTTGTGACTTGTGAGAAATGTACTAGTGGACTTGGTGGGTGCTACTTTTAGTCTGTTTTGTATTAACCAGTTTTCCAGTTGTGTAATGTAGGCTTGAACTTGTGTGGAGTATGTGTCTGCATCAGTGTGTATTGATATGATTGTTAGGTTAACTGCATATGATGATATGTGTATGTTGTTTGGTGGTGTTGGTATGTCATGCATGTATAAATTGAAAAGTGTGGGGCTTAGGACAGAGCCTCGTGCGACTCCATTAGGGAAGTTTCTAATAGTGGATGACTTGCCATTGTTGTGTTCGAATGATTGTCTTCCTGATAGGTAGTTCGCTAGCCAGCATTTGGTGTTGTTGTGTACTGTTGTGGTGTAAATTTTGTTAATGAGGAGTGGTCTGGAGATAGCATCAAATGATTTACCCTATGTCTATTGTTTTTAGCAGTGTTCTGTGTGGTGGTCGTCTGGAGTTAATGCCATCTTGTACTGTTTCTGTGAGATTGGTGAGTAGTGTTGTGATTGAGTGGTCCGGTCTGTAACCCTGTTGTGTGGGTGACAGTGGAATATGCGGTGTTATTTTGCGTAGGGGAAGGCGTTCTACAACTTTGGATGGTGTGCAGAGTAATGTTATTGGTCTTTATAATGCTGCTTCTGTGGGTGTTTTGTTTGGTTTGAGTAGTGTGATGACTTTACCTAGTCTCCAAATGTTTGGTATTATGCAGTGTGCATATGAGTAGTTTTCTCTGTTTTTGAGTGTTTGTGTGCCGTGGGGCCCAAGGTGTTTGAGATGTATGTTGGATATGTTATCAATGCCCACGGCTGAGGAGTTTTCAAGTTGTTTTATGATGTGTGCAGTGTCTTCTGATGTGGCAAGTATTAATGTGTAATCTAGTGGGAAGTCTAGTTTGCATATGTGTATATGTCTGTCTTCTTTGTGTATGGGAAGTTGGCTAATTTTAGAGTAATGTGTTATTAAAATGTTGGCCTGTTGTTTGAGTGAGGGGAATTTGTCTGAAGGGCTGATAGATGACTTTGTACAATGCCACTGTTTGAGTTAGTGAGGCTTCTGATTGTATTGTGTAGTTTGGGTGTATTTGTTTTGTAGTTAAATGTTTTTAGGAAAACTAAGCAGTTTTCTGTTTTCTTCTGTTTCTTTATTAGTTTGGTGTTTATCTGTGTGTTGAGTTCTTGTATACGGTTCGTTGTGTTTTGTGTGTGCGGGGTGGGTGTGCTACATAGATTGTTGCGTTCCCTTATAAGTCTGTAGATGTCTGGTGAGAAGTTGGAGTTATAATGTTTTCTATTGCCTTTAGGGATGTGTGCTTTGTCTGCATTGTTTATTATGTCATTGAACTGTATGGTTGTGTTGTTTAATATCAGTGTTGATGTTATTAGTGTATGATTTAGCTCCTGAAAATGATCTTCGGTGGTTTCCCGAAAACTCTCCCAGGCAGCTCGCTTGTAGTTGGTGTTGGTTTGGCGGGTGTGTGAGAATGTATCTGTTGTATTGCGCCGAAGTGTCATGATGATTGTGATGTGATCTGATGACAGGTCTGTTACAGTTTTCCATGTTAAGGAGGGAGACAGGTATGGTGAGCAGAAAGTTATGTCTGTGGAAGTGCAATTGAAATTTGCTTGGTGTGGAGTGTGTGTATGAGTGTCTGCGTTATTAACGATGAAGAGCTGAACTAGTTATGTGCTGATTTCTGTACCTCTTTGTGAGGTGTTCTGTTGGGCATACCAGTCTGTGTGTTTGTCATTAGAATCTCGACCCAGAAGAACGTTTGGGAGGATATTCAATGCTTGTAGTCTAACCATGTAGTTTACTGGTATACCTGGTGAGTGTTCTGGTGGAATGTGTGTTGATGAATGTAATTTGTTTAGTGTGTCCAGTTTCGATTTGAAATGCTTGTAGTTATGTACGTCTGTCTGTTTGTGTAAGTGTTCTGATATGTTGTGTTTTTTCTATGTAGGAAATACTGTGGTGTATATAATTGATGAAGCCACCACCCTCACCATGTTGTCTGTCATGTCTGATGGGAGTGAAGTTTGGAATGTTTAGAGTTTTGTGTTTGTGCTGTAGTTTGGTTTCTTGTATTCTGGCAATGTGGGTCTTAAATTTATGTAGGAAGTGTTTGAGTTTCATTTGCTTGTTTCGGATGCCGTCTATGTTAAGTCGGAGAATGTTAATGTTGCGGCGCTTGTTTCTGTGTTGCGTATTTCTTCGTTTGTTTGGTGATTAGTTTGAGGTGTGTTAGTAGGATGGGGTGTATAGGGATGAGTAGATATTGGTTGTGTTTTGTTGGGCGGTGCTTTAGTATGAGGAGGTAAAGGAATGTTAGGAGCAGGTGTTGGTTGTGTAGTATTTTAAGGGATAGGTGGTGTGTGAGGAGGTGGAGGTTGTGGGGTGGGTGATTGTGTTGGCTGATTTGTGTTTGGTCAGGTGTGTGGTGTTTGTGCCTGTTGGGTGTTTTTGTTGTGTATGTTTTGGCATAGAAGGCATGTCCAGTGTGCGGTTAAAGTAAATTTCATTAGCATGTAGGTGGGCACGACAACGTTAAAGATAGATTTATTAAATTCATATAAGTCTAATGTGACATTAGGCTTCCCTAGGTTTAAATCCGCCCCTAAAGAGGGCTGTCTGACATTAGTCACTTAGAAGTAGAAATGGTGAGAAAGTCGAGATAAAAGATCTAAAAACAGCCCTTGAAAGGGGCTCATCTGGATGAATATAAATTGAACTCGAGTATAAATTCTATTCCTAAGATGGGCACGGGCTATGACTGCTTGAAGAGTAGTCCGCAGAATGCCCACCAGAAGCGAGACACCGCCGTGGATGTTAGAGAGTTTAAAACAGTGAAGTAACGAAACTTGGCGAAAAGGTCATTCCCGAGTGTGGTTTCCTGCAAGCATATAACAGTGGGTAATATTTTAGATACTAAAGAGAAGAATTCCTCCCATTTGCTAGGGATCCACTAACAGTTCCATTAAAGAATTACTGCCATCACTCAGACCGGTGAGAGACCATGGTCGAGATAGTGCGGGGGCAGATGAACCCTCAATAACAGATGCTGTGAGAGAACACGCACGGGCGTTATAGGAGTCTCTGAACGGCAAGGTAACCCTGCTTTAGAGGGGCGTGGGCTAGTAGTTCGGGAGCTAGGTTTGTTTCGAGAGACCAAAGTTAGTGGGGCATGACCCAGAGAAAAGGGTAGAGACAAGCAAAATTGGGGGATAAAGTTACTCTCAGGGCGGGGAGGATCATCACTCCTAATGGAGGATGCGCAACTTACGTTTGAAGGGGTGTCGGAAGTAGTAGTCCCAGATGGTATCAAAGGGGCAGGGCTAACAGTCAGGCGAGATGGGGTATGGTCTTGGCCAGAGGTTAGTGTAATGGGTAGAGGAGACTTGGACTTATCGTTACCTTCTGGGAGAGACGGGGGGGTATATCGCTATGTATGAAGGATACACCACCTCCGCCTGAGGAGAGGCCGGCAGTTTGTTACATTTGCCAAAGGGACAAGTAGGGGGAAGGGATACGATGTACCTCAACTGAGGTAGAGAGAGTTTTTATTGAGGTAGGTTGCTCACCCTTTTTGAAACTTAGCTTCCTAGAGGAAGGGGAAAGAGTCGAGGGAGGCCTTACGCTTAGACCAGAAGTCCCCAGTCATGAATACGTTAGAGCGGTGTCATGCGTAGGACATCGGAGAACGGACGAGATAAATTTCTCCCAGACTATTCGACGGGCTTCCCGCATATCCACCTTAGCATACTCGCGGAGAGCTAAGACCTCTTTTTTTCAAAGTAGAATGTGCGACATTTTGAAGAAGATCCAGTATGGGACTCTCCACAGTTGGAACAGAGGTGGGGATGGCCGCAGGAATTACCATGGTAGGCCTGGGCGCAATCCATACATGTACGGGGGTGCTAGTAAGCAGTCCTCACATGACCAAATATTTGGCAATTAAAGGCTTAAGGTAACGAACCAGTTGGGCAGCTACCTAATCCAAGTGGATTCTAAGTAGCAGCGAAAATAAAAACAAATTAGTTATAAGTGGGGGAGAAGACCAGTATGATAAAAAAAAATTGGACGCTTAAAAGATTCCTCTGCCGCAAAGAAACGAAGGCGAGACAGGCGAGGGATAGTTAAAAAGGTCAGGAAAACAGGACGACCGGAGAGTGGTAAAATGAGGGCATTCTAGTAGAAGGTAGGCGACCAATTGGTCCCCACCACAAAAATAGCATCAAAGGCTGATTCGAGCATCAGCCGAAACAAGATGACCGTAGGTAGGTCTTGTGTGGCCGATGCGAATGCGGCAAAGGACCACCTTTATGAACCGCAGTCTCTGAAGTCTCGAGGGCCCAGAACGAACAGACTCTTTGATTTTATATAATTTGAATGATGAAAATTCACCCCATTCGTTCTGCCACAACTGTAAAATATATTCTCTTATAGAGGGGAAAGAAATCTCGATAAGGCAATGTATAATTATCCGTGAATACAGAGTAGACTAAACGGGCCAGCTGATCAGCCCTCTCGTTGCCCAGGACCTTTACATGCCCGGAGACCCAACAAAATATAACTCGATATCGGGACGCATTCTGGACCAGCCAGTAGTAGATTTCTGTGACTAAGGGATGGGAAGCATTGAAACATTCCTAGAGTCGGAGAAAATGACGAAATATTTAAAAGGTAAAATTTGGATCAGTCTAAAAGCTAAAATAATGGCTGAGAGTTCAACGGTAAAAATAGAAGCTGCCAGCGGCAAAAACAAAGTTAAAAAAACTCCTGAGTAATTGGCTGCTGCACCCATACCACGGTCTGACTTAGAACCATACGTGTATATCGCGCAGTGTTAGGTTGCATGCTCGAGCAGGCTCTTAATGGAGAAATGGTCCGCGGACGACCTGTCCATGCTCCACATGCTGGTACAAGTTGTGTGAAATCGAGTACGCGTCTAGCGGTCAGCGACGACTGAAGGGGTAGGACACTTGGAACACCCGGGTTAGAGAAATAATATCCCTCCGGATTTCAGGGTGCCGGGTAAGAACGGCAACCTATCGAATTGTACCGTTGACTAGGCAGCATACAGGCATTTGTAAACCTCTGATATAGTGGCCTGCTGTACATAGCATAGGCATCGCATGCAGATCTGGAGTCGATGATAGAGCAAAGGGAGCACCCCACGCTCACATTAAAGGCTGTTGACGGGAGAAGTGCGAAAGGATCCACTCTAGAGACGAACTCGGAGATTGCGAATCGGATTCAGCATTTTAAGGGCTGAGGGGAAAGCCGAGGAATAAATTTGGCATCCATAGTCCAATTTGGGTTTGATCAGGGCAGTATATAGTGATCACAGTGTTTGACGATGAATGCCTGACGCCGTGTGGAGGAGGTCTTTCAAAATGTCCTAGAGTCCGTAGACAGCCCGTTCAAAGACGGTGTAGGTGTGGTAACCAGGATAGCTTGGGATCAGGAGTTAAGCCCACAAACCAAAGCTCAGAGACGCTCTCTATATTTACACCTTATAGGGAGATAGTTGGCAGAACAAGAGCTCCTCTACTTCGCTGGAAATACATTTGCTTATTTCTGCTCGTGGAAAGGCGGAATCCCCTAAGTTGTGCACTTTTCGAGAACGCATCGAGTGCCAATTGCAGCAGACGCACTGCTGTTTGGTGGTGAGGCGAGAATCAGTATAGTGCCAAGTCATCGATGAACAGGGTCGCCGATATACCCTCTTGGAGAGAGGAAATGATATCATTGATCACAATTACGAAACTTAAGATGCTGCCCTGAGGAACTTCCTCCTCTTAAGGTTGTAGGTCAAAGTAGGTGTCTCCAACACGCACCAGAAACGGTCGAGATACTAAGAGACTATGACTAAAAGACGTTTTACACCACTAAGATATAGCTGCATTAACACGCCGTATCTTCCTGTTGTACCATAAGCTTTCTCAATGTTAAAAAATATGGCAAAGACTCGGTGTTTTCTATCTAAACCTGCTTATGTTTTCAACCTCTGAGTGAACCTAAATTTCCCACAATTTTCATCTATTCACTATATATTCATGAATATAGTGAAAGTGTACCTTGTGTCCACGTGTAATACCACAACTTTCGCCACTAGGTGGTTAGAACAACCAAAGAATGAAACCAGATATTACATCAGGTATAAATTGCGCACCCAGTCACACAGGTAGTGTGCGTGGTTGGAAGGAGAAACCTAACTCTTGTATCCCTGGAAGGTGTATAGAGGCACCCTTCCGTCCTCTCTCCCAATATGATTTCTTTAAGGTAAATAACTAAAGTGAAATGTGAAAAAACAAGCCACCGCCTCTCCCCAACATTAGTTAGCTGGAAGATCTAGTGAAGCACGCGAGTCCACTCCTTCCATTGCCTCGAAACGCCCGACTAACGAGGCACTCTTGTGGCTTGCCCTAGCTCGTCATCTGCAAGAGGGCATCCATTTCATACCGCTAAGCAGCTTTAGGTAGAAGCGAGGATACTGTGGTTCTCTTAATGGTGCTCTCCTTTTAGGGTGGGCTTGCAATTGAAAGAGGTCACCTCTACATTCCTGTACTTTTGCTTCATTCCATTATAAGGACTATTGGAAGGAGTGTGGCCGATTTGTATTCTTCAAAGCGGTCATGCGATGGAGATATGGGCCTGTGGTATAGTCACGAGCAGTAATTGTACCCTTTAATCAGAAAGCCAGAACAGGATGAGGCTCAGTGTAGTTAGAACCTGCAGAATTGCTGAGACTGAAATGAAGGAGCCAGAAGATGGTGTGATTTTAATTTTGGAGGCATATTTCCCTGGCTACCCGGAAAGAGACTATTTCTGCAGCCTAAACGGACAGGACTTTCTTTTCAAACAAATATATATCCCAATACTTTGAAGAAACGAGGTAATTCACTTAAATTTATCAACTTGACACCCAGTACACTACCCAATGATCGAGTTTTCACCCCTTCCAATATTTATGAACCTCACGATGTATCAGTTTAGTGGGTTGAATTTAAATACCGTGAATGCAGCCCGCCCCTCTTCTCACTCCAAGAATATGGGAAGGTGCAGGAATTTAAATCATGGACCACTAAGTTTCCTTAATTACTATCCAAAAAAACAAACAATCAAACTAATGTTGACTCTGTTCCAAAATTTAACATACCCTTTTACGCATTCTGTGCTTTCAAGCAACGTCTGTAAAAATAAATTTACAGTGGTCATCTCAGTTCTAAATCCATTTCTTTTCACAACATCATTTTGTCCGAAACTGCGCATGCAATGATATTCATATTTGCTCCTCGAAGGTTCTAAAACCATTTTACTTTCAAAATCTATGCAGCATCGACATTCAAAATACTGAAGGGGCAGCGCCCAGGGTGAGAGTAGTTAATTCAACGGCCACCGATCATCTTATCGAAAAGGAGTCATCACCCGGGAGGCTCTCCCCGTGTACACCTATCCATTATTCATTTTAATCTTGCCAGCAACTCAACTAATAGCTTTATTGTGTTTGTGCGTGTAGATGTAGGGGTAATATTATCTTTTCAATAAATTACATTAATTTCTTTCCATGCACACAATAGGTTTATAAGAATTTCCACGGGAAATAAATAGGCAACAGAAGAGGAAGAATGGTATGCCTCTTCGTGTATTTTAAAGAAGAGAGAAAATGTTGCAAACAAACTACTCTGAATTCGATGTCGTATTGCTCCGTCTGATGAAGTAATACGATAGATATACCTCTGCCATACAGAAAAAGATCTCGACCAAATACTCAGAGAAAGAGTAATGCATGAAGCATGCATAAATCGGAGTGGTAGCAAGAACTCCTAATGTAACCTCAAAGATAGTAGAAAACGGGTACTTCAATACGAAATGAGCAAGCAGGCACCTACAGACGATGCTAAATCAGTCAATAATTCATAGGCTAGGGCCAGAATTCGCAACTTTCATCAGAGACAATGAAAGTTGAATTTACCCGTTCCATTCAATTAGCACGTGAATTCCATGAGCGTCTCAGTTAGTGACCAGCCAGCCTCCTTGTTAGCGATTAACAGGCTACCTATAAAAATGCCATCTAAAATTGAAGGCCTAGTAGTTGGCTGATTTGGAAAGATATAAGGAGATCGTAAGGGTATATGTACCAAACTCATTCAATGAAGCGCGCTGGCAGAATGAGTCGAAGAGCTACATACAATTAAAGAAATGTTGCTAAGCCCAAATATAATGAAACAGTCCCTTAAAGAACTTATAGAACTATCCAGAACATCAGATTATCTCTTAAAATATTATTTCAGAACGGATACATAGAAATGTATCATCCAGAAAATTATACACAGAAATAAGAAGGAAAAAGATAAATTATGGCAATGACGCCAAATCAACAAAACGAAAAGGAAAACGAAGGAATGCACAAAAGACAGAGAAAGATGTAATACACAAAATTAAAAGAATGAGTGATATGCCAACCAAGGAAAAGATAAGTATCTTAAATGAAAATGAAAATATATTGGAGGTTGAAGCCGAGGTAGAAAAAATATTCAGAGAGCAGTGGTTAAATGTTGTTTTTTAATTAGCAAAGAAGAAAATGAAAAGTTCGACATATGTTTTGAAAACAGAATTATAGAAAAAACATCGGAATAATAATCGAACAAACACATTCACACCTCTTTGTCCAAATAACCAGAAATGCCAACGAGGTGACCGACGTTATCCGCACGATAGAAGAACTTATGAGAGTGATAAGCAGATTCAAACCATAAGCGCTAGGAACATGAGAATCTATGTTAAAATATTACGTAGAAGTGCCAAATAACATCTTGAAATGGCCAACAAATATTTCCAATGCATTCCTGAAAACGAGCTACTTCCCCGACGAAAATGATTTACATTCCTAAACCTGAAAAATCAGCAAGTCAGATAATATATTACGGGCCCCTTTCCTCATAAGGTATATGGAAATCCCTTGAAACGCCGATTCACGTGACACTTTGAGGAAAATAATCTTTATAATGAATGCCAATTTGGTTTTCGAAAGACAAACACGAAAAGCACATTGTTTCTGATATTGGACAAATTGGTGAATGCAAAAGAGATAAGGCTTGAGTAGACATCTCCTGTAGGGACGTGTCTAAAGCTTTGGACAGTGTCTGGCAGATGGCTATTTAATACAACATACTTCAAACAACTAGGCCTAAACAATGACTTAGAAAATATTCTGCAAATTCGTAATAGATGGATGTGAGATCATGGACATGCTACACCATCAAGGAGAACGATTTAACCTTGAAGCAGGTCTTACCCAAGGTGGTTGCCCTAGCCCAATTCCCTACGCTGACTACACCGCAGATATTCCACCTATTGAGATTGGAAGCTGTATGAAAATCCATTTCATAGATGACGTAACACAATTAATTGTGACACCACATTGGAACGGACATATGTACGCATGATTGTTGTGAGAAGAAATACAAATAATTAATCAACAAAAATGAATAAAAATAAAAGATAAGAATAAAAGACAAAAGTAAAACTGGTATCAATCTATAGGACAAAGCTATGTGATAATTACGTAGAGGTGGAAAGACACAGATATTATTCTGGGAATGAATATAACAGTCAAGTAACAAAAAACAAGTAACCGAAAGAATCAACCAAGGAAAAATGGTCTGAAATTACTATACAGGCTCAGAAGAGAACGAATATATAATAAGAAAACAAGAATAAAATTACTTAGAAGTAGAATGAAAATCGACAAAGAACGACCGGTGTAACACATAAGAAGAACACTAATGCAACACAACAACAACACTTCTCACCATTGACTAATAGCCTGATACTCGGCTATTTCCTCTACTCCCTATAACACGGACAGAGATTATGAGGTTGACCTCGAAGCAAATAGGCGATTCTCCGCCGCTCCTCAACTTGCTTCCTTTTCGCCTTATTCATTTGCTCTTATCGCTCCCTAACGGGGTTTACAAGGCACATGGACAATCAATAACAGGGAAAGAAAAAAAAAGATAAAAGTACTACACACCGACATAGTAGCCCCACTCAACATTCCATATGCCAACATTTTACTTTCCTCCCTATTACCCTGCTCTTCCAATCTTTACCCTCCCCCCCTCCCATAAACTTCATTCATTGTTCCTCCATTTTGCACAGTCCTCGTGGTGACAAATGAGCGTGAGGGGTGTAGGAGATCCATACCCCACCCTCTCTACTTCTCCTTCGCTCCTATGAGAGAGGGATGAGGGATCGATAGGCTCCGAAAGCCTAATTTTTTAATCTCTCCTAAATTTTTCTTCCATCTAAGTCGTTTTTCCCGGATGGATTTACGATAGGCGATTGGGAGGAGCCAGGATTGAGCAGAGTTTGGAGATCATCGAAGATAATCGGAGATTATCAAAATTTCGCTTTATTATCTGACTACCATCGGATTTCTCAAGGGGGAGGAGAAATATCAAACATATAGGCCCGAATAATGAGAGCTGTATGTCAGCCTAGTAATTTCTCCAATCAAAACCAATCATCTTTGCCTCCCTAAATAAACTTTCCTCCCAACTTCCTTAACCATTTCGGTAACCGGTGACTTTAACCCTCGACACTTGTATTACAATAATAACAGCAGAGGTCATGTTATATTAGATGTCATCTTACAAGAAAGACTTCCTCTCACATATTCAAAGATCTCTGCCAGTGTTCAATTGATTTCTGTCCTCGCCAGTTCATTACACTGCTTGATTACTTGTGCGTAGGTGATCACTACCCCTTTATCTTTTATCTACTTCCTAGTTCTTCTATATCTACAAGACAGTATTGGGGCTTCCAGAAAGTTGAATGCAAAGCCTTTGTAACATCATTCTCTTCAATAGCAGTATCCTATGTTATAACAAACGGTATTTCTCCATATAAGAGTTTGTGATATTCTTTTCAGCAACGGCCCGCAAACATGTTCCTTTCCGCACCTCTCCACTCAAATCCATAATTTTTTGACGCGTTCAGGAAACCTTCCTATATTAAAGAACTCATCCATGCACTCTTTTCGTGTAAGCATTACGCCCGCTCATATCATTTGTTTTTTTTCACATTTATTCAACACCCCAATATAGATACCATAAACTGCCTTCTAATAATTTATATTGTTATTTTCCTATCCCAATTCTTTCCCTAAGAATGGCGCCATAGCATCATCCTTCCTTTTCTCAAACCTGCCAAAAACCTTTCCAGCGACACAAACTACCTGCCAATTGTGCTTACTTCGAGTATTCACAATTTTTTTTAGCGCATCGTAAATGTCCGCTTGCCACCTGATGTGGTAGTTTGAAGAACAGCAACTCCTCTCTCATCCCAATTTGTGTTTCACCCAAATCGCTCCACACTGGAACCGTTTCGTTTCTATGCCCAGGATATTGTCCTTACCTTCTCAAAGGAGATTTTGTTACCGCAATCTTCTTTGAATTGGAAAAGAACATATGATACCGTCTGGGGGCGCTTGATTCTACAACAGCTCTACGATATGACTTTATTTATATGCAATTTCTTGAATGACCCTTCCTTCTCTATCAACCATCGAGGCGCCAGCTCTCAAACTTTGTACAACAAGAGAGTGTGTACCAAGGAAACGTGCTTAGCATTACTCTCTATATAATAGCCATAAACTCTTTCTCAATACATATCAAACCACCTTATGCACTGCTTCCTATATTTAGACGACACTTCTCTTTGGTTGATTGTCTCGTCTGCGTCGCTGGACAACACCCTACTTCCTTAAACCATCGATTCAATAGTGGCCCATGCCTTATGTGCTGGATTCACACTCTAATACCCACCTAAAACACCTGCCAAAACATTTGTTTGCCATAAATCTACTCCTTGGATACGTCTTAAAATTTAGAGATAACCGATTAAGCAATTGAACTCAATTCATGACCAAAAGATGTACATATGATTTATTTATCCTTTGAAATCAGTTTTCTATAGTTCCATTAAATTTTTTTTATGTTAATGGTGGACTAAAACATATATTTTCGGACAAGGTCAACTATAGGCTTTGTTCTGAGTTGAAGGGGAGGGGCAGTGTTAAGTGAATAGTAGGGATGTTCTGAATGGCCTGGAATTTAGTTCAATCTATATCTGAATGAGGCTAAAAATATAAACCAGTTCTTAGGCGCCGGTTTTCTTTAGCATGGTATAGTTTTGCGTTTTCTTCACAAATCAACTTTAAAAATCTACAGAGAATTTCCACGAATGTATAAAATTTTGCATTATCATAATGTTCACTATGTTCTAGTCATGTTGCTAAAACAATAAAATGTTAAAAAAAATCATGGTGTAGTTTTGTTTGTTTTTTCACAAATTAACTGTAAATATCTAAGGGAAATTTTCCATGAATGTATACAATTTTTCATTATCTAAATTTTCACTATGTTCTAGTCACATTGCTAAAAAAAATAATTCTACAATAAAAAAGTGCATAAAATTTGCAATAAAATGATATACAAAACCAAAAAATGCGAATTTGGAACGAAAGAATTTGAAAAGTGACTCAAGAAGAAATGTGTTATCCCCTTAAGTTTGTCACTTCTGCCAAGTTTCATGGTCTTATATTTAATCAACGCATGACATGGCGGTTTCATAATAAGGACCTTACATTAAGATGAATTCCTGTGCTTGCCGCTATGGCTTTCTTATCAAAGCTACACGAGGGGACTACATTGTCTCCGATTCTACATCAGACTACTCCCTATGCACTCTAAGCCCGTTCGAATTCTTTCCTTCCCTGTACCTCCGCCTGAGATTCGCTCTCACACCCTCTATCCTTACACCTTCCGTGTAGAACAACTGTTACAGTCATTTGTCGCTATTTTTCCCCCCTCGTTTCTTGTTTCTATCGTAATTTTATTTGTTCACACTATTCGATTACTCTTATTTTGTCTCGATTGTTGTTTCTCCTGTTATTGTGTTGCTTAAGCCACTCTACCTATATAGTTAATTTGCTTTTCTCCCATTATTGTGTCGCTTAGCCACTATGATTGATAGGTTAACGATTCTTGCCCTCAATGGAACTGCTACCAGTGTTTCTCAAAACACCCTTACTCACATTAATGCATTGGGAATTTCTCGTTGCCGTCGCCAGACTAAACGTGGTTTCCTTTTAGCTCCTGCTCTTAGAAAGCTTTTTTACTTGATTCAAGCCCCCCCCCCCCCCACATACCCCTGATTCTTCTTCACCTGCCCCTTCACCCGTTCTCTCAGCGTCTCTCCTCAATGTCAGAAGCCTCTCGAAGAAGGCTGACTACATTCATGACCTGTTCCTTAACACTCGAGTCACTCTCCTTGGACTTACGGAAACTTGGCTTGCCCCTACTGCTTGCTGTTTAAATCTCGCTACTCTTGATGGTTATGTCCACTCCCATACCTCCTGTAACTCTTGTGGTGGTGGAGTTGCTCTCATTCACAGTGCCTCCTTCCCTCTGAATAATCTGCTCTCTCCCCCTCTTCTTTATTTTGAGGCGCCCATCAATGTCTCTGATTCCACCTCCTCTCTAACTATCTTAGTCCTCTACCGCCCCTCCCCCCCTAGCTCCTCCCTCGAGCTTTTTCTTGATGAATTTAGTAACCTCCTTGCTGCCCCCCCCCTACTGGTTCTCTGCTAATCCTCGGTGATTTCAACCTTCCTGGCCACAATCCTAATTTCAAAGCCTTTTTTGAAATCCTTGATCTCTTCTCCCTCATCCAACACGTTTCTTTCCCTACCTACTCTCACGGTAACATTTTAGACCTTGTAATCTCTGACTGTCTTATTTCCAACCTGACGACTACAAATTTGTCCAATGCTATATCTGATCACTTCCTTATCAACTTCAACTTCTCTATCCCATTCCATATACCTCCCCAGCTGTCTCATAATAATAAGCCTTTCCGTCGACTAGCCTCCATTGATATTTCCTCCCTATCTAATGATGTGGCCTCCAAACTTCCCCCCATTGATGCTTCTGCCTCTCCTAACCAGATTCTCTCTTCTTTGGAGCAACCCCTTCTCATTTGTCTTGATGCCCACTCTCCCCTTGTCACCCCTTCGAACTCCCGTTGTCACCGTTCCCCTTGGAACTCTATAGAAAGAGTCCTTAGAACGGCTCGCACCCGTGGGCAAGACACGACCCCCTCTCTCACTGGCGTTCCGACTTGCGACAGCTTCCTACGTGGCGAAATTAAAATCTGCTCGTGAAGCCTACTCACGCAATCTGCTCACTGATAATAGGAATGAACCCCCTACCGTCTTCCGCCTTCTCTCCCGTCTTACTTCCCCAGCCCAGGTCTCCCCACCCATTAGCCCTGCCACTCTCTCGAATTTCTTCGCAGATAAGGTCACTAACCTCCATGCCTCCCTCCCTCAGCCTTCTGTTCCGGCTCCTGCCATTCTCCCTGACTTTCCGCCTCAGCCACTTATCGTTTTTCCCCGTTGTGACCACGTTGGAGCTTGCAGCCCTGCTCTCGCGTTCTAAGAAATCGGGCTCCCCAAAGGATATTTATCCGCCTAAACTGTTATGTAAAATTCTGCCTGCTATCCTCCCAACGCTTCTTCACCTGTTCAAAACTTCACTTGCAACTGGTCTTGTTCCCTCTTCTTTCAAACGTGCTCACATCCGAGGGATTCTTAAAAAGCCTCAGCTGAACCCCACTGACCCTTCCAATTATCGCCTGATTTCGCAACTTCCTTTCCTCTCTAAGGTTCTGGAGAGAGTGGTTACTTCACGCATCAACAGTCACATGGAACCTATCAATCTGGTTTCAAGTCAGGTCACTCCACTGAAACTGCCCTTCTCAATGTGTCCGATTGCTTACGAAGAGCCGCGGACAGGGGTTGTGCCTCCATCCTCGTTCTACTCGACCTCTCCTCTGCCTTCGATACTATTGACCTTACTGTCCTACTTGATCGTCTCCACTCTTTCCTCGGCATATCAGGCACCGTGCTTGACTGGTTCCGCTCTTACCTCTCGTCTCGTACCCAATCCGTTGTGATTGACGACGTTTCATCCGACTCTACCCCCATTCGCTTTGGAGTGCCACAAGGCTCTGTCCTTGGTCCTCTACTATTTCGTATCTACCTTCTCCCTCTTAGTTCTCTTCTCAGTAATCTCGGTCTATCCTTCCACCTCTATGCTGACGACACTCAAATTTTCGTTTCCTCATCCCCCACGTCTCCTGCCTACTCTATCACTGACCTCCTGGCTGCCTACTCCTCCATTTCTGACTGGCTCTCTACCAACTTCCTCAGGCTTAATCACTCCAAAACTGAGGTTCTCCTCGTCGGCACCCCTGCTCTTGTCAAAAAATCTAAATCTCTCTTTCCCTCGCTTACTCTGGGCGATAATACTATCATTTTCTCTGACTGCGTTAGGAATCTGGGTGTTGTTTTTGATGAGAATCTCTCCTTTAAGCCTCATATCCGCAATGTCAGCAAATCCTCTCTATGTTTCCTTTGTAACTTCTCTCGGATTCGCTCTCACTTCGATCGCCAAAGTCTTAAGACTGCTGTTCATGCCTTCAGAACCTCACGCCTTGACCACTGTAACTCTCTGCTTGTGAATCTGCCATCCTCTTCTCTCCGCCCCCTTCAACTTGTACAGAACTATGCCGCTCGGCTTCTCCTCCGTCACCCTCGCTTCTCTCCCTCGAAACCCTTGCTGCATGAACTGCACTGGCTCCCTGTCAGATCCCGTACTCACTTCAAGATACTTCTCTTTACATTTAAGGCCCTAAACAACAAGGTCCCGTCTTACCTCTCTTCTGCCCTATCGCCACGCCATGTCCCTCGGGCCCTTCGGTCATCACATGCACCTCTTTTGAATATTTCTCGTTCATCCCTCTGCTCAATGGGGGACTGCTCCTTCTCCATCTGTGCCCCTAAGTTGTGGAATGCTCTTCCTGCTGAAATCAGGTCTTCTCCCTCTCTTACCACATTTAAGCGTCTCCTGAAAACGCATCTTTTCAGTATTGCCATCTTCCCCTCTTGAACTTCCATTGAATTTCCATTCTCATCTAAGCACAACGTGCGCTCTGGAAAGGCCTCAGGCCTTGAAGAGCGCTTTACAAAAGACTTATTATTATTATTATTATTATTATTATTATTATTATTATTATTATTATTATTATTATTATTATTATTATTATTATTATTATTATTATTATTATTATTATTATTATTATTATTATTATTATCTATGCTAACCCACTGGTTTCACAGAATGCTCAATTTTACGAACCTTTCCTAGGTTGCCACAAGGGCCAGACCCCTGCCGCATCTCTACGCGCCAGATTCTAAGAGCACGAAAACACCCACCTCAGTAGATCCCTGATTTAGTCTGACGGGTCGAAACGTATGCCGGTAATAGAAGTGATGTCTTCTTTTACTCTCTTACCCTGCGATTCACCATCCCATCTCCAGCATCACTTTTCACATCAAAACTTGTATCCATCAAGCTAGCCCAGAGGTTGGCAACCTTTAAAACCCAAAGGCCATTTAGACCCGTTTCCTATGAAAAAAACACACTGGGGCCCAAAACTTCTATGATATATTTGAAAAAAAACAAAAGAATAGTCTGGTAAATTTATGAAATCAAAGAAATGCTACAGAGAAAACGAAATTTTATTTATGTATACAAAAACATTGGAACTCCGAAAATATAGTTGGGTTGAACACCCCTTACAAATAAAATGTTTAGTGTATTTGAGTCGTCCGCATATTCACGAAGTAAAAATCCGAACATAAATAATCCACCTACAGCAAAGCTAAATTGCTCTCTGCTTCTATATGCCGTCATCGTACAGTAAGCTGTCAACCTGAATAAAAAAAGGGCTATTCCACTGAAAAATGTGAAATTTATATGAAAAATAATAACCAATTAAAATATTTACTTTATCTGGTCAAGGTGACTTTTGCTCCTGAACTTCAGCGCACATAAGGGCTGTAAGACATCACTCTCATCTTCACGCAAGATTTCTAGCTGTCATCTGTGAGGCCTGAGCAATGTTTGTTTTTTACATAGTTCACGGTGGAATAGACCTACTCACACACACACACACACACACACATATATATATATATATATATATATATATATATATATATATATATATATATATATATATATATATATATATATATATATATATATATATATATATATATATATATATATATATATATATATATATATAGCTCTAAGATTGACAGAACTCCAATTGCATATTTTTCATGCTGGCATAAGCGTCGGGGATGGCACTCCATGTTTCAAAAACAAGCCGTTCCTGTTTAGGAAGGTTTTCGATCTCACTTCAGTTGTGATTGTAATTGCAAGCAAGCTTAGCCTTCTGACGAGCAACATCTTCAATATGAGTTGCCAATAGCTGGAACTTTGACACCCACATATCTTTGTCGGCTATGTCGGCCAGTTCCATTTCCAGATCTGGTTGACTCACACTTGCAAAGGCAGTCATATTCAGTAGGGATGGATCGACGGTCAGGGGAGTGACAGGGAAGAATAATGTGTTCTTTTCATCTTTGAACTCACAGAATCGTTTCCCCAAAAATGTTTGCATTGTGGTGATTGCGGACTGAAAATACTCTGAACTGATCATTTTGTGAGCTTGTTTGAACTCTTTCAGAGAGGGGAAGTGAGACAGTGTATCTGGCTGTAGTTCTCTGATAAACACTGTCAACTTGCGCTTAAATGCAAAAACTCCTCCAGCTTGTGCAGAGATGTGCCTCCATTTCCCTGTAGAGCTATGTTTAGACTGTTTTGGTGCACTGTCATATCTATCATGAAGTGTAGGTTTTTAAGCCACTCTAGCTGTTCTAACTCAGGAAAGGTGAGGCCTATTCTGCACAGGAAAGTATTCACCAATTCCAGACACGCGATAAGCCGTTTCAACACCTTCCCTCTGGAAAGCCATCGGATTTTGTTATGTAGCAGGAGATCAGAAAGCCCCCCTTCCACCTCATCCAGTAACAAACGAACTGACGGTGATTTAAACCTTTCATCATTATTTCTTTACAATCTGAATGACAACATTCATTACTTCTGTGCATTCCGGAAAATATTTTTGAGCGCACAATTCCACTTAGTGCAGGATGCAGTGAAATGTTAGCAACGTTCTACCCAGCCACTTCTGTAGTGAAGACACAAAACTATTCTGCACTCCTATCATACTCGGTGCCGCATTAATGGCCACTTGCACTAAGTAGGTGTGGTGTTTATTTCTTTAGCCCTTAAACAATCCAGAGGACAACCTCACAGATGCCCCCCTTCCATGGCGTTCGCCTTTTAGTGGTATCAACTCTTCCTGTGGTCCAGCAGAGTTCACATATCGGCAGAACAAATGTTATTTGTTTAGTATCACCATTGTCTTTGGACTCATCACAGTCCATTGGTGTCTTTTATTTGCTGTCTGGGGACGTTTTGTGCCCTTTTTGATGGTTCTGTCTTTGAACGACTCCACACAAAGAGGCATATCTCTAATTTTCTACACAATTTAATTCTTATTTTTAAAGTCCGTGCATAGATGTTCTGAAATCTTAATGAATGATTCTTTTATATATTCTCCATCTGTGTACGGCTTCCTGTGCCTGACTATTTCCTAAGCAACTCCAAAACTAGCAAATGTAGTTGAATTTGCAGACTTTATCCACTTCTTGAATTTATTTTGGCTCAGTTCAACCTTCTGCAGCAGTTCCAAAACGGCTTTTATTCTCTCATCTTCATTGGGATATTTTTCGGCCATGGCTGTTTTCTTATTTTAGAAATGTCTTGCAACATTTGACTTTTTGTTGTTTGCCAATGTCTCACCATATATTAAGCATACTGGTAAACCATTCTCGTCAGCAGTGAAAGCAAATGAATCTGTCCATGTAGCATTGGACGTTTTATTTGCTTCAGAAAATTTTCTATTCCTAGATATTTTCATCATTCGCCTACCTTGGGTTTAAAATTTAAATAAATTAATAAATTAAAAAACTAATGAACTGAAATAAAATACATTTTAATTAAATGCTCCATAGCAGAGCTATTCGCAAGGAGCGACGTGCTGTGTCAGAGTCGTTCCTTCACCACAGGGAGCTAGAGGAAGGGATGAAAGAGCGGCGGGTTGCCGACCCCTGAGCTAGTCGTACACACCCTCGAGCTTTCTTACTCTGGTTAATATACCATCTATACAGATTCTAGTAGCACACTGGCTCCCTTTCTGCCATTTTCCGGAGATTGCCTTAGCCATACATTTTGTGATCGCATCCTATCTAGTCCACCATATTAAAAAATTCTTCTCCGTGGTCATCATCATGATCTACCACAAGATGGCATTAAATTATGCTATGCTGCTTGCAAATCGACAACTGACGCTATAACAAGAGAGTCCCTTAAGGGGCACGGGGATTTGCCTTCCTGGCCGCCGTGCTGACACGTGACTCAGCGACCCATCCGGCCCCAGCTTAGCCTCTTCTTCTTCATTAGGACAGCCGGCACTTCTACCCTACTTCCTCGCTTTCCCTACAACCTCTCCCACAACTCTCTCTGGTCAGCCCCTAATTTCACAGTGTTGACGAGACCAGCTTCCTCTCAACCATCCATCCCGGATCGGGATTGAAGGGCTAGAGGCACTGACCCCTCACCCCTGAGCTCCGGCTTGCGGTGCTGGGCTTTTAACAAACTGCTCCATTCCCATTCACACCTTCCTCACTTCCAATTTCTTTCTGCTTTCAACCTCTATTCATTTTACGCCATGACCAAGGTAGAGCCTCCATGCCGATGGGATGCTAGGCTCAAATTTTGAGCTTTGAGAGGTCACTCTACGTGCCCTACTCTCTTTCCAGACAGAAGAGTTTGCGACCAACGGGACCTGTGATGTCCTGGGAGGATTGCTACATGAAGCGCCTTCCCCACCCCCCCTGAGTTTGGCATAGCCCCTGAGGCAACCCAGCCCCAGAAGGTAGGACCTTTCATGGGGGCGAACCTGGGCTCGGTACCAAGCATTGAACCTAAGTCCGCCCCTGTGCAATGTTCTTCTCAGACGGCTCGGGTCTCCAAGACTGTACAAGGAGAAGAGGGATCTGTCGCCCCCGGCTGGTGCCATTGTGAAAACTAAGACCTTCTCCATCTCAGAGAAGGATCTTGATGAGGGCGGTCCATCGTGATTGCGGGCTTCTGCCTGCAGACAGGAGAAGCGGGTTGATTCCCCACCCTCCTCTCCTAAAAAGATTCGGAAGACTTGGAGCTCCTCTCCTTCCGTGGGGGCCGCGAGGACGGACGGGTCCGTTTCTGTTTCGTTAGGCGACAAACCCAAGATCGACACGTCCGACCCCGTGGCTCCCCAGTTTGGGTAGCCCCAGACGAAGAGTAGAACTCTGCAGAGTGGAGCCTAGATTATGTCGGGGCCCATCATTCAAAGGCTACCTGGCTTTTTCGAGCCCGCTGCTGCTAAGCGTTTCATCGTTATTAGCTCCACTGATGACAGCATGTTGGCTAGGGGTAACATGATCCATTAAAGGATCGCTCTACATAGTATGATTGGTGGAGAGCCGAAGGTGACCCGTTTCTCGGACGGGAGCCTTTTGTTGAATGCGTCGAATGCCTCCGAGGCGGCCATGATTTGTCTTGATGGCACGCCTGTGGGTGTGACGTCGCACTATACCATAAACTTCGTGAAAGGAGTAGTTTATGCGATGGAACTCGAAAACTACTCCATAGATGTATGGTATTTCGTTATTAATGGGATTTATGTTTTTTTAATAAATCAGCCTAAATAGCTATTAGAAAACCAATACCAGAAATTTTGAGTTTAGATGGCATCGTCTTCTGCTAATGTTTAGGCCTACGACTAAAGTGAAATAAATTTTGAACTTCTGAACAAGGTTTTTAAGAAAAACAACTAAAGAAATATTAATATATTCACAGAATTAACGAATGCACAATGAGATAAATTGGATTTGGAATACATTGGAAGATATGGTAAAATATGATTTAAAGTAACAAGATGTAAATTAAGATGTGAAGTGAAATTGAAGTAAGAGTGAAATAAAAATGACTATGATGGACTGAATTGGGGTCTACAATAGAAGAAGTAACCAGAATTAGGACCTACTCTCGTATGGCAGTTTGCAGAGAATAATTGTGAGAGGATGAGGAATTAAACTATGATTTGTTTGGAGTTAAATGACTAAATGTAGAAGGAATGATTACCGACATTAATGCTGAGAATGGCGAGAGACGAATGGGAAATACTCGTGTTCAATTTGGTTGAGTTGAAAGCGTGTGTTTGTTTGTGTGTGCGTGCAATTTTAAGAGATGTTGTTTGAACCGGTAGTACTTTAAATGAATTCTTTTTTTCATCACAGGGTATTTGAATTATTAAAGGTTACATAAATTAAATGAAATGCAAAAAGTTATGGATAAATTAATTGGATGATTGTATTGACAAAAGGTTAATTAAAATAAATGAATGAATTAATTATTAAGTTGTATATAATTTGCATGAATTGATTTAATTGACAAAAGTTAAGTAAAAGAATTGAAAGATTTGAATTTTATACATAATAAATTATGATATATATATATTTAAGTTTCCGAGGAGGATTTTATTATAGGAATGCCCAGAGGCATTGCTATAGATGACATCACCTCAAAGCTGGCTTCTTCTACCAAGATTCAGCTCTTAATCATATCCAATTCACAGCATTTTTGTACTCTTGCCGATGGTACTAAATCTAATTTCCTGGTTTTCGTTTTACGCCACTTCTCCAAAATAAGATTCTTTATCGAGTATTCGAAAGCAGTACGGTAATTCTTTGATTTTCAGGCGGCAAATACTGTATCCTTCAATAGTAGTGATGTATCTCGGTGGGTTTAAGTTGGGTGTACTGCATGTCTGTTTATGTAGCCCAAGTCTCTTTTACAGGGGCTTGGGTAATCCTAATGCGCTCACATGGTTCGGCCACGTTGTTAGTCCATATAAAATTGCTATTTGTTCCTAAATGATAGGGGAGAGTAATTATTATTTGTATGTAAAGAAAATACACATCGAAACTAACTTCGATGCTTAGGACAAGGAAATTAGGTAGATGGAGCAAAAAATAAAATTAAAATCAGATTTCTTATATTTTTTTACATACCTTGATTTTCACTATTGAAGAAAAATTAGATTTCGATGTAAGCTTAATTTTTTAATTAATTCCAGCCTAGTTCTTTTTCGGTGGGGCTTCTTCTACCAGGATTCAGCTCTAAAACATATACACTTGACTGCATTTTTGCGCTCTTTTCGAAGGTACTAAATTAAATTCTATGGCTTTCGTTTTAAGGCCGCCATCCCGCAAATAAGATTATGTGTTGATTATTCGAAGGCAGTACGGTCGTTTCTTGATTTTCAGTGTGCAAATACTGTATCCTTCAATATGAGTGATGTATCTAGGTTAGTTTAAATTGGGTGTACTGTATGTCTGTTTATCTAGCACCAGTCTCTTTTAACGGGGCTTAGGTAATACTAATGCGCAGGAAATGCGCTCACATGTCTCGACCACGTTGTTTGTCCATATCAAATTGCTAATTTTCCTATATCGTTAAATTACCAATTAGTTTTTCTCACACGGCAATAGCTTTCTACTCGCGTATGCCACAGGGTGGCTTTCACCGATATAAGCATACTGGAGGAGTACGCATCCGAGGGCTTCGTCACTGGTATCCGTCCGGATGCCGAAAGGCTTACTGGGTTTGTCAAAATGGAGGCTTACATATCGGAGGGCAAAGGACACTTCAAGGAGGCTTGAAGGAAAGTAGGGGCTCGGCGAGACTATCTTGTCGGGGTCTTTAAACTACGGATCTTCACCAGGACAAGAGTGGGAAGGAAGGGTATGGTCGGCACCTCATTTCAGGGGTTGTGGAGGCGTAAGTTCTAACCTTAGCTGGGGCTAGAGGGGAGAGCTAGAATCCTCGATAATTCTTGGGAGAGGTATGGGTACCTCAGAGCAACTTCGACGGTGCTGGGTGCTTGGAGGAGTCAAAGGAGAATTACAGCGCAGCTACTTCAGATGACGGCGGTGGAACAGGCTTCCGTCTGACCATGGATGCCTTACCGGGGAGAGAATGTCAGCCTTCGGTTGGGTACACACCGACTTGGGACGAGGGATGTCTTCTTGCGAGTGAGCCTTGTTCTTACTGGTGTTCCAAGGCGGCTAAGGGGTTTAAATATGGAGAGTCTGCTCATGCAGGAGAGGGGGAATAACTCCCACTTTGGGGAATTCCCAGGGGGCAGCTGAGGTACCAAACTGTTGACGATAAACAGTTCTTTTATTACCTCTCTCTATCTCCGCTGAGGAAGCTGCTGGAATTTAGTACCGCGTAGGAGACGTGTGACTCTCGGCAACGCGGGTCTGGCTAACCACGTGGCTTCGTGCAACGGGCTAAGCATTGCAAAGGAAAGAAAAGGGGTATCCTTCTCCACAATGATATATTGCTTTCGTATTAATTATTCTGCCCGAAAGACAAAGAGATTACTAATTCTTCCAGGTTGAAGAATTTAGTAATTTCAAATCATTTTTCAGACATTCCCAAAGAGTTTAGTTTTGCAAAACAATAGCACTCATACAGCGCACATCTCCGCCAAGAAATGCTCCTTGAATTTCCAACATTTTGTTCTAAATAAAATTCCACACATTAATAAGGCTTAGCTTAACAATATGTATATAGCAATATCCCAATATGCTTCATTTATGTATGATTGTATGTGTTATTGCAAATATTATTAATACTAAGGTATTCATTCAATATGCATCATTTATATATGCCAATATAAAGTTTGTTATTAATTGTAATTTTATCTTTACATTTCTAGATTTAAAATTTTAAATTGGTTAATAACTTTCTAATCTATTTAGAAACTCAATATTAAATAAAGTTTTGAACTTCCCCAATATAACTTTAGTTCAAAAGTTAGTAATGAAAAATACTTCATCGGATACATCCGGATATACTAACCAGATCTTGGTCAAAAACTAATCATTTCCTTCTGGCTAAGGCTCTAGTGTTCCACCAAATTTGGTAGAAATCGATCTCCTACTTTTTGGTTAAATTTGAACACGAACGAAAACCGTCGATCAAATAATCTCCGAATTCCTTGTCAGAGATTTTAACAATGAGCTTTTTTCAAGAAGTTTTTTTAAAAAGTTGATCTGTTTACTTTAAAATTTTTAACAAAGTGTTCGCCGAATAGGGTTTGCAGTGAAATGTCTTGAACCTCCGCCGCCCCGGTGGATTGTGTCAAATAATGGGACAGAAAATGAGATTTAGAGGCGGACGGGAGATTGAGAAAGGCAGAGTAGAGAAATAGGTGGAGATTAAAAGGTTATACACACTTTTTAAAAAGTGTGTAGTACTTATATCTTCTTTTTTTCTATTCATCGTAATTGCGTTGCCTTTTCCTTGTAAACCCCCTGTCTGTGGTGTCACTCCATTTTTGTTGAAACCACAAATAATTCATATTAAAATCTTCCAGATCTGGCAATAAATAATTGTGTATCTCTTCTCTGCTCATGGCCCCTGTTAATGTCGCTGTTTTTGCTCACCATCCTCGAAAAAGTAGTGACCAATGATCTCGAAATAGTTTTGCCGCACCAGACTAACATTTCATACATGAAAAAGCTGCTCGTGAACTATCATGGGGTTTTCAACACACCAAAATCAGTAATTTTGTTTATTAACGTATCCAGTTTGTGGCCCTTACTCCCTGGCTCGGGAGAAGGACCCTTCCTTTTTATTTATTAGAATTTAAACATAAAGACAGGCAGGAGACCTGCTTAACAAAGGGATCTTGTTAGGGAACAAGAGGCAGAAGAACAAGGGGTGGCTGGCGAGGCTAAGGCCTAACAGAAGTGGGTACAAGGGGGTGACCGGCAGGAGCCTAGTCTTTACAATAAGTTACACAAATCGTAGCGCGTCACAAAGATAGAGGAGGCGAAAGGTAGGGCAGTAGAGGAGGGACACGACGAGAGCCAAAACGACCATGCCGTACGCTTCCCGGAAGCAGAACCTCGGGTGCTGCTGGCCGGACAAAGCGCTGAAGGCGCTGTCGCCTTCGAAGACTTATTTGGGTAGGTTCGGCTCACCATGCGAGTCTTTTCCTTCTTTCGCCTCGAAACCTTAGGCAAGCTTTGCGGCTTCGGAAGCGGGGGAGGGCCCTCTTTTCGAGGAACCACCGTCTCCGAGCCACTTAGCCCGAAGCTCCTTTGTTGCTATCCTTCTTTCGCGGGACAGCTTTAGGAATCCCGGAAGATAGCTTGGCGACCAATTTCAGGGAAGTTGCCTCCTGTGAGTCTAACGAGTCACTTGAGGCGCGTGGCCGTTTCGCCTTACGGGAAACTGTCAAGCTAGGGGAAGGAAGGGGGGCCCTGGGTTGAGTACAACCCGGAGAAACGCTCCGAATGGGCGTGGAAACAACAGCGCTTGTTTGCCTGGAAGGGCCAAGAGCAGAGAGTGTTTTTCTAACTATTGAGGCATAAGACGTCCCAGGCAGAGCCGGGCGCGCCACGACCTAGTCCTTAGCCTCGCGGAATGAGAGTCGATCCTGGGTCTGAACGGCCAGGATTTCTTTCTCAAGGAGATATGCACCACATTGCTTCGAAGAAGCGGGGTGCGGCTCTCTGTAATTGACACACTTGGCCTCACAAGATTTAGACTTATCGTGTGCGGCCTTTGGAGCAATTTACACAGACTTCGGGTGACCCCGACTTTGCACGTCTACAAGAAACATTCGTATGGCCAAAGCGGTGACAGTAATAGCACCGCCGCGGCAGTGGCACGAATGCCTCTACGCGGTAGCGGTACCAACCGGCACACAACGACTCAGGGAACTTGTCACAGTCGAACGTGACGAAGAGTGTAGGGGTGGGTCTCGAGGCCCCTTCCTGTTTTCTCATCACACGTTCGAACTTGACCGCCCCATGGTCGGCCAGGTCTGTGAGGTCCTCTATGGAGTAGTCAACGAGTTCCATCACATAAACTACTCCTTTCACAAAGTTTATGGTAGCGTGCGGCGTCACACTCACCGGAGTGCCATCAAGTGTCCGAAGAGCACTTATCTTGGTCGCCTCGGAGCGATTCACCGCATTCGCCAGAAAGCTACCGTCCGAGAAACGGGTCACCTTCGGCTCTCTACCAATTACACTAGCTAATGCTCTCCTTTGATGGATCCTGTTATCCTTGGCCAACATGGTGCCATCAGTGGAGCGAATGACAAGGAAGCGTTTGAAGCCAGCGGGCTCGAAAACACCAGGTAACCTCTGAATCAGGGGCCCCGATATTATCGAGGCTCCGCCCTGCGCACTTTTAGTCTTAGTCGGGGACTCCGCACCCGGGTAGGTAGAGGGGCCGGATGTGCAGCTCTTCGCTTGGTCACTTACTAAAGTGGCAGCAGACCCCTCCGTTTCCGCAGCCCCCGTGGATGGAGAGGAGCTCCTAGTTTTTTTTCTTATTTTTTTCTTTTTAGGAGAGGAGGGCGGGAAATGAACCTGCTTCTCCCCTCCACCGGCAGGAGCCCCGAGGTCAGATGGACCGGCCTCAGCCAGGTCTTTCTCTGAAATGTAGAAGCTTTTGCCAGTCGTAGGGGCACCGGTTGGGGGAGATCCCTCCCTTCCTTTACTGCCTCGGGAAACCTAGCCGTTTGAGGAGGACCTTGCATAGGGGCGAATTCGGGTACGGTGCTTGGAGCCGAGACGAATTCCCCCCATGGAAGACCCTACCGTCTGAGGCTGGGTTGCCTCAAGGAACATATCTATCTCAGGGCGGGGGCCTCCAGTTGGCTCCCATCTCCCCCAAGACATCGCAGGTCCCGTTGGCAATATTGTCACTAGTCAGGTGTGGGGAGGCACAGGCCTTGACTCTGGCAAGGTTCAATATTCTTGCTAGCAAGTCTTTTGAAGGAAGCGACTGAATGGGCCTGGCTTTCCTCTCCCCCCTAAGGGGGTTTGCCTTACGGAGCCGCTTCAATGGGGAGCGGTCGGCAATGGGCTGCCTACTGGCTTTCTTGGCAGTTCCCTTGGAAAGTAAAGGAGGGACTGCCGCTGGAAACAGGGAAGTGCCCGAAAGCACCTCCGAGAATGGGGTGAGGGGGCATCCCCTACACCCGTAGTCGTAAGAGAGGAGTAAGCCTCATTTCCGGTAGGAAAAATATGGAGGGTCCCCTGCACAAGCACAGGAGGGGGGGGGAGGACCTCCATTTTTTCGGTGGTTATCATCTTTTTATTACGGGATGCAACAGCTCATCATCCCTTGCAGTAGACCGCATTGCAAGGGGTGCATACAGGCCTGGCAGAGCCAGGTGCCCTATTCAGGACGACCCCTCTCGCCTGGTTGCCTGGCAGTCCATCAGCATGGCGGCTCCTCCTTAGACACGGTGTAAATATATAGATTGTGAAGAGGAAAGGAAAAGGGATGTGAGAAAGGTAGGGGTGGGGATAAAGCAGGTTGTTAAAAACCAACCACCCCAGACCGGAGCTCAGGGGTTAGGGAACATTGTCCCCTCCTTCCTCAGCCCCGATCCAGGACGGTTGGCTGAGAAGAAGGTCAGCATCTACTCTGTGAAATTGGAGGCTGACCAGAGAAAGTTGTGGGAGAGGTTGTATGATAAGCGACAAAGTAGGGGAGAAATACAGGTTATCTGAAGGAAGGAAGAGAGGTTAAGCTGGGGCCAGATAGAACGCTGGATCCCGTCAGCATGGTGGCCATGATGACAAATCGCCGCGCCCCTTACTGGGGAGGAACCATGGATGGCGGCAGAAGTGCACGACTTTAGTCCTGGCAAAAGAAAACCGAAACCTGTGCGCTTTGGCATAGCGAGAGACGCGGTTCAATACCTGTTGGAGTCGACGCTTCAGAGTTGGCCTGTGGGCAGTGGCAAAAGAGATCGAAAGGTCATCCACGTAAAGCGTAGCATGAACATCTTTTGGCAGCACTGAGGTAATGCCGTTGATGCTCAATGCAGAGTGTAACGCTAAGGCCACTTTCCTGAGGAGCACCCTCTTCCTGCTCGATTAGGCCAGAGAGGGCTCCCCCCTTCCCTACCGGTACGCGTAATCGCCAATCTCGCAAAGATTCTGATATAAACACCGGGAGGCGCCCTATAGCCCCTATCGCGTAAGAATCTCCATGATACCGTATCGCCATGAGGTATTTAAGCCTTCTCCAGATCGAAAAACATCATGGCGAAGTGTTGTCTACGAAGGAAGGTCCCTTAGACAGCATTTTCCAGTCGAAGCAGATCAAATTGAACCTGCGGAAGCCGCAATGCGCAGAACACAAATGGCCTCCGCTGTCCAGAAATAAAGGTTAATCTAACATTTACCAATTCTCCATCAGCTTGCAGACGCAGGAGGTTAGAAAAATTGGGCGCAAACCGGACGTGGTAGAATGATCTATCCCAGGTTGCGAAAGGCTAGCACAGGAGTGATTCGCCAGGAGTCTGGGAGGTTACCTTCTACCCAGATCCTTTTGAAAAAATCTAAGACAAAAGTCATGCCTCGCTAACCCACGTGTCGAAGCATGTCGTACGGGACATCGTCCTGACGATAGGCGTTGTCCGCGTACGAAGCAAGAGTGGAACGCAACTCACTCACAGTAAACTTGCCATTGAAGGGTTCTCCGTCTTTGGAGGTAAACTCCGGCGGGCGGCTTTCCGCGACATCACAACATGCATTGAATGCTGGCAGAGAACCATCTCGGCTAGATAATACGGAGAAAGCGGTCGCGAAGTATTCCGCCACGGACGCGGGGTCCGAGATTGCGGGCCCATTCTCCTGGAGAACGGGAGGGGGGATCCTGCGAGAACTTGCTCCAAATCCTTTTGACTCGCCTCCACACCTCTGCTAGATAGGTCTTCCCGTTAAGTGAAGACACGTATGCCCGCCAAGAAGAGCGGCGGGCATGCTTCGAAATATACCGGAACCTAGCCCTAGCCCGACGACATTCCGCGACAGTGAAATTGTGTGGGCGGCGCTTATAGCGTATGTAGGCATAACACTTCTGTTTGATGGCCGTCTCATAAAACAGTCAGACATTCTGGGAATAGTAGTCAGACCTGCGACGATGAGTTTGCAATGGAACTCAATGACCTCATCTACCGACCTAAACTCCTCAACTGAGATAGAGAATTCAGTCATTTCCTGAAATGCAGGCCACCGCGCCTGCGCCAAGCACCCCCAAGGTGGGTTCTCAAGCGGCAGCCACCAGGAAAATGACATTTGAATGGGAAAGTGATCAGTACCATGGAGGTCATCGACTATCCCCCAATCAAAATCGGGCAGTGCACCCAGAGAGCGCCGATATAGATCAAGGTAAGAAATTGAAGTGGTTCTCCGGGAGTGATGCGTAATCTCATCCACATTTAGGACAACTTTCTCAAGCTCTTCAATCAGATGGGCAAGCACTTGACCCCGTTGATTAATCGAGTAGTCTTCCTAGAGAGGGTGTCTGCCATTTAGATCTCCAAGGAAGAGAAAGGGCCTCGGTAACCGCCAGCAGGCGGCGGAATCCACTGCGTCGAAGTCAGCTGATGGTGGAATGTACGCAGAAAGATTTAAGATAAGTTACCGGTGGGTTGCTGCCCAATTCAAGTGGATTCTATATGGCCGCTAAGGTGAAACAAGAAATATCATCTATAAAAGGTAGAGGAGACCACTTTGTGACAAAAATTTAAAAAACGACGGGTTAAAAGATTCCTCCGCCAATATGAATCGAAGACGGGTGTGTTGAGGAATAGTTAAAAGGGTCGGGAAACAGGACAACCGGAGAATAGTGAAATGGCTACAATCCAATAAAAGGTGGGCAACCGATTGGTCCCCACCGCAAAAATGACAGCAAAGGCTGATATGGGCATCACCCGAGACAAGATGGCCGTGAGTGAATCTCGTGTGACCAATGCGAACTCGGCAAAGGGCCACCTCCAACGACCGCATTCTATGACGACTCGAGGGTCTAGAGCGAATAGAATTTTTAATTTTGTATAGTTTGGATGATGAACAGTCATCCCATTCATTCTGCCACAGTTGAAAAATATACTTTCTTATTGAAGGAAAGTAGTCCTTAAAAGGCAGAGCCGAGTTCTCAGGGGACACAGAATGTGCTGAGCGGGCCAGCCGATCAGCCTTCTCATTGCCCAGGACCCCCACATGCCCAGGGACCCAGCAAAAAATAATTCTATATCGGGATGCATTTTGGATCAGCCAGTTGCAAATTTCTGTGACCAGGGGATGGGACGCATTAAAAGATCTAATTGACTGTAAGACACTCCTTGAGTCGGAAAAAATGACAAAATCACTAAAAGGTAAAATTTGGATGAGTCTAAAGGCTAAAAGGATTGCTGAAAGTTCAGCGGTAAAAATGGATGCTGCTAGTGGCAAAGATAGAGTTAGGAATTCTCCTACTGGGTAGATGGCTGCGGCGCCCACCCCACCGCCCGACTTAGAGCCATCCGTGTATAGTGGGCAGCATTGTTTGTGGGAGATTGAATGCTCTAAGAACAGGCTTTTAATGATGCGAGGGTCCATGGAGGACTTCTCCAGGCTCCACATGTTGGTACATACTGTGGGGAGAGGAGCACGCCACCTAGGGCTCAGTAAGGATGGAAGGGTAAGGACCCTTGGCGCACCCAGGTTAGAGAGATGATCTCCTATGCGAAGGTTCAAAGGGCGGGGTAAAGATGGCAACTTATCATATGCCACCGTTGATTCGGCAGCATACAGGCATCTGTAGACCTCTGATACAGGGGCTTGCTGTACTCGGCAGAGGTATCGCATGCAGATTTGAAGTCTATGGTAGGGCAAAGGGAGTACCCCACTCTCGCACTAAAGGCTGTTGACAGGAGGAGTACGGAAGGCTCCACTAGAAAGGCGAACTCCAAGGTTTCAAATGGGGTTCAGCATTTTAAAAGCTGAAGGGAAAGCCGATGAGTAAATTTGACAGCCATAATCCAATTTGGATTGAACGAGGGCTGTGTATAATGTCCACAATGTTTGTCGGTCACTGCCCCACGAAGTGTGTGAGAGGACTTTCAAAATGTCTAGAGCCCGCAGACAGCCTGTTCGAAGTCGGCGTAGGTGTGGTAACCAGGATAACTTTGGATCGAGAGTTACGCAAAGGAACCGAAACTCGGAGACAAACTCTGTATCTTCGCCTTGTAGGGATATAGATAAGAACATAAGAACATAAGAAAAGAAGGAGACTGCAAAATACATTGCTTTGGTTTTGGTCGTGGAAAAGCGGAATCCCTTAAGTTGTGCTCTTTTGGATACAGCATCGACCACCAGCTGTAGCCGACGAGGTGCTGATGAAAGGCGAGGTGAGGAACAGTATAGTGCAAAATCATCGACAAACAGAGTTGCCGATACACCCTCTGGGAGAGACGAAATAATATCATTGATGGCAATTATAAAGCATAAGACACTTAAACACTGCCCTGAGGAACTCCCTTCTCTTGGGCTTGCAGGTCAGAGTATTTGTCTCTAACACGTACCTTGAAGGATCGAGATGCTAAAAAACTTTAAATAAATTAAGGTAAAAGGCCTCTCATCCCCCAGACATATAACTGCTTCAAGATGCCGTATCTCCATGTTGTGTCGTAGGCTTTCTCAATATCAAAAAATATGGCTAGGACTCGGTGCTTTAAAGAGAAAGCTTTCCGGACTGATCCCTCGAAACGTACTAGTAGGTTAAGGGTACTATGACCTTTGTGGAAGCCACATTGAAATTGAGAGAGAAGGTGATTGGCTTCTAGGAACCAATTTAGGTGCTCCAATATCATTTTTTCCAGCAACATACTCAAACAGCTGGTGAGAGCTATAGGGCGGTAGTGATCTGCATCCAACCCGTCCCTGCCCGGTTTGACAAAGGGAAGGATGATCCCAATGTGCCATGATGACGGGTAAAAACCCTTCACCCATATAAGGTTGTACAAATCAAGCAGGAAGAGAGTAGAGTGTGGATCTAGGTGCCAAATCATGTCGTAATGGATCTCATCAAGGCCAGAGGAAGTAGATCTGCAAAGGGACAAAGCGCTTTGCAGCTCATAGATGCTGAATAGAGCGTTATACGGAAGGTTAGATTTTGTTGTGAAGTTGAGAGAATGAGATTCTTTCTTTAATTTGTAGGATTGAAAAGTCTTATCGTAGCGGCTGACACTGCTGACAGCGCGGAAATGGTCAGCAAATGCATTGCTGACCGCCAGGCCGTCATTCTCCGAGGAACCGTCTAAGTTGAGTGTGGGGGTATGATGATTAGCATAACGGCCCCTGATCTTATTAATCCTCTTCCGGATCTTAGCAGTAGGTGTCATAGAGGAGATCGATGAAACGTATCTGCGCCATGAATTTCGGCGAGCTTGACGAAGGGTTCTTTGGCGAAGCGCACGAGCTCGGTTTCGGTCGACCTTGTTGCACAAAGTTGGGTTCTTTCGGAATTGGGCATGGGCTAACTTGTAATTTTTGATAGCTGTTGCACACGCCGAAGTCCACCAGGGCACGGTTGAGCGGCCCGTGACAGTTCGCCTCCGTGGGATGGTCTGTGTTGCTGCATTGTAGATAGTCGATGTAAAGTATTTTACTGCCGCGTCCATCCATTGAAGGTCCCCAAAGATGCATTTGTGAAGGACGCCTCTTGGAAACCTTCCCAATCCGCATGACCTAAGTCCCACTTAAGGGGCATGGTTGTATGAGTGCTAACTTGAAGGGCCGACAAGACAATAGGGAAGTGGTCACTCCCATGGATATCGTCAAGAATTGACCATCGGAATTCCGTGAAGCAATCAGGGAAACAAACAGACAGGTCAACACAGCTAAAAGAGTCCGTCTGGACATGATAAGAGGTAAAATCACCAGTATTTAAAACACAAAGAAGGTCAGATAATCAAAGAGACTCTAAAACACTGCCTTTGGCATTTCGAGTGATGTCACCCGAGTATGGGTGACGGGCGTTAAAATCTCCTAGTAATAAGAATGGGAAGGGCAACTGGTCTATAAGTTCTAAAAGGTCGGATCTTGACAATGATAAACAAGGGGGTAGGTAAATAGAGCAAACGGTAAAAAGCTTAGTAAGAAAACCCTCACAGCAACAGCTTGGAGGGTAGTATGTAGGGAGATGAGAGAAACATGGTAGGATGAAGATACCATGATTGACACCCCTTCATGAGAGGGGCTTCCAGCAGGAGCTATAGAGTTGAAAGTGAGAAAACCGGGTACCATCGGAAAGGGCCGTATACCCAGTTTATTCTCCTGGAGACAAATAACAGTGGGGTGGATAGTCGTCAAAAGAATTTTGAGTTCTTCCCACTTTGGAAGCACTCCTTGACAATTCCATTGTCAAAAGGAAAATATTATTTGTGACGATTAGATACCACTGTGGATATCTTTTTCTCTTTTGAGGCCGATAATGTATTTGAGGTTCTTCCCAAAGAGCTTGGGAGACGGAGAGCTGATTTTGAGGATCCTGCTTTTGCAGGGGGAGAGATCCTAGATGAAGTAGTAACCGAGGTTTTTTTCGTGGGTTTTGGAGAACCGACCGAGGCCTTTGATTGTAATTCGGGTTCGCAACCTGGCGGAAAAGGAAGATCAAGAAGGGATTTTCGGCCGGTAGATCCGGATTCATGGGTCGAGGGTATTTTCGGTGTCTGAGGAGTTGGTCCAACCACCGCAGTTGGTGATGTTGGAGTATCAACTGCTTCTATCAGAACTTGGTTTGGAGGGTGAGCGGGACGAACAGGTGATCTGAGCGAGGTGTGTGGAGCTGGGTGTATTTCTGCCATCGTTTGGATCAGGATGGGGCCTACGTCCTGTAAAGGGCGAGACGGACTTAAGGGCAGAGGATGTTCAACCATAGGGAAGGAGTTTATTGGAGATTCTCGGGGTTCGGCCGAGTCGGCTCCAGAGGCTGCCCGCTTATTGGTAGTCGATGACCCAGGTGAGGAATCCTTTCTCTTAACACTGGGCTTTGACTCTCGTAGCAGGGTGGATAAACCTTTACTGGTCGATGTTGAGGATTCTTTCAAATTGCGCCTGATGTCTTCAAGCGTCTCCCCCTGAGCGTCTCTCCCAGCTAGAGCTGCTGGAGAGAGGGGGGCTACATTAATTATCTCGGTATGAGAGCGATGCTTCGACTGCATATTCTGAATATTTTCAACGCTGCGAGTAGATCTAGGGTGAAGTGCTTTAGGCTAGGCGGAACTCGCGCGTGATGGTCAGTTTCGTCCAGCATCACGTAAAACGTCAGAGAAGAGCCGGCCGAGTGGCGAGGTTTGTGCTCGGGCACGCTGGCGG
Source organism: Ceratothoa steindachneri (assembly GCA_963969495.1). NCBI lineage: Eukaryota > Metazoa > Arthropoda > Malacostraca > Isopoda > Cymothoidae > Ceratothoa > Ceratothoa steindachneri. Next base: position 16,184,351 of record OZ018333.1, on the reverse strand, counting down.
GCCTCTCCTATATCTAGACGTAGGGAGTCACGCAAAGCGAGAACTTCCTTTTCATATAAAAATATAGAGCAAAGTTTCGATGCAGCACTGTGGGTACCTCCGCAGTTGGCACACTGGGGCGTTTTGGTGCATTCGAGGCCATGGTAGTCAGAGCTACAATTCACGCAGGAGCGAGGGTGCCGACAAGCTCGGCCAACATGTCCAAATTGATTGTAATTGAAGCAGCGTATGGGTAGTTCGATGTAGGGACTTACCGGGACACGAAGGTACCCAGCTTTAATATACTGCGGCAGTTCTTGTCGTTCAAATGTTAAAATCAGTGTGGCAGTTGGAACTTTAGTGGAACCTAATGTTTTAGTTACCCTGTGTACGTGTGTGACACGTTGGGTACTGAGCTTACTCTGAAGGCGGGTGGGGTCGTAGTCCTTTAGTTCATTTGAACGGACGACACCTTTGACGAAATTCAGACGCGGATGGGGCGAGACAGTTATTGGAATTTCAGCTATCGAAGATAGATTTCGCACAAGGTTGTGTTGAGAGTGGGATGACACCTCGACTACGACATCACCAGATTCTCTTGACCACATCCGGCGGGGTTCACCACAGCGGGACTCAAAAGATTCATTGACGTCAAACACATCGACTTTTGCAAGTGGGATGTCAGATGATGAATTCATGACAAGAAAGCGAGGATAATCAAGATCTGGGTCTACTTCGTTGGAATAGGGGTCCAACGAGCGAGGAAAGGCTAAAAGGGAAGCTAAGGAACGTTTGGCACGAGAACCCTTACAAGAAGGGGAGGTTTTTGGTTTATGGCTAGCCATTGCAAAAAGAAAAAAAACTTCGCATTCTCCCTCGGGGCTCCCCACCATGGAGGCCTACAAGGGCCTGGCACTACTGCAACTATACAATCAGTTACGTCCGGTATGTCCTCTTGGAGAATGGATACGGATCCACTACACCATCTTTATAACCCTCAGAGGCTGCCCGAGTTCTCCTACGCACGGAGAAAAGTGACCAACAATGGGTTTCTCCTCGGGCATTCGGTAGACGAAGGCGGTGGAGATGCCCAGCCTCTTTCACCTTCATGAAAGAACAATTCAGAACCAATCCATTAAACGAGCAGAGGTCGGGTATTGATAAGGACCACTAGAAAGGTGAAGGAAGAGGGGGAAATAAAGGGCAGTGGAAGAGCGTAATAGAGGAGGAAAGAAAGAGGGGTATGTTAAAAGTCTTGTTGGCAGCACCATGGGTCCCCTAGGGGGCCCAGGGCTGACCCCCCTTGCCACGAGAAGGCCAGAGCCTCTCTGGGAACAACCTCTGAAGAAAAGATCCCAGAGAGGGAGGGGGTGTACGCAGAAATAACAGTATACATGCTATTCAGGTGAAGCTGCACAGCCACTGGATTAAAGGACGTATCTAATGTGAAAAGAAGAACGGAGACATCTTCCGGGTGTAAACCGCGCATCCCCCAGCCCAGCCCCCATCTCGTGGTAGTATGGTCGCAAATCCCTTATACCCCAGGAGTTCGGGTAAGGAACACGCGCTTAGCATGGTCTCCTGCAGAACAATAGCTAACCGGGAACGGGACGAGATGAGCCTCCACAGCTCTTCCCAGTTAACCCGGAGTCCGCGAAAATTCCATTGAAAGAATATGCCCTGCAGGCCTAGCTCTGTTGGTTGGACAATGCGCTGAAGGCGTAGTCGACTTCAAGGACTTATTGGGGGAGGCTGGGCTCTCCATGCGAGTCTTTTTCTTCTCCTGCCTCGAAACCTTAGGCGGGCGTTGCGGCTTCGTAGGTGAGGGGCCCTTTTTTCGAGGATCCACCGTCCCCGAGCCACCCAGCCCACCACTAGACGTGGGCGAAGGAGCCGAAGCTCCTTTCTTGCTGTCTTCCTTTCGGGGGGGCAGCTTTAGGAACCCCGGAAGATGGCCTGGCGACCAACTTCAAGGGAGTTGCCTCCTGTGAGTCTAACGAGTCACTTGAGGCGCGTGGCCGTTTTCCATTGCGGGAAACGGTCACGCAGGGGAAAGAAGGGGAAGCCATGATTTTAGCCGGGGCTGGGTGTGAACCCTCTTTGACCGCTAGCTTTACCAGGGCAGCGCCCGGGTTGAGTATAACCCACAGAAGGGCTCCAAATGGGCGCGGAAACAACCATGCTCGTTTGCCTGGATGGGCCAGGAGCACAGGGTGACTTTCTAACTATTGAGGCATATGACGTCCCAGGTAGAGACGTGCGCGCCAGGCCATAGTCCTTAGCCTCTCGGAATGAGAGACTATCCTGGGCCTGAACGGCCAGGATTTATTTCTCAAGGAGATATGCACCACATTGCTTTGAAGAAGCGGCGAACGGCTCTCCGCAATTGACACACTTTACCACACACGATTTTGACTTTTCTGTGCGGCCTTGGAGCAATTTACACAGACTTCGAGTGACCTCGACTTTGCACGTCTACAAGCACGATTCGTATGGCCGAAGCGGTGACAGTAATAGCACCGCCACGGCAGTGGCACAAATGCCTTCACGTGGTAGGGGTACCAAACGGCACGCACCGACTCAGGGAGCTTGTCGCAGTCAAACCTGACGAAGAGTGTAGGGGTGGGTCTCGAGGCCCCTCCCTGTTTTCTCTTCACACTGTCCCGTTGTTGGCCAGCTCTAGAGTGATATCTTCTATGGAGTAGTCCACGAGTTCTCTCTCAAAACTACTCCTTTTACAACGTTCATGATAGAGTGCGGCGTCACACTCACCTGGGTGCAATCAAGTGTCCGAAGAGCACTTATCTTGGCCTCCTCGTTGGGACCCACCGCATTCGCCAGAATGCTCTCGTCCGAGAAACGGGTCACCTTCGGATCTTTACCTGCCACCAGTAGAGCGAATAACTAAGAAGCGTTTAAAGCCAGCGTGCTCGAAAACGCTGGGTAATCTTTGAATGAGGGGCGCCGACGTAATCGAGGCTCCAATCTGCGCACCTTTCCTTTTGTCTTATTTGGGGAATCTTCTCCAAGGCGAGCACCGTGTCTGGACGTGCCGATCTTTGCCTGGTCGCGTTTAAGGATGGTATCGGCCTCGTCCATCCCCGTGGCCCACATGGAGGGAGAAGAGTCACGAGTCTTTTTTGCCTTCTTTTTAATTTTCTTTCTGTTTTTAGGAGAGGAGGGCGTGAAATGGACTCGCTCCTCCCCTCCCCTAGCCCCCTAGCAGGAGCCCCCAGGCCAGATGGGCCGGCCTCTGCAAGGTTCTTCCCCGAGATGGTGAAGGTCTCAGCAGTCGTCGGGGCACCGGCCGGGGGAGGAGGAGATCCCTTCCCTCCTTGTGCTGTCTTAGTAGTCCAACCCTTCTGGCGAGGGACCCGCACAAGAGCAGACCCGGGCTCAGTGTTTGAGGCCGAGCCCGAATCTGCCCCAGTAGAAGGCCTCACCTTCTGAGGCTGGACTCCGTCAGGGATCATGTCTATCTCAAAGGACGCCTCTATTTGGCCATCCTTCCCAGGACATCACAGGTCATGTCTGTATCGTCCATGTTCTTTGGGGGGAGGGGGGGGGGTATAGGCCTTCACACCCGCTAGATTTAATATTTGCGCCAACAGGCCTTTAGAGGGAAGCGGCCGATTGGGCCTTTCTTCCCTCTTTCCCCTAAAGAGATTTGCCCTACCGAGCCGCTTCAACGGGGAGCGGCCAGTTATGGGTTGCCTGCTGGCTTTCCTGGTATTCCTATGTGAAAGCAAAAGCGGGACTGCCAGATTTGAGCTGGAGTCACGTGGTGACTCCAAGGAAAGGGGTGAGGCGGATCCCCCTGCACCCGTAGGCACTGATCTCGAAACATCATATTTCAATAATTCGCTGGAGCGAATCACTCCCTTAACAAAATTAAGGCGAGGGTAGGGCACAACCGAAACCGGCCCCTCTGAAATGGAGGACAAATCCCGCACGGCGCCACACTGCTCTTGCGAAGATACCTCAAACACTAAATTGCCATTACTACGGGTTCACATACGGCGGGGCGCACCACAGCAGAACTCAAACTCCTCGTTCAAATTAAACACGTCGAATTTAGAAAGCGGAGACCCGGAACTAGAATTCAGCACCAGGAAACGAGGATAATTGAAATCAGGATCTATCTCTTCTGTGAAGGGATCTAACAAGCGCGGAAAAGAGGACTTATTGACCTGGTAATACGAGAAATAGAAGTCTGACTTTCTGGGAGATAATTTTTTATTATTACACATATAAAGTAATGTATAAAAAGGGGTGCGAAATCGCTGTCTACCGTCGAGACACCTACTGGGAGCGCCCGCCCAACCAGGAGGGTAAGCTCGTCACCTCTGATCCAACCATCGTTATAAAAATGGCCGACCAGCTTCGGGAATTTACCGGTTGGTGAAGCAAAGACCCCCAAGAGAGCCACGGCGGCTCAGGCACCCACCTGCCATCACAGGCAAGACCAGCTAAAGGGTCGCGCCCCCTGACGGATGCAGTTCGGATACTCTCGGATGAGGGAGAACTACGAACTTCCTCTTATAGTGGCAACCTCTCCATTCCGTAGAAAGGTCTTAAGTTGTAGCTCTCTCTCTCTCTCTCCTCAGGTGTGGATTTTCGTAGATAAAAGAATTCACCCTTAAACGCAGTCCAGCTATCGTTTTACATATAAGACCCACGGAGAGGCGGTATTTTGACTTTTCACTCGAATTTTTATAGATTTAATTAGTTCCCATAATATTAAATTTATCCTTTCTACTTACATTAACATTATTTTTAAGTAAAATTAATTTTATTTTAATCACTAATATCTACATATTACAGAAACAAAACCAAACCATTACATTTGTTGTTTTAAGTCTATTCATCATGGTTGCCAACTATCACATTTCACTTATTTAGAGGATCTAAACTATAAATGCCCTTTGTTTTCATCAATTAAACCCGATTTATATTAAATATATTGAAAATATAAAATGGAAAGTACTATCTATAGACTTTTGCATGAATTTTATATTTATTAACAAAGATTTACTATATTCCACTCTTTCGTTTCTTTTTATAAATTCGTTTAAGGTTTCTTCATATTTCGGCAGTGGAAATAAAAATTATTTAGTGGTAAAAATAAGCAAGTGATTGAGAGAATAACAGTAATTTGGAGAAATATAACTAGGCTGTTTAATTGTGACTATAATGCAAAAGAGAAATATTTGCAATTTGTGAAGAGTTACCTGGATATTTTCCATTTTTTAAATTTGGGGTTTACTCAGGCAAGGTTCTCGACTAATAAAAAACAAAAAAAAATAATCTTTTGCCCATGATTTCTCGGCATCCTCACTAAGAGACCTCTGTATTTGATTTCTTAAATTAAACAAGTTTTTGCAACAATAGTCACAATATAGAATTCCGCCTTGCTTACGTTTAATCCAAGAACCTTTAGCCCTCTTTAGTTGTCCAACTAGGTACGCGAAATTTGGGGCATTTGAGATTTCAAGAGTATAAATCTTGGAATATTACTCGATTGATGGGGCATTTCCATAGAGGGCAGATTGTCCTATTTGGGTTAACTCCAAGGTAACTGTCCTGCTCACGTGAACTTCAAAGCCTCTTATATAGTAGATTCTGAGAAGTGTGACCACGTTTGGACAGCCTAATTTGGTCTTTTTTTTTAGTGGCTCGTCATTCTTAGCGAAATCTAACCCATTTTATGTGAAGCCAAGATACAGAAAACGGAGAAGGTAAGCTACTTTAAAAAGTAGCTACATATGTTGCTTGAAACGTATACATATATACTATGCACTGCATGCATAACCCAGTTTTGCCATCATAACGAGTTTTTTCTATGTATAGAGAAGAACCCTTAATTTTGATATGCGTTCGGAAAAATTAAACTCGTTTAACCTGTAGGGGTGCGAAAATGTATCAGAGAAAAATTCCTTCCAACTCGATAATATAAATAGCCCATTAAATTACCAACTCAAAACGGACTAAGCCGTGGCGTAATGGCTAGAGCATTGGCGTTTAAATCTACCGCTACCGCGTTCGAAACTCAGAAGTCCAAAACCTTTTATGAAAGAAATCTCAAGAAAACGGAAGTCAAGGAAAACGGAAAGAAAACGGCTTGAAGGACTAACTCATCAAGAAGCACGAAGGAATCATCACCTCAAGATAATTGGAAGAAATATGAAGATACATCAAGAAAGAAAAACGAAGATTAAGAACCAACACAGTCAACTAGAATACTTAAGTCAAGATAAATGGAAGCAAAGGAAAATTCAAGACAGATGTTTGAAGGGCCAACTAAATAAAAAGGAATAATCAGTCAAGAAGTAAATAGATTCGATAAAGATAATAGCAAGAATAAAATTTATAAATAATTAATAGGGGATAATAAGGATATGCCCCATCCCCTATAAACCAATGTAAATTGTAAAATTGGAATTATTTGAAGGTAAATCTTAGGATAAAGTTAAATTCTCAGTGGCAGCCCTGAACGTGACTGGTTACAATTGCCGGAATACGCCATAGGGTAAATCAGCATGATTTATGATTTTTGTATGGTCTTAGTTGGCGGCTGGTCATATTAAGCGAAGTAAATTTTACGCAATATGTATGAATCCGGACCTTTCGGAATTAGTCTTAATTGGCAGCCGATCATACTATGCGGAATCCACTGTAATCTCTTTGGTAAGGACATCATTATCCAAACCCTTTAGAACCTGATTATCAAGGAGCAATATTTTTGGGAAATGATACAACCCAATTAAACTATTCTGGGTAAGGCTGTCGGTATCAAGAGCATTCTCCTTGGTACATTAGCAAGAGACATACTCCCGGGTCTTGGACACCAAATGTAGTTTAAAGTGGTTATGGACACCTTTCCAAGATTCACAAAGTTAAGATAATTAGTAGTATTAAGGGGTTGGGAATGAAAAGGTGGAATCACAATTGATTTTAAATATATATAAATACTTGGCTTAAATTATTAACTTATATAAAATTAACACTGACATTATGTACAAGTAAACAACTTGGTAACAGGCAATAGATACTGTGGTCAAAACGGTCCAACAATTTTAGGGAAGCACAAAGGTTGTGCAGCGAGAGTGATATTTAACAGTGATCCACAGGGGTAGAATTCAAAGTGAAGACAAAACTGAGAATACTATTGACATAACTTTCACACAGAGAAATACAGCAAATATGGTTGGCCAACTTAACACTGACATTATGTACAAGTAAACAACTTGGTAACAGGCAATAGATACTGTGGTCAAAACGGTCCAACAATTTTAGGGAAGCACAAAGGTTGTGCAGCGAGAGTGATATTTAACAGTGATCCACAGGGGTAGAATTCAAAGTGAAGAAAAAACTAAGAATACTATTGTAGGATAAAAATTTCAATTCGTAATGGTAATAAAAATGAAGAATCATTTGAACCACACAGCATGTCGGAAGGTACATTTTTAGAGAGTATGGGTTATTTTATTTCTTATGATGCTCAATTTACGCTGTGGGTTCTTTCATCTATCCGAAGGTTTTCTATTAAGCATCTTGATAGGATGAGGAACTACATTTGTAAGGATTTTCAACTGTGTGGATTATTTTATGCATTCAAAGATTCCCAGTTTGATAAGGACATTCAATCTATTTAAAAAAAAACCTCACAGTGTTGATTAATTTACGCTTCTTAAGATGGCTCATTTGCGTTGGTCGATACGGACAGGAACGGCATTTGAATGTTTGATCACTTGTGAGTTATTTCATGTCTCCGAAGATACTCCATTCGCGCTGTTTGATAAGGGCAGGAATTGCATTTGAAAGGCTTTTCACCTGTATGGATTCTTTCATGTGTACGGAGATTGCCCTTGCTGGTTGCTTCATATGGGCAGAAACTGCATTTGAAAGGCTTTTCACCTGTGTGGGTTCTTTCATGTATCTGAAGGTTCCCTTTATTTCCAGTTTGATAAAGACATGATCTGCATTTAAAGGGCTTTTCTCCTGTGTGGATTCTTTCATGTTTCTTAAGTTGCGACATATGCGCTGTTTGATAGGGGCAGGAACTGCATTTAAAAGGCTTTTCACCTGTGTGGGTTTTTTCATGTATCTGAAGATTCCCTTTAGTTCCTGTTGAATGGGGACAGAAGCTACATTTAAAAGGCTTTTCACCTGTGTGAGTTCTTTCATGTATCCGGAGATTCCCTTTAGTCCCTGTTTGATGGGGACAGTAACTGCATTTAAAGGGCTTTTCACCTGTGTGGCTTCTTTCGTGCATCTTAAGATGTGCCATCTGTGCTGCTTGATAAGTGCAGAAAGTACAATTAAATGGCTTTTTACCGGTGTGGGTTCTTTCATGTGCCCGAAGAGTCTCCATTCGAGCAGCTTGATAAGGACAAGAACTACATTTAAAAGGTTTTTCACCTGTGTGAGTTCTTTCATGTATCAGGAGATTCCCTTTATTTCCTGTTTGATAAGGACACGAACTGCATTTGAAAGGCTTTTCACCTGTGTGGGTTCTTTCATGTATCTGTAGATGTCCGATCTGCGAAGTTTGATAGGGGCAAGAACTACATTTGAATGAGTTTTTTGAGGCGAGGATTATTTCATGTCTCTGAAACTTGCGTATTTGCGTTGTTTTATAGAGACAGGTACTGCATTTGAAGTGCTCCTCATGAGTTAGCGAAGTATTCTCGGGTTTCCCTCTTTTGTCACACAGAAGCGCGCCAGAGTTAGATTGTGAGATGCCAGCGTCGACGATATTTGGATGCAGAGAGTCCATCTGAAAATAAGTATGCAGGTAATTTTATTCAAGTATCTACAATCACTGGTTGGCCCAGAAACATAATTACATTGCGTCACAAGTAGCAGACCGAGGACAGTCTAATGAAAAAAAGTCAAGAAAGGAGCACACTCCGGCGGTATGGGGAGGTCTGCCTCCAAACAGCGCAGGAACATGCGACCTACAACGCCCGAAAAGCTGCCCGTATTCCTACCATGTAGTCGGTGTGAGGAAGAGCGAAACGCTGGTCAGGTCGCAGAGTCCTCGCGGACTCTTTGGCGCCCTCATTCCCCGCAATTCCTACATGTCCAGGAACCCAGCAGAGAAAATCTCGACATCTGCCAGGCTTGCCAGAACCGTGTCGTCATGGATATCACGAACCAGGGGATGCGGAGATTCCAATGCCCCGAGAGCACTCAGGGGGCTTTGTGTGTCGCTATAGAGCCAAATCCGATCTCCGAACCGGGCACGTCGCATAATTTCCCGTACCGAGTGGTGTATTGCCACCAGCTCGGCCGTGAAGACAGACGCAGCGCCTGACAGAACCCTGCTGACTTCAAACAGAGGGGATACGGAGTGGAAGCCGACCCCCTCTTGGGACTTGGAGCAATCCGTATACACTGGCACGGTTCTAGCGTGACACGAGGTGTGCTCCACAATGGTCGAACGCAATACTCCTGGTGCTGTACAAGCTTTGAGAGTAGAGGCGTGGTGACAAATAGCCAAATGTGGTACCTTCCAGGGTGGCGTCCTGGGCAGAACCAGGGGCGCCACCGGCCCGAGAGCTATATATAGCACTCGAAGAAGTTTCCTAGCCCGAAATGCAAAGGGTTTAGCGTATGACTGGCGTCTCTCGGGGGCATAGACACCGTCTAAATCAGCTGCGGATGCAGTGAGAGCTGTTGGCGATAGAGGGAGGCGCCGGGCTCGCGCGAACAGGCGAATAATGCATTGCACAGGGCGTAGAGCGAGTGGCATCTCCCCATCATCGACCAACAGGCTCTCAATGGGGGAAGTGCGGAAGGCACTGGTCGCCAAGCGGAGGCCGGTGTGGTAGAACGAGTCAACCTTCCGCAATACACGCCGGCAGCGGATGCATAAAACTCGCATCAGTAGTCGACTTCGAACGAAAAAGGATCGATAAAAATGTAAGGAAATAGCCCTATCAGCGCCCAAAGCAATGAACGTCACGAAACCGAGAATATCGATCGCGCGGGTACAAGAGAACCTAAGGCTGCGAATATGAGCCTCCCGGGTGAGGGGTCGGTCAAATACAAGACCAAGAAAATGGTGCGATTCAACCGCTTCCAGGTGTACCCCATTAAGAAACAAGTCTGGGTCAGGGTGGAGCGTGGATGGCGGCAGAAGTGAACCATCTTATTCTTGGCCAAGGAAAACCGTAACCTGTGCTCTTCCGAATAGCCAAACACGCGAGTCAATGCCAGTTGGAATCGACGCCCCAGAGTTGGCATCTGTGCCGCACCAAAAGAGATCGAAAGGTCATCCACGTAGAGCGTAGCGAGAACATCTTCCGGCAGCACCGAGGTAATGCCATTGATGATCAGGGCAAAGAGTGTGACACTGAGGAAACTTCCCTGCGGGACACACTCTTCTTGCTCCATTGGGCCGGAGAGGGCTTTCCCCAACCGTACGCGAAATCGACGATTTCACCAAAATTCAGATATAAACATTGCGTGGCGTCCCCTCGACCCCATCGTGTGGAGTCTCCATGATAGCGTATCGGTGTGCGGTATCATAAGCCTTCTCCAGATCGAAAAACATCGTGGCGTAGTGCTGTCTACGAAGGAAGGTCTCGCAGACGACATTTTTGAGTCGGAGTAGAGACTCCGACGTCGAGTGTAACTTGCGGAAGCCAACGCTGTCCAGAAAAAAGGCTAATCTAAAATTTACCAATTTTTAAATCAACTTGCGCACGCAAGAGGTTAGATATATTGGGCGGAAACCAGTCGGAGTAAAGTGATCTCTCCCAGTTTGCGAAAGGGGAGCACAGTAGCGATCCGCCAGGAATTCGGAAGGAAACCCTCCACCCAGATTCTGTTGAACAAATATAACAGAAAGGCCATGCCTCGCTCACTCAGGTGTCAAAGCATTGCGTACGGGACATCTTCCGGACCATGGGCGGTGTCCGCGCACGAAGCAAGAGCGGAATGCAACTCACTCACAGTAAACCTGTCGTTGAAGGGTTCTCCGCCTCTCGAGGTAAATTCCAGCCGGCGGCCTTCCTTCGGCGACATCTCGACGTACATTGAATGCAGGCGGAGCAGCATCCCGGCTAGAGAATGCGGAGAAAGCACTCAGGAAGGATGCCGCTACGGACGATGGGTTAGAGATTGCGGTCCATTCTCCTGGAGAAAAGGAGGGGGGAGCCTGCGAGAACTTGCCCTGAATCCTTTTGACTCGCTTCCACACCTCTGTTAGAGGGGTCTTCCCGTAAAGTGAAGAAACGTATGCCCGGCAAGAAGAGCGACGGGCGTGCTTCGAAATATACCCAAACCTAAGCCTAGCCCGACGAAATTTACCGACAGTGATATCGTTCAGGCGGCACTTATAGCGCTTCTGCTTGAGGGCCGTCTCACACTTAGGCGACCACCACGGGAGTGGTCGGCGTGCAAAACGGCCAGACCTTTTAGGAATAGTAGCTAGGCCTGCGGCGATGAAGTTGCCGGAGAAGAACTCAACTGCCTCATCTACCGACCTAAACTTCTCGACTGAGATAGAGAATTTAGTCATTTCCTGAAATGCAGACGACCGCGGCCACACCAAGCACAACCGGGTTAGATTTCGGGCGGCAGCGGCCCAGAAAGTGATATTTGAATGGGAAAGTGATCACTACCATGGAGGCAATCGACCACCCCCAATCAAAATCGGACTGTGCATCCGGAGAGCACAAAAATAGATTGAGGTAAGATTATGAAGCGGTTCTCGGGCATTGATGCGTAAACTCGTCCACATTTAGGACACCGATTTCAAGCCCGTTGATCAGGTCGGTAAGGACTTGACCCGGGGAATTGATAGAGTAGTCTCCCCAGAGGTGGTGTCTACCGTTTAGATCTCCAAGCAAGAGAAAGGGCCTCGACAACAGTGCCAGGACGCGGCGGAAGACCCCGCGTCGAAGTCGGATGACGGTGGCATGTACGCGGAAATAACAGTATACCTCCTATCAAGGTGGAGCTGCACAGTTACTGCCTGAAAGGATGTATCTAAAGCCAAGAGAAGAACAAAGACATCATGTCGGGTGTAAATCACACATCCTCCCGCTCGGCCCCCATATCGTGGTGATGGGGTCGCAAAACCCTTATACCCAGGGAAGGTCGGCGGGGAGCTAACGCGGATCGGGAGGAGAGGAGCCTCAGCAGCTCCTTCCAGTTGTCCCGCAGTGCGTGGCAATTCCATTGTGCCTAGCGCGGAGACGCGGGGGTCCTCTTCAAAGAGAAGACCCTCACGGAAATGGCCGTACGCTGCCCGGAGGCAGAACCCCGGGCGATGTTAGCAGGGCAATGATCTGAAGACGCTGTCGCCTTCAAGGACTTATTGGGGTGGTTGGGCTCGCCATGCGAGTCTTTTCCTTCTTCCGCCTCGAAACCTTAGGCAGGCGTGAGGCTTCGAAGGCGGGGGGGGGCCCTCTTTTCGAGGATCCACCGTATCCGAGCCCCCCAGCCCACCACTAGGCGTGGGCGAAGGAGTTGAAGCACCTTTGTAGCATTCCTCCTTTCTGCGGCAGCTTTAGGAACCCCGGAAGATGGCCTAGCGACCAACTTCAGAGGTGTTGCCTCCTGTGAGTCTAACGACTCGGTGGAGGTGCGTGGCCGTTTCGCCTTATGGGAAACGGTTACGCTGGGAAGAGGGGGACGGGGGACGGGGCTGGTTTTAACCTTCTTTGTGCCACCAGCTTTAGCAGGGGAGCGCACGGGGTGGGTAGAACCCGCAGAAGGGTTCCGAATGGGCGCAGAAACGGCCGTACTCGTAGACCTGGAGGGGCCAGGAGCAGAGGGTGTCTTTCTCAATATTGAGGCATATGACGTCATAGGTAGCGCCAGGCGCGAAATGAGAGATGATCCTGAGCCTGAACGGCCAGGATTTTCTTCTCAAGGAGATACGCACCACATTGCTTCGAAGAAGCGGGGTGCGGCTCTCCGCAATTTACACACTTGGCCACACACGATTTGGACTTATGGTGAGTGGCCTTGGAGAAACTTACACAGGTTTCGGGTAACCCCGAAATTGCACATCGACAGGGTTGATTACTATGGCCGAAGCCATGGCAGTAATAGCACCTCCGCGGCAGTGGCACGAATGCCTTCACGAGCTAGCGACATCAACCGACACGCACCGACTCAGGGAGCTTGTGACAGTCGAACGTGACGAAGAGTGTAGGGGTGAGTCTCGAGGCCCCTCCCTGTTTTCTCATCACACGTTCCACCTTGACCGCCACGTGGTCGGCCTACTCTAAGGTGATGTACTCTATGGAGTAGTCAACGAGTTCCCTCGCATAAACTACCCTTTTCACAAGGTTCATGGTAGAGTACGGCGTCACACTCACAGGCCTACCATCAAGTGTCCGAAGGGCACTAATCATGGTCGCCTCGGAGGTATTCGACGCATTCACCAAAATGCTCCCCTCCGAGTAATGGGTAACCTTCGGCTCTCTACCAATCAAACTAGCTAAAGCTCTCCTCTGATGGATCATGTTGCCATTAGCCAACATGTTGCCATCAGTGGAGCGAATAATCAGGAAGCGTTTGAAGCCAGCGGGCTCGAAAACGCCGGGTAATCTCTGAATGAGGGGCTCCGATTTGCACACTAGCACTTTTGGTCTTAGTCCGGGCTCTGCACCCAGGAATGCAGAAGTGCCGGATGTGCCGATCTTGGCTTGATCGCATACCGAAGTGGCAGCAGACCCATCCGTCCCCATAGCACCCGCGGATGGAGAGGAGCCACGAGTCTTTAGTATTTTTTTTTGCTTTTTTTTCTTTTTAGTAGAGGAGGGCGGGGAATGAACCCGCTGCTCCCCTTCGCCGGCAGGAGAGCCCCCAGGCCGGATGGATCGGCCTCAACCAAGTCCTTCTCGAGATGGACAAGGTCTTGTTAGTCGCAGGGGTAACGGGCGTTGGAGATCCATCCCCTCTTTGGACCTACTTAGAAACCCTAGCCGTCTGAGGAGGACCTTGCATAGATTCGGACTCGGGTTCGCTCCCATGGAAGGCCCTATCGTCTGAGGCTGGGTTGCCTCAAGGACTATGTCTATCTGAGGAGGGCTTCCAGTTGGCCATCCCGTCCCCCCAGGACATCACAGGTCCCATTGGCAGCGCTGTCATAAGTCGAGTTTGGGGAGGCAGAGGCCTTGACCCCGGCAAGATTAAATATTCTCGCCAGTAGGTCTTTTGAGGGAAGCGACCAATGGGGTCTCGCTTCCCTCTTCCCCATAAGGGGGTTTGCCTTACCGAGCCGCTTCAATGGGAAGCGGTCGGCTATGGGTGGCCTGCTGGCTTTCTTGGCAGTCCCCTTAGAAATTAAAGGGGGGACTGCCGCTGGAAAGAGGGAGGTGCTCGAAAGCATCTCTAGACAAGGGGGTGAGGGGGAGTCGCCTACACCCGTAGGCCAAGGAGAGGAATAAGTCTCCTCTCCGGTTAGAAAAATTTGGAGGGTCCCCTGCGCAAGCACATGAGGGAGGGGGGACCTCCATTTTTTCTGTGGAGCTGCCTGAGGGAGGCTCCGACGATGGAAAAGTGGAAATTAAGGGGAGATTTTTTGGGTGTCATCATTGGGCATGGTGACCCTATATTTTTATGTGAAGCAATCATCATCACCCCTCGCAGTAGCCCACCCTGCAAGGGGTGCGTACAGGCCTGAAGAGTCAGGTGCCGCCATTCAAGACCGCCCCCCCACCCCCGCCTGGTGCCCTGGCCGTCCCTCAGCATGGCGGATCCCCCTTGGACACGGCGTAAAATTGATAGAGTGTGAAGAGAAAAGGAAAAGAAATGTGAGGAAGGTATGGGTAAGAATGAAGAACGTTGTTAAAAAACCATCATCCCAAACCGGAGCTCAGGGGTTAGGGAACATTGTTTCCCCCCCAAGCCCCGATCTGGGATAGTTGGCTGATAAGGTCAGCATCTTCCCTTTGAAAATAGAGGCCGACCAGAGATTTTTTTTTTTTTTTTTTTTAATTAAGCGGCTATCTGGCGACTGCCGAATTAGGCATTAGTCGCCGTAAACAAACAGCCTAGTTCTAGGCTACTTTAAAAATTAAACAGGAAACAATAAAACGAAATAACAATAAAAAAGCAATAACAAAAATAATAACAAAAACAACAACAACAATTAAACTGTGTTAAATGAAA
The DNA here is from genome assembly GCA_963969495.1 of Ceratothoa steindachneri. Lineage (NCBI taxonomy): Eukaryota > Metazoa > Arthropoda > Malacostraca > Isopoda > Cymothoidae > Ceratothoa > Ceratothoa steindachneri. The sequence continues at coordinate 16,169,234 of OZ018333.1, read as the reverse complement.
GGGAGAAGGCCAGCCTCCCCCAAAAAGTCAATAAGTCCACTAGTCATGGTGCACGCACTCGTCCCGAGTACAAGGGACAGGCGGTAGCGACCCCGCCCATCCCGGTACCGGGACAGGTATCGTGCGCGAAGATCACCCAGACTGGGACATTCGACAAGAATGTGCCGAACAGTCTGGGGGACGACGCAGTCGTTGCAATAGGGCGCAGGCGAGCGCTCCATCAAGTAGCGATGCGTCACACGAGTGTGTCCGATTCGAAGACGACAGAAAGCAACCTGAAGCCGCCGCGGCATTGGGGGATAGGTCCATGGGAACAGTCGCGGCGCAATGGCACGCAACTTTAAGTTCCCCTCGACCGTCTCCTATCTTCTTTGCCAAGCAGTCCGAAGAGCTGCCCGTATTCCTGCCATGTAGTCAGTGTGAGGAAGAGCGAAACGCTGGTCCGGTCGCAGAGTCCTCGCGGACTCTTTGGCGCCCTCATCGGCGCGCTCATTCCCCGCAATTCCTACATGTCCAGGAACCCAGCAGAAGATAATCTCGACATCTGCCCGGCTCGCCAAAACCGTGGCGTCACGGATTTCGCGAACCAGGGGATGCGGAGATTCCAATGCCCCGAGAGCACTCAGGGCGCTTTGTGAGTCGCTATAGATCACAATCCGGTCTCCGAACCGGGCACGTCGCGTAATCTCCCGTACCGAGTGGTGTATTGCCACCAGCTCGGCCGTGAAGACAGACGCAGCGCCTGGTAGAGCCCTGCTGACTTCAAACAGAGGGGATACGGAGTGGAAGCCGACCCCCTCTTGGGACTTGGAGCAATCCGTATACACTGGCACGGTTCTAGCGTGACACGAGGTGTGCTCCACAATGGTCGAACGCAATACTCCTGGTGCTGTACAAGCTTTGAGAGTAGAGGCGTGGTGACAAATAGCCAAATGTGGTACCTTCCAGGGTGGCGTCCTGGGCAGAACCAGGGGCGCCACCGGCCCGAGAGCTATATATAGCACTCGAAGAAGTTTCCTAGCCCGAAATGCAAAGGGTTTAGCGTATGACTGGCGTCTCTCGGGGGCATAGACACCGTCTAAATCAGCTGCGGATGCAGTGAGAGCTGTTGGCGATAGAGGGAGGCGCCGGGCTCGCGCGAACAGGCGAATAATGCATTGCACAGGGCGTAGAGCGAGTGGCATCTCCCCATCATCGACCAACAGGCTCTCAATGGGGGAAGTGCGGAAGGCACTGGTCGCCAAGCGGAGGCCGGTGTGGTAGAACGAGTCAACCTTCCGCAATACACGCCGGCAGCGGATGCATAAAACTCGCATCAGTAGTCGACTTCGAACGAAAAAGGATCGATAAAAATGTAAGGAAATAGCCCTATCAGCGCCCAAAGCAATGAACGTCACGAAACCGAGAATATCGATCGCGCGGGTACAAGAGAACCTAAGGCTGCGAATATGAGCCTCCCGGGTGAGGGGTCGGTCAAATACAAGACCAAGAAAATGGTGCGATTCAACCGCTTCCAGGTGTACCCCATTAAGAAACAAGTCTGGGTCAGGGTGGAGCGTGGATGGCGGCAGAAGTGAACCATCTTATTCTTGGCCAAGGAAAACCGTAACCTGTGCTCTTCCGAATAGCCAAACACGCGAGTCAATGCCAGTTGGAATCGACGCCCCAGAGTTGGCATCTGTGCCGCACCAAAAGAGATCGAAAGGTCATCCACGTAGAGCGTAGCGAGAACATCTTCCGGCAGCACCGAGGTAATGCCATTGATGATCAGGGCAAAGAGTGTGACACTGAGGAAACTTCCCTGCGGGACACACTCTTCTTGCTCCATTGGGCCGGAGAGGGCTTTCCCCAACCGTACGCGAAATCGACGATTTCACCAAAATTCAGATATAAACATTGCGTGGCGTCCCCTCGACCCCATCGTGTGGAGTCTCCATGATAGCGTATCGGTGTGCGGTATCATAAGCCTTCTCCAGATCGAAAAACATCGTGGCGTAGTGCTGTCTACGAAGGAAGGTCTCGCAGACGACATTTTTGAGTCGGAGTAGAGACTCCGACGTCGAGTGTAACTTGCGGAAGCCAACGCTGTCCAGAAAAAAGGCTAATCTAAAATTTACCAATTTTTAAATCAACTTGCGCACGCAAGAGGTTAGATATATTGGGCGGAAACCAGTCGGAGTAAAGTGATCTCTCCCAGTTTGCGAAAGGGGAGCACAGTAGCGATCCGCCAGGAATTCGGAAGGAAACCCTCCACCCAGATTCTGTTGAACAAATATAACAGAAAGGCCATGCCTCGCTCACTCAGGTGTCAAAGCATTGCGTACGGGACATCTTCCGGACCATGGGCGGTGTCCGCGCACGAAGCAAGAGCGGAATGCAACTCACTCACAGTAAACCTGTCGTTGAAGGGTTCTCCGCCTCTCGAGGTAAATTCCAGCCGGCGGCCTTCCTTCGGCGACATCTCGACGTACATTGAATGCAGGCGGAGCAGCATCCCGGCTAGAGAATGCGGAGAAAGCACTCAGGAAGGATGCCGCTACGGACGATGGGTTAGAGATTGCGGTCCATTCTCCTGGAGAAAAGGAGGGGGGAGCCTGCGAGAACTTGCCCTGAATCCTTTTGACTCGCTTCCACACCTCTGTTAGAGGGGTCTTCCCGTAAAGTGAAGAAACGTATGCCCGGCAAGAAGAGCGACGGGCGTGCTTCGAAATATACCCAAACCTAAGCCTAGCCCGACGAAATTTACCGACAGTGATATCGTTCAGGCGGCACTTATAGCGCTTCTGCTTGAGGGCCGTCTCACACTTAGGCGACCACCACGGGAGTGGTCGGCGTGCAAAACGGCCAGACCTTTTAGGAATAGTAGCTAGGCCTGCGGCGATGAAGTTGCCGGAGAAGAACTCAACTGCCTCATCTACCGACCTAAACTTCTCGACTGAGATAGAGAATTTAGTCATTTCCTGAAATGCAGACGACCGCGGCCACACCAAGCACAACCGGGTTAGATTTCGGGCGGCAGCGGCCCAGAAAGTGATATTTGAATGGGAAAGTGATCACTACCATGGAGGCAATCGACCACCCCCAATCAAAATCGGACTGTGCATCCGGAGAGCACAAAAATAGATTGAGGTAAGATTATGAAGCGGTTCTCGGGCATTGATGCGTAAACTCGTCCACATTTAGGACACCGATTTCAAGCCCGTTGATCAGGTCGGTAAGGACTTGACCCGGGGAATTGATAGAGTAGTCTCCCCAGAGGTGGTGTCTACCGTTTAGATCTCCAAGCAAGAGAAAGGGCCTCGACAACAGTGCCAGGACGCGGCGGAAGACCCCGCGTCGAAGTCGGATGACGGTGGCATGTACGCGGAAATAACAGTATACCTCCTATCAAGGTGGAGCTGCACAGTTACTGCCTGAAAGGATGTATCTAAAGCCAAGAGAAGAACAAAGACATCATGTCGGGTGTAAATCACACATCCTCCCGCTCGGCCCCCATATCGTGGTGATGGGGTCGCAAAACCCTTATACCCAGGGAAGGTCGGCGGGGAGCTAACGCGGATCGGGAGGAGAGGAGCCTCAGCAGCTCCTTCCAGTTGTCCCGCAGTGCGTGGCAATTCCATTGTGCCTAGCGCGGAGACGCGGGGGTCCTCTTCAAAGAGAAGACCCTCACGGAAATGGCCGTACGCTGCCCGGAGGCAGAACCCCGGGCGATGTTAGCAGGGCAATGATCTGAAGACGCTGTCGCCTTCAAGGACTTATTGGGGTGGTTGGGCTCGCCATGCGAGTCTTTTCCTTCTTCCGCCTCGAAACCTTAGGCAGGCGTGAGGCTTCGAAGGCGGGGGGGGGCCCTCTTTTCGAGGATCCACCGTATCCGAGCCCCCCAGCCCACCACTAGGCGTGGGCGAAGGAGTTGAAGCACCTTTGTAGCATTCCTCCTTTCTGCGGCAGCTTTAGGAACCCCGGAAGATGGCCTAGCGACCAACTTCAGAGGTGTTGCCTCCTGTGAGTCTAACGACTCGGTGGAGGTGCGTGGCCGTTTCGCCTTATGGGAAACGGTTACGCTGGGAAGAGGGGGACGGGGGACGGGGCTGGTTTTAACCTTCTTTGTGCCACCAGCTTTAGCAGGGGAGCGCACGGGGTGGGTAGAACCCGCAGAAGGGTTCCGAATGGGCGCAGAAACGGCCGTACTCGTAGACCTGGAGGGGCCAGGAGCAGAGGGTGTCTTTCTCAATATTGAGGCATATGACGTCATAGGTAGCGCCAGGCGCGAAATGAGAGATGATCCTGAGCCTGAACGGCCAGGATTTTCTTCTCAAGGAGATACGCACCACATTGCTTCGAAGAAGCGGGGTGCGGCTCTCCGCAATTTACACACTTGGCCACACACGATTTGGACTTATGGTGAGTGGCCTTGGAGAAACTTACACAGGTTTCGGGTAACCCCGAAATTGCACATCGACAGGGTTGATTACTATGGCCGAAGCCATGGCAGTAATAGCACCTCCGCGGCAGTGGCACGAATGCCTTCACGAGCTAGCGACATCAACCGACACGCACCGACTCAGGGAGCTTGTGACAGTCGAACGTGACGAAGAGTGTAGGGGTGAGTCTCGAGGCCCCTCCCTGTTTTCTCATCACACGTTCCACCTTGACCGCCACGTGGTCGGCCTACTCTAAGGTGATGTACTCTATGGAGTAGTCAACGAGTTCCCTCGCATAAACTACCCTTTTCACAAGGTTCATGGTAGAGTACGGCGTCACACTCACAGGCCTACCATCAAGTGTCCGAAGGGCACTAATCATGGTCGCCTCGGAGGTATTCGACGCATTCACCAAAATGCTCCCCTCCGAGTAATGGGTAACCTTCGGCTCTCTACCAATCAAACTAGCTAAAGCTCTCCTCTGATGGATCATGTTGCCATTAGCCAACATGTTGCCATCAGTGGAGCGAATAATCAGGAAGCGTTTGAAGCCAGCGGGCTCGAAAACGCCGGGTAATCTCTGAATGAGGGGCTCCGATTTGCACACTAGCACTTTTGGTCTTAGTCCGGGCTCTGCACCCAGGAATGCAGAAGTGCCGGATGTGCCGATCTTGGCTTGATCGCATACCGAAGTGGCAGCAGACCCATCCGTCCCCATAGCACCCGCGGATGGAGAGGAGCCACGAGTCTTTAGTATTTTTTTTTGCTTTTTTTTCTTTTTAGTAGAGGAGGGCGGGGAATGAACCCGCTGCTCCCCTTCGCCGGCAGGAGAGCCCCCAGGCCGGATGGATCGGCCTCAACCAAGTCCTTCTCGAGATGGACAAGGTCTTGTTAGTCGCAGGGGTAACGGGCGTTGGAGATCCATCCCCTCTTTGGACCTACTTAGAAACCCTAGCCGTCTGAGGAGGACCTTGCATAGATTCGGACTCGGGTTCGCTCCCATGGAAGGCCCTATCGTCTGAGGCTGGGTTGCCTCAAGGACTATGTCTATCTGAGGAGGGCTTCCAGTTGGCCATCCCGTCCCCCCAGGACATCACAGGTCCCATTGGCAGCGCTGTCATAAGTCGAGTTTGGGGAGGCAGAGGCCTTGACCCCGGCAAGATTAAATATTCTCGCCAGTAGGTCTTTTGAGGGAAGCGACCAATGGGGTCTCGCTTCCCTCTTCCCCATAAGGGGGTTTGCCTTACCGAGCCGCTTCAATGGGAAGCGGTCGGCTATGGGTGGCCTGCTGGCTTTCTTGGCAGTCCCCTTAGAAATTAAAGGGGGGACTGCCGCTGGAAAGAGGGAGGTGCTCGAAAGCATCTCTAGACAAGGGGGTGAGGGGGAGTCGCCTACACCCGTAGGCCAAGGAGAGGAATAAGTCTCCTCTCCGGTTAGAAAAATTTGGAGGGTCCCCTGCGCAAGCACATGAGGGAGGGGGGACCTCCATTTTTTCTGTGGAGCTGCCTGAGGGAGGCTCCGACGATGGAAAAGTGGAAATTAAGGGGAGATTTTTTGGGTGTCATCATTGGGCATGGTGACCCTATATTTTTATGTGAAGCAATCATCATCACCCCTCGCAGTAGCCCGCCCTGCAAGGGGTGCGTACAGGCCTGAAGAGTCAGGTGCCGCCATTCAAGACCGCCCCCCCACCCCCGCCTGGTGCCCTGGCCGTCCCTCAGCATGGCGGATCCCCCTTGGACACGGCGTAAAATTGATAGAGTGTGAAGAGAAAAGGAAAAGAAATGTGAGGAAGGTATGGGTAAGAATGAAGAACGTTGTTAAAAAACCATCATCCCAAACCGGAGCTCAGGGGTTAGGGAACATTGTTTCCCCCCCAAGCCCCGATCTGGGATAGTTGGCTGATAAGGTCAGCATCTTCCCTTTGAAAATAGAGGCCGACCAGAGATTTTTTTTTTTTTTTTTTTTAATTAAGCGGCTATCTGGCGACTGCCGAATTAGGCATTAGTCGCCGTAAACAAACAGCCTAGTTCTAGGCTACTTTAAAAATTAAACAGGAAACAATAAAACGAAATAACAATAAAAAAGCAATAACAAAAATAATAACAAAAACAACAACAACAATTAAACTGTGTTAAATGAAAGGGAGAAGGCCAGCCTCCCCCAAAAAGTCAATAAGTCCACTAGTCATGGTGCACGCACTCGTCCCGAGTACAAGGGACAGGCGGTAGCGACCCCGCCCATCCCGGTACCGGGACAGGTATCGTGCGCGAAGATCACCCAGACTGGGACATTCGACAAGAATGTGCCGAACAGTCTGGGGGACGACGCAGTCGTTGCAATAGGGCGCAGGCGAGCGCTCCATCAAGTAGCGATGCGTCACACGAGTGTGTCCGATTCGAAGACGACAGAAAGCAACCTGAAGCCGCCGCGGCATTGGGGGATAGGTCCATGGGAACAGTCGCGGCGCAATGGCACGCAACTTTAAGTTCCCCTCGACCGTCTCCTATCTTCTTTGCCAAGCAGTCCGAAGAGCTGCCCGTATTCCTGCCATGTAGTCAGTGTGAGGAAGAGCGAAACGCTGGTCCGGTCGCAGAGTCCTCGCGGACTCTTTGGCGCCCTCATCGGCGCGCTCATTCCCCGCAATTCCTACATGTCCAGGAACCCAGCAGAAGATAATCTCGACATCTGCCCGGCTCGCCAAAACCGTGGCGTCACGGATTTCGCGAACCAGGGGATGCGGAGATTCCAATGCCCCGAGAGCACTCAGGGCGCTTTGTGAGTCGCTATAGATCACAATCCGGTCTCCGAACCGGGCACGTCGCGTAATCTCCCGTACCGAGTGGTGTATTGCCACCAGCTCGGCCGTGAAGACAGACGCAGCGCCTGGTAGAGCCCTGCTGACTTCAAACAGAGGGGATACGGCGTGGAAGCCGACCCCCTCTTGGGACTTGGAGCCATCCGTATACACTGGCACGGTACCAGCGTGACACGATGTGTGCTCCAAAAAGGTCGAACGCAATACTCCCGGCGCAGTACAAGCTTTGGGAGCAGAGGCGTGGCGACAAATAGCCAAATGTGGTACCCTCCAGGCTGGCGTCCTGGGCAGAACCAGGGGCGCCACCGGCCCGAGAGCTATATCTACCTCTCGAAGGAGTTTCCTGGCCCTAAACCCAAAGGGCTTAGGGTATGACTGGCGTCTCTCGGCGGCATAGGCACCATCGAGATCAGCTGCGGATGCAGTGAGAGCTGTTGGCGACTGAGGGAGGCGCCGGGCTCGCGCGTACAGGCGAGTGATGCACTGCACGCGGCGCAGAGCGAGTGGCATCTCCCCAGCATCGACCAACAGGCTCTCAATGGGGGAAGTGCGGAAGGCACCGGTCGCAAGGCGAAGGCCGGTGTGCTGGATCGAATCCACCTTCCGCAATAAACGCTCGGCTGCGGATGCATAAAACTCGCATCCGTAGTCGAGCTTCGAGCGAACAAAGGATCGATAAAAAAGTAAGGCGGTAGCCCTATCAGCGCCCCAAGCGCTGAACGTCACGGAACGGAGAATGTCCATGGCGCGGGTACAAGAGACCCTAAGGATGCGAATATGAGCCTCCCAGGTGAGGCGTCGGTCGAATACAAGACCAAGGAAACGGTGCGACTCAACCACATCCAGGCGCACCCCATTAAGAAACAAATCTGGGTCGGGGTGAAGCCGTGGATGGCGGCAGAAGTGCACCACCTTAGTCTTGGCCAAAGAAAACTGAAACCTGTGCGCTTCGGCATAGCGAGAGACGCGGTTCAATGCCTGTTGGAGTCGACGCTCCAGAGTTGGCATCTGGGCCGCGCCAAAAGAGATCGAAAGGTCGTCGACGTAGAGCGTAGCGAGAACATCTTCCGGCAGCACCGAGGTGATGCCGTTGATGCTCAGGGCAAAGAGTGTGACACTGAGGACACTTCCCTGCGGGACACCCTCTTCCTGCTCCTTTGGGCCGGAGAGGGCTCCCCCCACCCGTACGCGGAATCGACGATCTCGCAAAAATTCAGATATAAACATTGGGAGGCGTCCCCTCGCCCCCATCGTGTGGAGAGTCTCCATGATACCGTATCGCTATGCGGTATCATAGGCCTTCTCCAGATCAAAAAACACCGTGGCGTAGTGCTGTCTACGAAGGAAAGCCTCGCAGACGGCATTTTCCAGTCGGAGCAGAGCATCCGACGTGGAGTGAAACTTACGGAAGCCGCACTGTGCAGAAGACAGATGGCCTCCGCTGTCCAGGAAATAGGCTAATCTAACATTTACCAATTTCTCCATCAACTTGCACAAGCAAGAGGTTAGAGAGATTGGGCGGAAACCGGTCGGAGTAGAGTGATCTCTCCCCGGCTTGAGAAAGGCGAGCACAGTAGCGATTCGCCAGGAGTCTGGGAGAAGACCTTCCACCCAGATCCTGTTGAACAGATCTAACAGAAAGGCCATGCCTCGCTCACCCAGGTGTCGAAGCATGGCGTACGGGTCATCGTCCGGACCATGGGCGGTGTCCGCGCACGAAGCGAGAGCGGAACGCAACTCACTCACAGTAAACTTGTCGTTGAAGGGTTCTCCGCCTCTGGAGGTAAAGTCCAGCCAGCGGCCTTCCGCGACATCACGACGTGCATTGAATGCTGGCGGAGCAGCATCACGGCTAGAGAATGCGGAAAAAGCGGTCGCTAAGGATTCCGCCACGGACGCGGGGTCCGAGATTGCGGTCCCATTCTCCTGGAGAATGGGAGGGGGGTCCTGCGAGAACTTGCCCCGAATCCTTTTGATTCGCTTCCACACCTCAGCTAAAGGGGTCTTCCCGTTAAGTGAAGACACGTATGCCAGCCAAGAAGAGCGGCGGGCGTGCTTCGAAATATACCGGAACCTAGCCCTAGCCCGACGAAATTCAGCGACAGTGAAATCGTTCGGGCGGCGCTTATAGCGCATGTAGGCATAACGCTTCTGTTTGAGGGCCGTCTCACACTCGGCCGACCACCATGGGAGTGGTCGGCGTGCAAAACGGCCAGACGTCCTAGGAATAGTAGTCAGGCCCACGGCGATGAGGTTGCCGGAGAAGAACTCAACGGCCTCATCTACCGACCTAAACTCCTCGACTGAGATAGAGAATTCAGTCATTTCCTGAAATGCAGGCCACCGCGCCCGTGCCAAGCACCACCGAGGTGGTCTCTCAGGCGGCAGTTGCCCTGAAAAGGATATTTGAATGGGAAAGTGATCACTACCATGGAGGTCATCGACCACCCCCCAATCAAAATCAGGCTGTGCATCCGAAGAGCACAAAGATAGGTTAAGGCAAGAAAATGAAGCGGTTCTCGGACAGTGATGCGTAAACTCATCCACGTTTAGGACACCCATCTCAAGCTCTTCGATCAGATCGGCAAGGACTTGTCCCCTGGGATTTATGGAGTAATCTCCCCAGAGAGGATGCCTGCCGTTCAGATCTCCAAGCAAGAGATAGGGCCTCGGCAACCGTGCCACGACGCTGCGGAAGTCGCCCGCGTCGAAGTCAGCTGACGGTGGAATGTACAAAGAAATGATAGTATACCTCCTATCCAGGTGCAGCTGCACAGCCACTGCCTGTAAGGAGGTATCTAAAGAGAAAGGAAGAACGGAGACATCATGCCGGGTGTAAACCGCGCATCCCCCAGCCCGGCCATCCAGCGGGGGTAGGGTCGCAAGACCCTTATACCCCGGGAGGGCAGGCAGGGGGCACGCGCCTAGCATGGTCTCCTGCAAAAAAATAGCTAACGGGGAACGGGACGAGGCGAGCCTCCGCAGCTCCTCCCAGTTGGCCCGGAGTCCACGGCAATTCCATTGAAGGAATATGCCCTCCAGGCCTAGCTCGGAGGAGACGCGGGGGCCCTCCTCGAATTGAAGACCCTCACGGGAATGGCCGTACGCTTCCCGGGGGCAGAACCCCGGGCGCTGTTGGTCGGACAAAGCGCTGGAGGCGCTGTCGCCTTCGAGGACTTATTGGGGGAGGTTGACCTCGCCATGCGAGTCTTTTCCTCCCTCCGCCTCGAAACCTTAGGCGGGCGCTGCGGCTTCGGAGGCGGGAGGCCCTCTTTTCGAGGAACCACCGTCTCCGAGCCACTCGCTCCACCTCGGGGTGTGGGCGAAGGAGCCGAAGCTCCTTTGTTGCTGTCCTCCTTTCGGGGGACAGCTTTAGGAACCCCCGAAGATGGCCTAGCGACCATCTTCAGGGGTGTTGCCTCCTGTGAGTCTAACGACTCTGTGGAGGCGCGTGGCCGTTTCGCCTTACGGGAACTGGTCACGCTGGGGGAAGAGGGGGGAGCCCTGGTTTTAGCCGGGGCTGGGTGTGAACCCTTTTTGCCGCCAGCTCTACCAGGGGAGCGCCCGGGTTGGGTAGAGCCCGCAGAAGGGCTCCGAATGGGTGCGGAAACAACCGTGCTCGTTGGCCTGGATGGGCCAGGAGCAGAGGGTGCCTTTCGAACTACTGAGGCATATGACGTCCCAGGCAGAGCCGGGCGCGCCAGGACCAAGTCCTTAGCCTCGCGGAATGAGAGTCTATCCTGGGCCTGAACGGCCAGGATTTCTTTCTCCAGGAGATATGCACCACATTGCTTCGAAGAAGCAGGGTGCGGCTCTCCGCAATTGACACACTTGGCCACACACGATTTGGACTTATCGTGTGCGACCTTGGAGCAATTTACACAGACTTCGGGTGACCCCGACTTTGCACGTCTATATGAGCGATTCGTATGGCCGAAGCGGTGACAGTAATAGCACCGCCGCGGCAGTGGCACGAATGCCTTCACGCGGTAGCGGTACCAACCGGCACGCACCGACTCAGGGAGCTTGTCACTGTCGAACGTGACGAAGAGTGTAGGGGTGGGTCTCGAAGCCCCTCCCTGTTTTCTCATCACACGTTCGACCTTGACCGACCCATGGTCGGCCAGCTCTAGGGTGATGTCCTCAATGGAGTAGTCAACGAGTTCCCTCGCATAAACTACTCCTTTCACAAAGTTCATGGTAGAGTGCGGCGTCACACTCACCGGGGTGCCATGAAGTGTCCGAAGAGCACTTATCTTGGCCGCCTCGGCGGGATTCGCCAGAAGGCTGCCGTCCGAGAAACGGGTCACCTTCGGCTCTCTACCAATTGCACTAGCTAATCCTCTCCTCTGATGGATCATGTTGCCCTTGGACAACATGGTGCCATCAGTGAAGCGAATAACGAGGAAGCGTTTGAAGCCAGCGGGCTCGAAAACGCCAGGTAACCTCTGAATCAGGGGCCCCGATGTCATCGAGGCTCCGCCCTGTGCACTTTTGGTGTTAGTTTTGGTCAGGGGCTCCGCACACGAGGGGGTAGAGGGGCCGGATGTGCCGATCTTGGCTTGGTCGCCTACCAAAGTGGCAGCAGACCCATCCGTCCCCGCAGCCCCCGCGGATGGAGAGGAGCCCCGAGTCTTTTTCGTCTTTTTAGTCTTCTTTCTCTTTTTCTTTTTTGGAGAGGAGGGCGGGGAATGAACCCGCTTTTCACCTCCGCCGGCAGAAGCCCCCAGGCCAGATGGACCGGCCTCAGCCAGGTCCCTCTCCGAAATGGAGAAGGTCCTGGTTGTCGTAGGGGCACCTGTCGGAGGAGATCCCTCCCCTCCTTCTACTGCCTCGGAGCCCTCAGCCATTTGAGGAGGACCCTGCATAGGGGCGGATTCGGGTTCGGTGCTTGGCGCCGAGCCCGAATTCCCCCCCATGGAAGGCCCTACCGTCTGAGGCTGGGTCTCCTCAAAGACCATGTTTATCACAGGAGGGGCCTCCAGTTGGCCATCCCCTCCCAGGACATCACAGGTCCCCTTGGCAGTGTCGACAGTCTTGTGTGGGGAGGCACAGGCCTTGACCCCAGCAAGGTTTAAAATTCTGGCCAGCAGGTCTTTTGAGGGAAGCGACCGAAGGGGCCTGGCTTCCCTCTCCCCCCTTAGGGGGTTTGCCCTACCGAGCCGCTTTGATGGGGAGCGGCTGGCTAAGGGCTGCCTGCTGGCTTTCTTGGCAGTCCCCTTGGAAAGAAAAGAGCGGACTGCCGCTGGGAAAAGGGAGGTGCCCGAAAGCACCTCCAGAGAAGAGGGTGAGGGGGAGTCCCCTGCACCCGTAGGCGAAGGAGAGGAGTAAGCCTCCTCTCCGGTTAGAGAAATATGGAGGGTCCCCTGTGCAAGCACAGGAGGGGGGACCTCCATTTTTCTGCTGGAGCTGCCCGAGGGCGGCTCCGTCGATGAGCAAGGGGGAATTAAGGGGAGATGGTTTTTTGTTTCATCATTGGGCATGGTGACCCTCTTTGTTTTACGGGACGCAATCGCTCACCACCTCTTGCAGTAGCCCGCACTGCAAGAGGTGCTTACAGGCCCGGCAGAGCCAGGCGCCGCCATTTGGGACCACCCCTCCCGCCTGGTGGCCTGGCAGTCCTTCGGCATGGCGGCTCCACCTTAGACACGGCGTAAAACAGATAGAATGTGAAGAGGAGAGGAAAAGGGATGTGAGGAAGGTATGGGTGGGGATGAAGCAGGTTGTTAAAAAACCCCCATCCCGAACCGGAGCTGAGGGGTTAGGGAACAATGTCCCCTCCCCCCTCAGCCCCCATCAAGGGTGGTTGGCTTGAGAAGAAGGTCAGCATTCTACCCTGTGAAATTAGAGGCTGACCAGAGAAAGTTGTGGGAGAGGTTGTATGAAAAGCGACGAGGTAGGGGAGAAATCGGGCTATCTGAAGGAAGGAAGAGAGGCTAAGCTGGGGCCGGACGGAGCGCTGGATCCCGTCAGCACGGCGGCCAGGATGGCAAATCGCCGCGCCCCTTACGGGGGGCCGACCAGAGAAAGTTGTGGGAGAGGTTGTAGGGAAAGTGAGGAAGTAGGGTAAGAAGACAGGGTGTCAGAAAGAAGGTGAAGAGGCTAAGCTGGGGCCGGACGGGGCGCTGAGTTCCATTAGCACGGCGGCCAGGAAGGCAAATCGCGGCGCCCCTTACGGGGATCCGAATATGGTGGCACAGTTCCAGCGTGACACGAAGTGTGCTCCAAAAAAGGAAGGTATGGGTAAGAATGAAGAACGTTGTTAAAAAACCATCATCCCAACCGGAGCTCAGGGGTTAGGGAACATTGTTCCCCCCCCCCAAGCCCCGATCTGGGATAGTTGGCTGAGAAGGTCAGCATCTTCCCTTTGAAAATAGAGGCCGACCAGAGAAAGTTGTGGGAGAGGTTGTAGGGAAAGTGAGGAAGTAGGGTAAGAAGACAGGGTGTCAGAAAGAAGGTGAAGAAGCTAAACTGGGGCCGGACGGGGCGCTGAGTTGCATTAGCACGGCGGCCAGGAAGGCAAATCGCGGCGCCCCTTACGGGGATCCGAATATGGTGGCACAGTTCCAGCGTGACACGAAGTGTGCTCCAAAAAAGGCCGAACGCAATACTCCTGGCGCTGTATAAGGTTTGAGAGCAGAAGTGTGGCGACGAATAGACAATAGAGGAACACTCCAGGGTGGAGCCCTGGACAAAGCCAGGGGCGCCACCAGCCCGAGCTAAGCCGAGCTCTCGAAGGAGTATCCTAAACATAAACCCAATGGGCTTAGGGTACGACCAGCGTCTCTCGGCGGTATAGGCACCGTGGTTAAGGCCATGTCTCGGTCACCCAGGTGTCGAAGCATGGCGTACGGGATATCATCCGAGTCAGGAGGGAAGGGGGGGTCCACGCACGAAGAGAGAGCGGAACGCAACTCACTCAATGTAAACCTGTCGTTGAAGGTTCCTCCGCCTCTGGAAGTAAAGTCCAGTTGGTGGCCTTCCGCGACATCACGACGCGCATTGAATGCTAGTGGAGCAGCACCCCGGCTAGAAAATGCAGAGAAAGACTCCACCACGGAGGCAAGGCTCGAGATTGCGGTCCCATTCTCCTGCAACACGGGAGAGGAGTCCTGCGAGAACTTGACTCGAACCCTTTTGACTCGTTTCCACACCTCTGCCAGAGGAATCTTCCCGTTAAGTGAAGACAAGTATGCCCGCCAGCAAGAGCGGTGCGCGTGCTTATAGCGCATGTAGGCATATTGCTTAGGTCTGAAGGCCGTCTCACACTGGGCTGACCACCAAGGAAGAGGACGGCGCCCAATAAGGCCAGACGTTCTAGGAATACTAGTTAGGGCTGTGAGGGAGCGGTATGTGTGTGTGTTTGTAGGGCCATTCTCCCACCGCCCTTTTCATATATCTTTCCCTATCCCTGTGCGAGTGTAGAGAATTTTGTTATTTGCCTTCCAATTGAGTATTAATACAAATAATGTTAACAAATTGTTTTTCTATTTTCATTATATAAATAAGTATAAATATTTATAGAATTTGTTAAAGCTGTAAATTCAGTAAACAGAGTGTGTTTCCATAGAATTGGTCATGCGCACTTGAATATACACTTAGGCAAGCTAGCTAATGGAATTTCCTCGGGTCAAATGCCCACTTATTGGTTTCCCTTCCCTCTATAGTAAATAGATTATAAACGGGGGATATCATCTCTTCTACAGAGTGGAAGCTTTAACGGACTCCGAGAGGAGTTCTTGAGGCGAGTGCTCCACCGCCCACCCCTGACACGGAGGGCTTTTCCTACTTCGCTTGCCACCTGCACTGCCCACCTGCATTGACTGACGAGCATACCCCTTTTTGGGGGGCCTCCTACTACCACCCCACCATTCAACGTACGAGTGATAATCCCGTAATCCATTTTCGATCAGTTTTTCTTGTCATTTTTTTTGTTGCATGGACATCGTTGTACAAATTTGTTCTCTTCACACGTCATTTTTTTTGTATTTTGTTTTGCGTGGGGAATTTTGGCACATTTTGTAGTGTGTACACTTTTTTTTCTAATTGAATTCTTATATAAACATTTAATTATCTATAGTAAATATACTTGTAATTTTTTTTGTAAATAAAGGACTGTATATCCAATCCATTTCATTTCACACTCGATTTCTCATGTCCGAATTAGTGTAGGAAGCGGATTGGATTGATTGGGTAACGTTAGAGGATAGATTCTCGGCCCACTACAGGGCCACGACAATAATCTTGCCAGAGAATTCAAAAGCCTCACCCACTGACCTAAACTCCTTGTCTGGGACAGAAAAATCATTTTCCTGAAATTCAAAAGGAAACCTTTTAAAAAGGGGCATTAGCCAAACTAATTATATAAATTTTGAGAACTTGAATTTTTTTTTTTTAGTTCATCTGGCGACTGCCTACTTGGGCATTAGTGGCCGTATTAAAACTGGCCTAGTTCTAGGCTACTTTAAAATAAAATTAAAGAGAAAAAAAAACAACACCCAAAAAGGGGGAAAAGAAGCAAGCTGGTGCGTCGGGGAGAGGTACCCCCGGCGCAGGAGCGTGCCACTAAAGGAAAAAAAACAAAAACAAAAAAACAACAAAACAAAACAGAAAAAAACAAACCTTGCTTAAATAATAGGGAGAAGGCCGGCCTCCCCCAAGAAGTCAACAAGTCCACAAGTCAATGTGCACGAATCTGTCCCGAGTACAAGGGACAGGCGGTAGCGACCCTGCCCATCCCAGTACCGGGACAGGTATTGTGCGGGAAGATCACCCAGACTGGGACATTCTACATGAATGTGCTGAACAGTCTGGGGGACGACGAAGTCGTTGCAATAGGGCGCAGGCGAGCGCTCCATCAAATAGCGATGCGTCACACGAGTGTGGCCGATTCAGAGACGACAGAAAGCAACCTGAAGCCGCCGCGGCATTGGGGGATAGGTCCATGGGAACAGTCGCGGCGCAATGGCACGCAACTTTAAGTTCCCTTCGACCGTCTCCCATCTTCTTTGCCAAGCAGTCCGAAGAGCTGCCCGTATTCCTGCCATGTAGTCGGTGTGAGGAAGAGCGAAACGCTGGTCCGGTCGCAGAGTCCTCGCGGACTCTTTGGCGCCCTCATCGGCGCATTCATTCCCCGCAATTCCTACATGTCCAGGAACCCAGCAGAAGATAATCTCGACATCTGCCCGGCTCGCCAAAACCGTGGCGTCACGGATATCGCGAACCAGGGGATGCGGAGATTCCAATGCCCCGAGAGCACTCAGGGCGCTTTGTGAGTCGCTATAGATCACAATCCGGTCTCCGAACCGGGCACGTCGCGTAATCTCCCGTACCGAGTGGTGTATTGCCACCAGCTCGGCCGTGAAGACAGACGCAGCGCCTGGTAGAGCCCCGCTGACTTCAAACAGAGGGGATACGGCGTGGAAGCCGACCCCCTCTTGGGACTTGGAGCCATCCGTATACACTGGCACGGTACCAGCGTGACACGATGTGTGCTCCAAAAAGGTCGAACGCAATACTCCCGGCGCAGTACAAGCTTTGGGAGCAGAGGCGTGGCGACAAATAGCCAAATGTAGTACCCTCCAGGCTGGCGTCCTGGGCAGAACCAGGGGCGCCACCGGCCCGAGAGCTATATCTACCTCTCGAAGGAGTTTCCTGGCCCTAAACCCAAAGGGCTTAGGGTATGACTGGCGTCTCTCGGCGGCATAGGCACCATCGAGATCAGCTGCGGATGCAGTGAGAGCTGTTGGCGACTGAGGGAGGCGCCGGGCTCGCGCGTACAGACGAGTGATGCACTGCACGCGGCGCAGAGGGAGTGGCATCTCCCCAGCATCGACCAACAGGCTCTCAATGGGGGAAGTGCGGAAGGCACCGGTCGCAAGGCGAAGGCCGGTGTGGTGGATTGAATCCACCTTCCGCAATAAACGCTCGGCTGCGGATGCATAAAACTCGCATCCGTAGTCGAGCTTCGAGCGAACAAAGGATCGATAAAAAAGTAAGGCGGTAGCCCTATCAGCGCCCCAAGCGCTGAACGTCACGGAACGGAGAATGTCCATGGCGCGGGTACAAGAGACCCTAAGGCTGCGAATATGAGCCTCCCAGGTGAGGCGTCGGTCGAATACAAGACCAAGGAAACGGTGCGACTCAACCACATCCAGGCGCACCCCATTAAGAAACAAATCTGGGTCGGGGTGAAGCCGTGGATGGCGGCAGAAGTGCACCACCTTAGTCTTGGCCAAAGAAAACCGAAACCTGTGCGCTTCGGCATAGCGAGAGACGCGGTTCAATGCGTGTTGGAGTCGACGCTCCAGAGT
The DNA here is from genome assembly GCA_963969495.1 of Ceratothoa steindachneri. Taxonomy (NCBI): domain Eukaryota; kingdom Metazoa; phylum Arthropoda; class Malacostraca; order Isopoda; family Cymothoidae; genus Ceratothoa; species Ceratothoa steindachneri. The sequence goes on along the minus strand of OZ018333.1, from coordinate 16,151,682 downwards.
TGGCATCTGGGCCGCGCCAAAAGAGATCGAAAGGTCGTCCACGTAGAGCGTAGCGAGAACATCTTCTGGCAGAACCGAGGTGATGCCGTTGATGCTCAGGGCAAAGAGTGTGACACTGAGGACACTTCCATGCGGGACACCCTCTTCCTGCTCCTTTGGGGCAGAGAGGGCTCCCCCCACCCGTACGCGGAATCGACGATCTCGCAAAAATTCAGATATAAACATTGGGAGGCGTCCCCTCGCCCCCATCGTGTGGAGAGTCTCCATGATACCGTATCGCCATGCGGTATCATAGGCCTTCTCCAGATCAAAAAACACCGTGGCGTAGTGCTGTCTACGAAGGAAAGCCTCGCAGACGGCATTTTCCAGTCGGAGCAGAGCATCCGAAGTGGAGTGGAACTTACGGAAGCCGCACTGTGCAGAAGACAGATGGCCTCCGCTGTCCAGGAAATAGGCTAATCTAACATTTACCAATTTCTCCATCAACTTGCACACGCAAGAGGTTAGAGAGATTGGACGGAAACTGGTCGGAGTAGAGTGATCTCTCCCCGGCTTGCGAAAGGCGAGCACAGTAGCGATTCGCCAGGAGTCTGGGAGAAGACCTTCCACCCAGATCCTGTTGAACAAATCTAACAGAAAGGCCATGCCTCGCTCACCCAGGTGTCGAAGCATGGCGTACGGGACATCGTCCGGACCATGGGCGGTGTCCGCGCACGAAGCGAGAGCGGAACGCAACTCACTCACAGTAAACTTGTCATTGAAGGGTTCTCCGCCTCTGGAGGTAAAGTCCAGCCGGTGGCCTTCCGCGACATCACGACGTGCATTGAATGCTGGCGGAGCAGCATCACGGATAGAGAATGCGGAAAAAGCGATCGCTAAGGATTCCGCCACGGACGCGGGGTCCGAGATTGCGGTCCCATTCTCCTGGAGAACAGGAGGGGGGTCCTGCGAGAACTTGCCCCGAATCCTTTTGACTCGCTTCCACACCTCAGCTAAAGGGGTCTTCCCGTTAAGTGAAGACACGTATGCCCGCCAAGAAGAGCGGCGGGCGTGCTTCGAAACATACCGGAACCTAGCCCTAGCCCGACGAAATTCAGCGACAGTGAAATCGTTCGGGCGGCGCTTATAGCGCATGTAGGCATACCGCTTCTGTTTGAGGGCCGTCTCACACTCGGCCGACCACCATGGGAGTAGTCGGTGTGCAAAACGGCCAGACGTCCTAGGAATAGTAGTCAGGCCCACGGCGATGAGGTTGCCGGAGAAGAACTCAACGGCCTCATCTACCGACCTAAACTCCTCGACTGAGATAGAGAATTCAGTCATTTCCTGAAATGCAGGCCACCGCGCCCGCGCCCGCGCCAAGCACCACCGAGGTGGTCTCTCAAGGGGCAGTTGCCCTGAAAAGGATATTTGAATGGAAAAGTGATCACTACCATGGAGGTCATCGACCACCCCCCAATCAAAATCAGGCTGTGCATCCGAAGAGCACAAAGATAGGTCAAGGCAAGAAAATGAAGCGGTTCTCGGACAGTGATGCGTAAACTCATCCACGTTTAGGACACCCATCTCAAGCTCTTCGATCAGATCGGCAAGGACTTGTCCCCTGGGATTTATGGAGTAATCTCCCCAGAGAGGATGCCTGCCGTTCAGATCTCCAAGCAAGAGATAGGGCCTCGGCAACCGCGCCACGACGCGGCGGAAGTCCCCCGCGTCGAAGTCAGCTGACGGTGGAATGTACAAAGAAATGATAGTATACCTCCTATCCAGGTGCAGCTGCACAGCCACTGCCTGAAAGGAGGTATCTAAAGAGAAAGGAAGAACGGAGACATCATGCCGGGTGTAAACCGCGCATCCCCCAGCCCGGCCATCCCGCGGTGGTGGGGTCGCAAGACCCTTATACCCCGGGAGGGAGCGCAGGGGGCACGCGCCTAGCATGGTCTCCTGCAAAAAGATAACTAACAGAGAACGGGACGAGACGAGCCTCCGCAGCTCCTCCCAGTTGGCCCGGAGTCCACGGCAATTCCATTAAAGGAATATGCACTCAGGCCTAGCTCGGAGGAGACGCGGGGGCCCTCCTCGAACAGTAGACCCTCATGGGAATGGCCGTTCGCTTCCCGGAGGCCGAACCCCGGGCGCTGTTGGCTGGACAAAGCGCTGAAGGCGCTGTCGCCTTCGAGGACTTATTGGGGGAGGTTGGGCTCGCCATGCGAGTCTTTTCCTCCCTCCGCCCGAAACCTTAGGCGGGCGTTGCGGCTTCGGAGGCGGGGGGCCCTGTTTTAGAGAAACCACCGTCTCCGAGCCACTCGCACCACCTCTAGGCGTGGGCGAAGGAGCCGATGCTCCTTTGTTGCTGTCCTCCTTTCGGGGGAGGCACAGGCCTTGACCCCGGCAAGGTTTTAAATTCTTGCCAGCAGGTCTTTTGAGGGAAGCGACCAAAGGGGTCTGGCGCTGGAAAGAGGGAGGTGCCCGAAAGCACCTCCAGAGAAGGGGGTGAGGGGGAGTCCCCTGCACCCGTAGGCGAAGGAGAGGAGTAAGCCTCCTCTCCGGTTAGAGAGATATGGAGGGTCCCCTGCGCAAGCACAGGGATGGGTTGACCTCCATTTTTTCGGTGGAGGTGCCCGAGGGCCGCTCCGTCGTTGTTTCAGGGGGAGTTAAAGGGGTTTGTTTTTTTAAAGATTCATCCATGGGCATGGTGACCCTATTTGTTCCACAGAACGCAATAGCTCATTACCTCTCGCAGTTGCTCGCACTGCAAGAGGTGCTTACAGGCCCGGCAGAGCCATGCTGGTGGCTCCACCTTGGACCCTTTGTAAAAAAATATAGATTGTGAAGAGGAGAGGAAAAGGGATGTGAGGAAGGTATGGGTGGGGATGAAGCAGGTTGTTAAAAACCAACCACCCCAGACCGGAGCTCAGGGTTTAGGAAACATTGTCCCCTCAGCCCTGATCCGGGACAGTTGGCTGAGAAGAAAGTCATCTACCCTGTGAAATTAGAGGCTGGCTAGAGAAAGCTGTGGGAGAGGTTGTTTGAAAAGCGACGAAGTAGGGAAGAAATACAGGCTATCTGAAGGAAGGAAGAGAGGCTAAGCTGGGGCCGGACGGAGCGCTGGATTCCGTCAGCACGGCGGCCAGGATGACAAATCCCTTAAATCTAGATATAAGAGATGGGCTGGTATATTAAAGGGCAGTTTGTAGAGTTTATTACATGGTCTTTCCTCTGACACTGCAGGAGTTAGTGGTTAGGTTCTTAAATGTACATGTAAACAAGGAAGAAATAACGGCAAATTAATTACTTCTCCTGGCCCAGGGAAAAAATTGAAGGGACTCATTGAGCCAGGAATTCCTTCCTGGCACTCAGGCTAGGAGGATGTGCCATTCTTCCAGGGATCAGTGGTAGCAGTCTACACACAGGCATCCCCCTCTACATGTGTAGGGTTCCTGAGTACGCTCTCAGGCTGGAAGGATGGTTGCCCCTCCACGACATGACATGGAACAGGGTACATAAGGTATCCCCCTCCGGGGTCAACTCATAAAGGGGTAACAGGGATCACTATGAGGTGGAATAGGGAACACTTGGCCAGTTTGGTGTGATAGGAGGGGAGCCCCTCTTCCCCTCTGGGAGCTGCCTTTAATTTCTTCACCCTCCAAGCACAAAGTTGGGGTAACACTTTACTTTGTAGTGGCTCTCTTTATTTCCCTCTTTTTGCTATGTTAAGTTTAATAAAAGAAAACAAGGTCAACAGACCCAAGATGCGTGCTCTCATTTATTCTGACTTAGGACATCAAAAGAGAATGTAAAACATCATAAGGCTTTCAAATTTCGTTAGAATCGGCCGAATAGTTATGATGTTATTGCCAAATAATTCCCGGACTAATCTTGGCAATTACATCAATCAAAACAGAATGTAAAACAACATAAGGGTTTCAAATTTCGTTAGAATGCACCAAATAGTTACGATGTTATTGCCAAAAAACTCATTGAGAAATCAAATTGTTACCATCTGACTGACCAACCTACGGAGTGACATAGTAACTTATAATGTCATATGCACAGAACTAAAAATATGACCTCTCAATGCTATAGGAGATATAGGTAAAATCCCCATAGGATAGGAAAATCCATAATTTTATCATTTACCCCAATTCAGCCTTGGTTGTCCTTGAAAACCTGATCTACCATATTAGTAACCCTGTCCTTATGTTTTAACCCATAAAAGGTTGTGGCCCACATAGCCACCTCATATATGCAGTGAACAGAGTCGACAATCCAGCACTCTCTACATCTCAATGATTGGGTTTTTGGCTGACAGCAGGTAGGAAGGAACCTCATGGCTATATCCTTCCATTCAGCAAGATTGGATGTTAAGTGTGCTGAGTCACCAGAACCTCTCTGGATGGTAAGAAAAAAAGGTTGGAAATGAGTGGATTACCATAAAAGAGGAATAGACATAGGCACGTCTTCCAGTCATCCATATTTGCTTGCTATGTCTCTTCACACCTACACACTTTAATGAGTAAGTATGCAAATATTGAATGACAAAGCCACATTTCTTATTTGATAAAGACAAATGTGTTTCTGTAGGGAGAGAAAGCTTTGCTGGATAATTAATAATCAGTTATAAGAGTCATGAAGCCCAGAATTCTCAATTTATATTAAATACATACTTCCACTAGTGCTTTAGCTTGTCAGGAAAGAAGCTAAATTTAAATATATTTTAGTTATTATTCTAAGTTTTAAAAATATTTAATGTTATGTAATTTTCCATTTTTATACTTATCAGTGTTTGGCAAGTGTCAAAATGTAACCCACACTCGCATGTCTTTTCATTGCATCAAAATTCATTTCTAAATTTGGTACTACAAATTAAAAATGTCAAAAATACCTTTTCTTGAAGGCAATTTTGCATCGCTGTTTCATTAGTGGCATTTGATGAGTTTTGCTCTTTGGAATTGAGTCTCGTTTCCTCTTGATCAGGGAGAGGCCTTTCATCTTCCAGATATTCTTCCTTAATCTCTTCTTTCATCAAAACCTCACTAAACTTTTCCTGGATACAAATATTTCTATGTAAGAACCTGCAGAATACTTGATAATTATCAAGATTTTGTTCAAATTTAAAGAAAAAAATTGGAACATAAGAACTACTCTAAAGAGCGAGATGTACTTTAAAGGCCCTACAAGTCCAAGAAAGTAGTATAATGGCTAAAATCATGCACATATTTTCTTTTTCCCTAATTTCAAAATTTTCCTTGCAAACCTTTTTTATAAAAACTTCAAGGAAATGACCTTGAGGGGGTTTGGTTATAATTTTTCAACAATTTATGGCATTTAAAGGTCAATTATTTTTTAACCATGCTCAAGATATAATAAAGCCTCCTGAATGTTAGAACCTCTTCCTCTGGGAAGCAAGTGTCCTCCTTCACAAACTGGGAAGAAGGACCCTTCCTTTATGGTAAGTAAGTATAAACAGTGCCAGATTTAATATAAGCTAAACAAGCTAGCACTTAGGGCCCCCACTTTCTTGGGGCCCCCGTAAAAAATTAAAGAATAAAAGGGGTGAGCATCTCCAAAATATACGATAACCAAAAAATAAATAAAACCTACATAGTGCAACAGTTTTATCAATTACATATTTTGCTTCTAATTTCTTGGGGCCCAAAAAATTCAAAGAAAAAAAAACGGGGTGTACATTTCCTAATGTAGAAGCAATTTTGAGAATGTTCCTTAGTAAGATGATTGCAAATTAATCTGGAGAGAGATCCTTTTATAAGCTGAAGAGGATAAAAAATGAATTTAGAACAATAATGACTCAAGATAAATTTCGTTCCCTCAGTCTCTGGTGCATAGAAAGTGACAAACTACGCAGTTCATCATTTGATGATATGATCAGTGACTTTGCTCTGGCAAAGTCTAGAAAGAATTTTAGTTTAGATCATGTTTGTATTCTGTTTGTATACACAGTATACAATAAATCTTGATAAAATTATACAATTTAATGGGTATTGGGTAGATGCATTAATGTAATTAGTCCTTATAACAAGTTTCTAGAAACTAGATTATAAGCCTCTGTAAATTGTGTTTCTAAAAGAACTTTTGTTGTTTCACCAAAGTGTTTGTATTATTAAGTTTGTTATGAATAAAAATAATTTTAAGTTTGAGGTTAATAATTATTTCACTATTAATATACTTCTTAATTGTATTTCAATTTCACAATTACTTTAATAAAATACATATTTTTTCAACTGCAAATGGCTTAGATATCTATTAAGTACAAAAATTCCCATATAGCATATTAAACACAAAAAACAGCAACAATTTGTCACCGACATAGGATATCTAAAGGGCCCTATTATCTCAAATAGCTTAGGGCCTCATCAAATCTAAATCCAACCCAGAGTATAAACATGAAATAAAAGAAATCTGAATACAATGTAAATGTAAAGAAAGGTATAAACAGGAAGATCAAACATAAGAAGAATCTGGATACAATGAAAGTGAAAACTATTTTTACATAAGGGAAAGAACAGACTAAACTTAGCACAAAATCCCAGGAAGGGTCGAGGAGGGGCCCAAGCTGGAGAAGATCAGAGGCGGGGGAAGGGTGAGAAAGGTGGGATGCGGTGTTGAACGACCTTGTCACTCTCCGGCGATGCATTGTCCTTATATACTCTTGAGGAGTACGTAGGATCGGTGAGGCTAAATCCAAATTAGTTCGACCAGATTAAGTTGAAGTTTCTGGAAGCGATATCCGCAATATTTCTTGCGGACCTAACATACGCGATATTTAGAAGGAATTCCGGATCATTTGCGTGAAGCTTGTCCTTGTAGAGTCATTCAATCTGCAGAGGAGTTCCATGGATACCTTACCCCGTACCGTGTCCCATATTGTGGGCAAGTTTTCAGACAAGATCCGAGCATCCAGGAGACAGGAGAGGAGAAGCATGAGGGACTCCTTGAGGAAATGTTACCTAGTTCAGGCCAATCTTCGGGATGGAAAGGGAACCATGAGAGATGGTGATACCTAAACCTGAGGGGAATGCGTCACAATACACCAATAGAGGTGAAGCCTTAGGCCACCTCCACTAAAACCATTTCCGGTTGATAAACGTGGTCAGGGAGGCAAAGTTGAGAGGGTAGGGAGCACTAATCTGGGAAAACATAGCCGAATCCAGAAGAATGGGATTCTCACTATGGGGGCCATGAAGTTCAAAAGCCTGCAAAGGTTTTTTCAACCCTAATATAACTTAACTAATTCTACATTGAGTTGGGGTAGGTTAGGGTAGGTAAAATTAGGTTATATTAGGGTCGAAAAAACATTGAGATACTTCATCTTTACAAGATCTAAGAAATCCAAAATTGTGTTTTCAGTCCTTCATTTAATATCCTTCTCCCTGGCAAATTCCAACGCTCTTGATATTCAAAGCCTATCCGCCTTTATCTCATGCCCCCATTTAATGTCACTCTCCCTGGCAAATTCCAACTGATCTTGGTATCCAAAACACATCCTCTATCTAATTCCTAGAATTTATTAAGTTTAACAAGAGATTGTTTGGCTCAGTGATGCAAGTTACACTTTCATCTCTTACACTAATGAGGTCACAATACAGATTAGATTGGTACTTGCCACTCTATAGCTGTTCCAATTTTATATGGGGTTGCTGTTTTTGGTGTCTCTTTACCAAACAAAATTACTTCTCTAAACCACTCTCCCTTGGATTAGCTTTAATGAAGTCCTTTCATCTCAGCTTTGACCAACTACCTCTCCATTTTACAGTTCTATTTCCAACACTATCTATAACATAGTCAATAGAAAAATAAACAACAAACAAAAACTGCAAAAAATAAGAAACAGAGCAAAGGCAAGGATTCCAGCATCAGGGAGAGGCCTGCCCTTCCCCAATATAAGATCATGTGACCAACACCAGAGAGAGTTGAATAAAATGGAGTCCAGCCTCGCACAAAATGTGAAATAGTCCACAATTCTGACTGCATGAAACCTATAAGGGGATTGGAGCTATATATTTTTCATCTTTTTTGTGTTTACTTCCATCTGCACCATTTTCTTTACATACTTGCTGCCTAAGATACCCTTATTGGTTTTTTATGTCTTACTTTTAAGTAAAATAAAAATCTCACATTCTTACCATTTCAAATGTGCTTCCTTTATCTTCAGTAACATCTCTAGAATTTTCATTGTTCCTCTATGTATTCATTCTTAATCCTCTCTTCCTTCATGACTACATGCCCATTCTAGTTTAGTCATCTCTGCCACATCCTGCCTTTTCTCTATAACTATGGTTTTCAGGCCATACACACATCATCAAGGATCTCACAACACATACTCTTACCTGTAATTTCACTGGAATGCTTCAGTTAAATTACACCAATTCTCCCATCCTGCCATTTATTTTTCAGTTAGGGTCACTTGTTTGCATCAATTTATGCTCTTAGGTATTTAAATTCATTTTTGTGGCTGTTTTGCCTCTTGTATACTTATTACCAAAGCAGATTCCCAGTCTGGTACACTATACAGCATGGATTCTCTCTTCTTATTTTCTTTTAATTTTCAATGCCTTCCTCCATTAGTCTAGCTTCTGCTATAACTCTTTTGTTTAGTGCCTTAAAAATATCAGCAACATAAAATACACATCATGGGGTCTTATCTTATACTTCGTGTATTACTATCTATTACCAGATTCAAAGTGGAATGGATTTAATGATGTCTTGATGCAACTGTACCCTCATAGTAAATCCTTTAGATAGTCCGACACCATATCATAAATTCCTAATATGACTCAATGTAGCTTTTTGTAATCATTTGTTCTCTCTTGTTCACAATAACTCCTGCAGAATCCTGTTATACCTTTTTTTTAAAGATCAATGACAATCATATGTACAATCATATCTGTATCTCTCCACCAGCTATCTGAATGCCAATATTGCTTCTGTTGTACCCTTCGCTGGCATAAAGCCAAACTACTCCTCTGTGAATGTTGTTTCCTGCATAAGTCATCCATCAATAATTATCATCTCCCAGATATTCAATGTGTGACATCAATCTTACTATCCAGTAATTGGAGCAATCTTACATAGCAGTGCTTCCCTTTTGTTCCAATGCTTCCTATGCCTCACTTGATATCTCATCCAGACCTTATGCTGTGTTGAATGGTGATACTGTGTGATTGGTATTTATGTGAGCAATTCTTCCCATTTTGTCAATTATGGATTTTCACAACTTTGCCTAGGACTGTTCTTTTACCCTTCCCTATGTTGGTTTATGATAGAAGAGTATGAGTGTTTAGCTAGGAAGTGGGTTTGGATAAATTAAAATAGGTTATCTTAATTTATTTTGACTTTCTGTATTATAATTTCATTTTTTAATTATTTCTTTACAGACTTCTAATAATTATCTAAGTGTTTTCCAGGCAGCATTGTACATGCTAGGAACAAGTCCTTAGTTCCTAAAATGAGAGATGATTCGCAGCTTGAATAGCCAGTATTTACTTCTCCAGGAGATACACACAACATTGCTTTGAAGAAGCAATGTGTGGCTTTAGGGAAATGACACACTTGGTCTTACATGGCAGGGACTCATAGCATTTGGCCTTGGAGCAACTTAGACAGACTTCGGGTAAATAAGACTTTGGACCTCTACAGGGGAGATTTGTATTGGAAAGTGGTGGCAGTGGTAGCACCTCTGCAGCAGTGAAATCATGGTAGTGATACCAACTGGCACACACCAACTCAGGGAGCCTGTCACAGTCGAACATGATAAAGAGTATAGGGGTGGATTCGAGGCCCTCACTGTTGTTTCATCACACATTTGACTTTGAACACTCCATGGTCGGCCAGGTCTAAGGTGATGTCATCTATGGAGTAGTCCCAGCATTTCATCATGTAGACCAGTCCTTTAACAAAGTTCAGGAAAGAGTGCAGCATCTCACCAACATGTCATTAAATGTCTGAAGGGCACTAATCATGAAACCTTTGAAGAGATCTGATACATTCACCCGAAGGCTCCTATCCAAGAAATGGGGCACCTTCAGCTCTCTACCAATCAAACTAGCTAATATTCTCCTCTGATAGATCATGTCACCCTTGGCCAACATGGTGCCATCAATGGAACCAAAGTATTTTAAGCTAGCGGGTTTATTGATTGGTTTTGAGTGATACAACTACTAGGTTATTGCCACCAGCTAAACCTTTTTATGTTGTTGTAGATTTATTATGGGCGGTGAATGAGTGATGGATAGATGATGGATGGTTGAAGAGGTAAAATGGCAAAAAATTAAAAATTATAATTCAATGATTGTTTTAAAAAAAAAAGAAAAAACATTTAAATTATAAATTTAAAACAATTAGTATTTGCAGATGTAGTACAAAGCTATGAATGAATAAGTAAAAATTTATGGATAGATGAATGAATTTATGAGATGGTGAGAGTGAGAGGGTGAATGAAACTGATTAGGTGAATGAATGATGAATTTATGTAAGATTTTGATTTGGAAAAAGTGGTTACAAAGTTGTTTTAAGATATTTACTGAATAATGTTCTGAAGGATAAATGAGGAGGATGGGAAGGAATGAGTAAAAAAAGATGATTGGTGAATGTATGAAAGATAAAATATATGGAATATATATATTAAAATTTATTTTCAAGTAGAATATATATTTGAAAGAAATATTTCTTAAATTTCTTATATATGTTTGAGGAGGCCAACCTCCTTCAAAAATATGATCAAATCCCGATCCACTCCACCAGCCTGGCCAGGCATGGAGAGTAGGGAGTAGGTACTATCTGCGCCCCAGTGCCTCACAAGATGGAAGTTGCAGAGATCTCCCAGGGTGGGACACTCCACCATTATATGGAACACCGTGAGGGGCACCAAACAATCATCGCAATAAGGGGGAGGACCCCTCTCCATAAGGTGTCTATGAGTAATTTTGGTGTGGCCCACTCAGAGACTTGTAACCAGCACCTGCAGGTGGTATGACAGACCACCGTACTCCCATCTCTCCACACTTTCATGAATCGATCTTAGTTTGTTTCCATCTAACAAGGTCCACAGTTCTTTCCATGCTTAAAGTATGGTTTGGTGGATGGGAGGTTGGAGATCACATGTTGGTATTGTGAGGTGGGTTGTTGCTGGTCTTGATGCAGATGTCTTAGCAAGGGCATCCGCTGCCTCATTACCAGGGACCTCCACATGGGCAGGGACCCAGCAGAGTTGCACAGTGCAGCCTTGGTTCATCAATAGATGGAGCCACTCTAAGATTGATAGAACCAGCGGGTGGTTGGGATTAAAACAATCTATCGCCTTAAGGGCACTTAAAGAGTGAATAAATTACATAGGACACATCCATCTTCAGTAAAATAAGGCTGAGGGCAGTCAAGATTGCAGTAAGTTCTGTTGTGAATATAGAGAAAGTTCTAGGAAGAGTGCCCCCTTTCCTGGATGAGGGAAACATGATGTCATGGTCTGCATCCCAGGACATGCTTGATAGTAACTTTAGAAGGTTCAATGCCCTAAGGCAATATAACTTTAGGGAACGGAGGAGGGGAGCCAAGGTTAGTACATGGCATCAAAGACCAACCCCTCAAACTGAGCCTCATCTCTACACAGGAACTGCTTGCCATAGAGATACAGATTGGGGTCGGGATATATGCCCCAGATCCTGCAGAAATGTACTGCAATGGTCCTTTTGTGCAACAAGTGGAAACCCTTAAGTGTAGCCCACTCACAGACTTTCTTTATAGCAAATGATATTGACAGATCATCCACCTATGTAGTGCTGATCAATCTCTTTGGGAGCACATCCACTATGTCATTGGTTGCAACAGCAAACAGAGTTAGTTAGGCTGAAGACTGCCTTGTGGAAATCAACCTTTGAGTTGGTAGGGGGTGAAGAGCACTCCAGACTAGACTATCTTATTGGCTATGAAGGCCTTTGGAGAATGCCGTGTCTCTGGACAGTATCATAAGCTTTCTCCAGGTCAGAGAAAACTGTAATGTGATGCTGCTATGATCTAAATGTCCTGCAGATTGATGACTACAATGTCGGAGAGTGTCTGACGTGGAATGGAGCTTGCAGAACCAAAACTGGCAGTTTGCGAAGAACTTCTCTCATTCTAGGATCCACATCAGTCAGACATTGACAATTTTCTTGAGCAGCTTGCACATGCATGGTGTGAGTAAGATTGGGCGAAGTTGGTAGGCTGCGAGTGATCCTTTCCTAGCCTTGGGATTGGAATCACCACCCCCAAGCTCCAGTCATACAGGAAGGCTTCCTCCATCCAGATTTGGTTGTAAAAACCAAGCAGAAAGTATATCCCCTCTTGTGGAAGGTGTCGAAGCATTGCATAGGATATGTCATTATGCCATTTCAGATTTTCAATGACTCTCTTAATTCTTGTATGGTGAAGAGCACTTTATGTGACTTTCCATCCCTGGCTATGATGTCAATGTCCTTCTGTTTCTCTCAGAGTCATCATATAGCAGAGGCCAAAAGCCTCTGCCACATTGGGATGTGAAGCCATGGTGTTTCCATTCAGTGATAGAATGGAACATGATGGGGGAATGTACTACTTTCCCCCTTCATTTTACAGACTCATTGTCATATCTTTGACAATGGCATGGACGGCGAGATGGAGCTCACATAGGATGGCCAGGAGGAGCATCGAGCTGACTTTATTGTCTAGCTCCTCTCAGCCCTTCTGGCAGCTGCACAGTCCTGGTTCCACCAGGGAACCAGAGATCATGGGGAATTCCCAGATTTGATGGGAATGCTCACTGATGCAGCAAAGTAGAGGCAGGATGTGATGTATTCCACAGCCACATCGACAATATCAGTCTTCTACATGGCTATCAAAGTTGCAGGATTTCACAAACCTCAGTCAATCTGCATGGCAAGTTTTTCCCATTTTGCTCTTAGACCATAAATGTTCCACTGCAGGATCATGGCCATATTTATTTTGATCATGGTTTAAGGACCACTAGCACTGTTCTTTTGCCTGCTGTTCTTGTGGTAGAACATAACATTTTTTTTAACCTCTCCCTGAGGTGAAGCCAAAGGGGGTTGAGGGTTGTAAATCTTCTTTTCTTTTCATCTTCCCCATTCTTTATAGGAAAGTTCACTGATGGCTGCTTGTCTCCAGTCTGTGTGATTATGAGGTTCTTGGGGACTCTACTTCCCTGAGGCATCACAAGACATTGTCCTCCTCATGGGGAATCAAGCGGAACTTTAGGTCAGAGCCAGTGGCAGTGATGATATCTTGCTCCTCCATCTTGCCATTACACAACAGGTTGACAGCATTTTAGGCTTTGTCTGCTGGAGGTTCAGGAACAGTGGATGCAGCAGGAAGTGCCCCTGGCTCCTGTACCTACATTGCCAAGATGACAGAGTCCAAGGACTCTGCGGAGGCGCGATGTCTCTTCTGGTGTGAGCATTTTGCGGGCAGGTCTATATGAGCTTGGGCTGAGTCAGGCAGTGGCGAGTCAGTTGAGTCAGCATGTGTAGACTCAGCCTCATTTTCTAGGTTTCAAATTGGTTCCTCACTGCTGCTGCAAGAGATGCACTTTCTGGGTATGGGAGTGTGGTATTCTCTTTTGGGAGAGCAGCTTTTGTTTACTTGGTAGGGCAGTGGCTAGCTATGGTGGAGGTCTTCACTTCTTCTCCTGCTGAAACATCAGCTCTGACTTAGTGCTCCGCAGGCTGATTTTTTGAGAGTTGGCTAGGTGTAGGATGTCTTGCACTAATTTATAAATTCTAGATTGCTGGAAGTTCACAGTATGATCTTCCCTGCAGTGGAAGCAGTAGGCCTCTTACTGCATTCCACAATGGGATGGTTTTTTTTCATTGAGGTAGCCCATCTGGAAAGACTGCCTATTGGGCATAAGTCGCCGTACACAAAACAACCTACTATTAGGCTATATATATAAAAAAATATGTAAATAACAAATAACAATGATAAAAAAGGACAAATGCTAAAAACATGATGAGAAAAAGCAAAAAGACAAGAAGGAAGTTTGCTTCAGCATCAGGGGTAGGCTCGTCTCCCATCCTGCACAGGAACATGTGACTTACAAAAAGAAACACAAAAAAACTCAAATAAAGTGGAGGAGGCCAGCCTCTGCCAAAAAGCTGTAATGTCACCAAGTCAGTGTGCATGAACTCACTCATCCCAAGAACAAGGGACAAGCGGTAGCGACCCTAGTTGTCCTGGTACCGGGACAGGTAACAGGCGCAGAGATCGCCAAGACTGGAACATACAATAAAAATGTGCCAAACAGTGTGGGGGACAATGCAGTCTTCACAGTATGGCGCAGGCAAGCACTCAATCAAATGGCGGTGCATCTCACGAGTGTGACTAATTCAGAGATGAGAAAAAGCAGCCTGAAGCAGTCACTGAAATCAGTTTAAGGAAGAGCGAAATGCTGGTTTCATCACCCAGTCCTCGCCGACTCATTGGCGCTCTGATAGGCGCGCTCATTACCCGCAATTCCTACATCTTCAGGAACCCAGCAAAAGATAATCTCGACATGCACCCGGCTTACCAAAACCGTGGCCTCACAGATATCGTGAACCAAGGGCTGCAGGGCTTCCAATCCCCGAGAACACTCAGGGAGCTTTGTGAGTCGCTATATATCACAATCCAGGTCTCCGAACCGAGCATGTCGCGTTCTCTCCCATACCGAGTGGTGTATTACAACCAGCTCGGCCATGAAGACACGAGCGCCTGGCAGAGCCCCGCTGACTTCAAACAGCGGGAATATGGCATCAAAACTGACCCCCTCTTGGCACTTGGAACCATCCATATACACTGGCACGGTTCCAGCATGACATGGTGTGCTCTAAAAAGGTTGAATACAATACTCCCGGCGCTGTAGAAGCTTTGGGAGCAGAGGCGTAACGACAAATAGTCAGAAGTTGTACCCTCCAGGATGGCATCCTCGGCAGAACCAGGAGCGCCATCCTGGCACAGTCGAGATCAGCTAGCTGTGGATGTAGTGAGAGCTGTTGGCGACTGAGGGAGGCGCCGGTCTTGCACATACAGGCGAATGTGGTATCGCTCCAGCATTGACAAGTAAGCTTTCAATGGGGGAATTGCACCAGTCACCAGGCAAAGGCCGGTGTGGTGGATCTAGTCCATCTTCTGCAATACACGCTCAGCTGCGGA
The DNA here is from genome assembly GCA_963969495.1 of Ceratothoa steindachneri. Classification (NCBI taxonomy): domain Eukaryota; kingdom Metazoa; phylum Arthropoda; class Malacostraca; order Isopoda; family Cymothoidae; genus Ceratothoa; species Ceratothoa steindachneri. Next base: position 16,136,508 of record OZ018333.1, on the reverse strand, counting down.
TGTATAAAACTCGAATCAGTAGTCGAACTTTGAATGAACAGAGGATTGATAAAAAAGTAAGGCAGTAGCCCTATCAGTGCCCCAGGCGCTGAACGTCAAGGAACGAAGAATTTCCATGGCACAGGTACAAGAACTTATCGCAGGCAATTGGGCTCGACATGCGAGTATTTTCCTCCCTCCACCTCAAAACCTTAGGTGAGCAGAGCGGCTTCGTTTGCAGGGTCTCTCCTTTGGAGTATACACAGTCTCCGAGCAACCCAGCCTACCACTGGATGTGGGCGAAGCTCCTTTAGTGCTATCCTACTTTCAGGGGCATCTTTAGGAACCCCAGAAAATGGCCTAATGACCATCATCAAGGATGTTACCTCCTGTGAGTCTAACGACCAGGTAGATGCACGGGGAGTGTGTAGAACGTGCAGAAAGGCTCTGAATGGGTGTGGAAACAACTGTGCTCGTAGGCCTGAAGAGGCCAGGAGCAGTCAATGTCTTTCTTAACATTGAGGCATAAGGCATTCCAGGCAGAGCCAGGCGCACCTCTACTAAGTCCTAAGCCTCGCAAAGTGCAAGGCAATCCTGGGCCTAAACGCCCAGGATTTCCATCTCAAGGAGATATGCACTACATTGCTTCGAAGAAGCGGGGTGTGGCTCTCCACAATTGACACACTTAGCAACATACAATATGGCCTTATGTGCGGCCTTGGAGCAATTTAAGCAGACTTTGAGTAATCTGGACTTTGTGCATATACTGGAGTGATTAGTATGGCTGAAGCAGTGACAGTACTAGCACCTCCATGCAAGTGACACAAATGCCTTTATGTGGTAGTGATTTCAACCGGCACACACCGACTCAGGAAGCTTGTTACAGTCAAACGTGATGAAGAGTGTAGGGGTGACTCTCGAGGCCCATCCCTGTTTTCTCCTCACACATTAGACCTTGACCAGCCCATGGTCTGCCAGGTCTAAGGTGATGTCATCTATGGAGTAGTTGACAAGTTCCCTTGCATAAACTACTCCTTTCACGAAGTTCATGTTAGAGTGCAGCATCACACTCACCAGCGTGCCATCAAGTGTCCGAAGGTCACTAATCATGCCTGCCTCAAAGGGATTCAATGCATTCGCCAGAAGACTACCATCCAACAAACCGGTCACCTTCAGCTCTCAACCAATCACGTTATCTAAGGCTATCCTCTGATGGATCCAGTTGCCCTTTAGCCAACATACTGCCATCAGTGGAGCGAATAACTAGAAAGCGTTTGAAGCCAGCGGGCTCAAAAATGCAAGGAAACCTCTTAATGATGGGCCCCAACGTAATCGAGGCTCTGCTATGTACACTTTTAGCCTTAATTTGTGACCCACACCAGGGCGAGCACAGGAACTGGACATGCCGATCTTGGCTTGGTCACTTACCAAAATGGCAGCAGCCCCGTCCATCCCAGCTGATGGGGCACCAGCTGGGGGAGGAGATCCCCTCTCTCCTTGTAAGGCCTCAGGGGCCCTGAGCCTTCTGAGAAGGACCTTGTACAGGTGCAGAGTCAGGTTCAGTGCTTGGAAAGCGCCCAGGTTAGACCCCATGGAAGGTCTTAACATCTTGGGGTGGGTCACCTCAGGGACCAAGTTTATCTCGGGGGGGGGGGGGGGCAGCCCTCCATGTGCACCCCCCACCCCACAAAGACATTACGGATTTCATTTGAGGAGCCTTTAGTCTCATCTTCTTGGGCCGGTAAACCGGCATATGTCGGGGAAGAGTGGGGTACATACAGTGAACCCCTGTAAGCTGGATAAGCGCTCCTGCAAGACTTTGGAGCTCATGGGTCAACGGGCCCTGTCATCCCTCGCCAACCTAAGGTGGTTCTAAGTTGGTTGGCCATATCAAGCCGCTCCCGATTATCAATAATGGACCATCCAACATGCTTTCTTGCATTGCCCTTGGAAAGCAAAGGGAGGACTGCTGCTAGTAAAAGGGAGTCACCCAAGGTTGACTCCAAAGAAGGGGGTGAGGGCAGAGTCCCCTACATCCGTAGGTATGGGAGAGTAGTAAGCCTCCTCTCCAGTAACCTCCTTTCCTATTGTGGAGCTACTGTGTGGCTCCATCGGTGCGATAGGGAAAGTGGAGAGAGATATTTTATAAGATTTCCATCATTGGGTATGCTGAACCTATAGTTTACACAGGATGCAAATGGTAATCACCCCATGCAATAGCCTGCTCTGCAAGGGGTGAACACAGGGGCCCCCCAAACCAGCTGCCACCATTTAGGGACCACACCTTTCTACCCAGTGCCCAGGCAGCCCTTCAGCATGGCAGCTCCACCTTGGGCTGGGCATAAAATTGATAGAGATTGGAAGGAGAGAGAGAGGGATATGTGAGGAAGAAAAACAACAACAATAATATAAAAATGAAAAATGGAAAAGGGGAACAAGCAGGAAGCACGCTCCAGCATTGAGGGGAGGCCCTCCTCACCCTGGCGCAGGAATGTGCGACCTACAAAGAAACAACAACAAAACAGTTAAATAAAGTGGAGAAGGTCAGCCTCCTCCAAAATGTCAAAGTCCACAAGTATGTGTACACAAACCCATCCTGAATACAAGGGACAAGCGGTAGTGACCCCGCTCATCCCGGTACCAGGAAGGGTAACGTGCATGATGATCACCCAGACTGGGACATTCAGCAAGAATATTCCAAAAAATCTGGGCAACAGCGCACTCATCACAATAAGGCGCAGGCCAACGCTCCATTAATGGAGGTGTATCCTTCGAGTGTGTTGAATTCAGAGAGGACACAAAGCAACCTGAAGCCATTGTGGGATTGGGGGATAAGTCCATGCAAACAGTTGCGGCGCAATAGCATATAACTTCCCATCGACCATCTCCCATCTTCTTTGCTAAGCCGCCTGGAGAGCTGCCCATATTCCTGCCATGTAATCAGTGTGAGGAAGAATGAAATGCTGGTCTGGCGCCCTCATCGGCATGCTCATTCTCTGCAATTCCTACAAGTCCAGGAACCCAGCAGAAGATAATCTCAACATCCGCTTGGTTTGCCAAAACCGTGGGGTCATGAGCACTCAGGGCCTGTCGCATAATCTCCTGTACCAAGCAGTGTATTACAACCAGCTCAGTCATGAAGACAGATGCAGTGGCTGGCAGAACACCGCTGAGTTCAAAGAGAGGGGATATGGCGTTGAAACTGACCCTTTGGGACTTGGAGCCATCCGTATACACTGGCACGGTTCCAGCATGACATGAAGTGTGCTCCAAAAAGACCGAACGCAATACTCCAGGCATTGTAAAAGTTTTGGGAGCAGAGGTCTGGCAACAAATGGTCAAAGGTCGTACCCACCAGGGTGGCATCCTAAGCAGAACCATAGGAGCCACCAGCCCGAGAGCTATACCTAACTCTAGGAGTTTCCTGACCTTAAACCCGAGGGGCTTAGGGTATGACTGGTGTCTCTCAGTGGCATAGGCACCGTCGAGATCAGCTGTGAATGCACTAATAAGAACTGTTAGCAACTGAGGCGCTGAGCTCATGCGTACAGGTGAATAATGCACTGTGCACGTCGCAGAGTGAGTGATATCTCCCCAGCATCAACAAGTAGGCTCTCAATGGGGGAAGTGCAGAAGGCACCAGTTGCTAAGCTAAGGCCAGTGTGGTGGATCAAGTCCACATTCCGCAATACACACTTGGCTGCAGATGCATAAATCTCGCATCCGTAGTTGAGCTTCCAATGAACAAAGGATTGATAAAAGGGTAAGGCAGTAGCCCTACATTCACCTGAGGCAAAGAATATCAATGGTGCAGGTAAAAAGACCCTAACGTTGCGAATATGAGTCTCCCAGGTGAGGCATCGGTCCAAAACAAGGATAAGAAAACAGTGCGAGTCCACCACTTCCAGGAACACCCCTAAAAACACACCATCCTAGACTGGAGCTCAGGGGTGAGGGAATGTTATTTCCACCCCCCTAGCCCCGATCTGGGATAGTTGGGTAAGAGGAAGCTGGTCAGCGTCTACCCTGTGAAATTAGAGGCTGACCAGAGAAAGTTGTGGGAGAGGTTATACGGAAAGTGAGGAAATAGGGTAAAAACACAGGCTGTTAGAAAAAAGTAAAAGAGGATAAGCTGGGGCCAGATGGGAAGCTGGGGCCAGATGGGAAGCTGGCCCCAGGGAGCCACTTTGCTCTCTCTTATATATACCACCTCTGTTAAGTAATTTGTTATTCCTTGAAAATGAACTGAACAAGTCCAAAAGTACTTGGAATCTGCCTTTCATTTTCCTGTGGGATTTTTTACACTTACACCCCTATGCATTAATTTCTTGTTTGGCCCCAGGAACCGAGAGCCACCACCTACTGAGTCTGCGCAGGGTCTGGGTACTAACCAACAAGGACATAGTAAACACATCCATATGCAGACTGCTCATTTTAAAAAGCAGGCCCTGTGATGTGAAAGTTTGTCTATGCCAGAGCTGACCCCACCCTCACACACATCCCCAGCCAGGCAATGCAACCATTCAGCACAGGATGACTCTAACAGGTGATCCCTCTGGGCGGTGACGCTGTTGACCCATACTGGAAACTTACATGAGCCATTGGGTCTGTTACCTAGCTGATGACCTGTCTAGTATGGGTAACCCTCTCCTGCAGGATTGGTGTAGTAAGGGACCTAGCCCATCCCATAGCATAGCTCACCAATTTCTTGGCGACCCATTGAGTATGAGTAGCCCTCTCCCCAATGATGAGCGGAGTAGGAGGCTGGGCACCTCCCTAGTGGCTCATCAGATCATCAGGACAAGCAATACCCCCCCCCCCTCACACACACCACCACCAAATAAAGGCAGCCCCCAGTGAGGGGTTGAAGCTAGCAGCCTTGATAATGCCAGGTAGTCTCTCAATGAGGGGCTGCAATGTAATTGAGGCTACATTTGTCTCTTTGGTCTTGTCTGGGACCTGTCACCCCTGGATGCATCAGGGCTGGACATGCCAATCTTGGTCGTGTTGCTTGCCAAAACAACAACGGATATATCAGTCCCCAGAACCCGGAGTGAGATGAACCTTTAGTCTTCTTATGTTTTCTTCTTGGGAGAGGAGGGTGGGGAATGACTCAGCTTCTCTCCCCTGCGGGAGCCCTTAGGCCAGATAGCCTGGCCTCAACAAGATCCTTCTCCAAGATGATGAAGGAGGTCACTCTTCTCCTTATGAGCCATCTGATGAGAAGCTTGCAGAGGGGCAGAATCAGATTTGGTGTTTGCCACTGAACATGGCTTCAACCACATGGAAGATCCTACCATCTGGGGTTGACTCACATCCAGGACCATGTCCAGGGAAGAGACAGGCCTCCATGTGGCCATTTCCCCCAAGACATCACAGATCCCATTCAAGCTATCTTCCATCGCAGTCAAGTCTATGTCCAGAGAACTGGCCTCCATCAGGGAAGAGAGGGAAGGCAGTAACCCCTAGCCCCAGCAATGTAAAAATGTGAAATTGCACGATTGCATGGGGCATGGCCCAACATGGCCCACTTTCCCTTGCCCCCACCCCTGTAAAGGGGTTGGCCATATTGAGTTGCTCCCACCAGGAGTGGTATATTATAGGCTGCTTGCCTACCGTCTTTGCAATTCCTTGTGATAGAATATGGGGGACTGTAATTCATTCAAAGATGGAACCATCCACAGAAGGGGATGAGGGAGAAACCCCTGGACCCATAGCCCTAGGAAAGGAGTAAGTTCCTCAATTTTTCTCATCCTCCCTGCCATCTATGGATGACAAGGCCAAGCTTAGAGGCGGAGCTCCATGCGCCTGTGGTTGTTCAATATCACTTTCTGTTGTCGCCATAGCCACAGTGTGGTGGAGTGAATGTGTGTGTGTGTGTGTATAAAGGGCCATTCTCCCACCTTTTTTTTCCCCAATACCCTCTCCCTCCCTCTGTGCAAATGGGTGTGTGTGAATAACTGGAATTTAAATTTTGTTTTGTTTTTTCAATTTTATTGATGTTTGTATTCTCTTTTCAGAGATTATAGTTTGAAACAGAATCTTTTATCAAATATAAATATAAAAAATATTTAAAGAAATTGTCAAAGCTGTAGATTGGAATTCATTGTGCGTACTTGGATGTACATTTAGAGAGTGGAAGCTTGGACAGACTGCAAGAGGGGTTCTCTAGGCGAGTGTTCCGCCCAGCCCTGAGACAGAGGGCTTTCATACCTCGTTTGACACCTGCACTGCCCACCTGCATTGGCTGATGAGCCTACCCCCTTTTATCTTTTATATTGGCCTACTACCACCCACCTCCAGCGCATAAGTAATAGTCCCGTGCCCCTTTTTCATTCAGTTATTTGTTTTTTTCATTTTGTTGTGTGGATCTATTTGTGTAAACTTGTTCTCTTCGCCTGTTATAATCTTTGTATCTTGTTTGGATTGGGGAATTTGGCCTTATTTTGAGTGCGCACCTGTATTTATTTTTCCTGTAAATATAAATTATAATTATATTTGTAAATATTATTGTATTTTTTTGTAAGTAAAGGACTGTATATACAATCCGTTTCATTCTCCTTCGATTTCTCATGTCCGAATTAGTGTAGGAAGCGGGTTGGAATGATTGGGATTAGAGCATAGATTTTCAGCCCGCTACAACAGTAATAAAGAAAAAGGGGCCTCATGGAAAGTAGATACTATGACCTCCCTATGAGCGAGGAGGTTAAGAGAAAAGTCTCCCTTGGATCAGAAATTCCAGAATATGATCATTTATACATAATCGGTCCTGGTCCAGCATTGAATGGCTTTGCCAACCCATCTGCTATTTAGGCAAAATTGTCCTGAAACTATAACCATTAAAGAATGTAGTGTCATAGCCACTTTATATTTGTACTAGAGGAAGGTGAGCAGATTCTACAGTCCAGCACACCCTGTACCTAAAACTTACCCTAGCAGGCTTTTGGCCTTGGCAGAAGGTACAGACTTCACAGTATAAAATGCCACTTGATTAAGTCTCCTAAAAGGATGTAAGTGTGACAGGCAGCCAGAACCTCTGTGGATAGGGGAGAAAGTATAGAAAGGGATAAAAGTGTATATAATAAAAGGAAGGAGAGATAGACAGGTTCACTAATCAGTAGGGTGGGTGATCACCTATTATTATCATACCCTGGTACTAGGTGATTGCAGGATGGCATGCATTCTACCAAGGTACCATAGCTACTTGAATGAACTCTATATAGGTGGAAACACTCCTCCTGGTGCAAAGTGCAGGGTGCAGGGAGAAAAGGTTGAGTGGAGAGGCCATAATAATAATAATAGTAATAACTTTTAATAATAATACTAATAATAATTATAATACATAACCAGGCAATGGCTTCACTACTAAGATTAAAATTTAAAATCTAAAAAAAGCAGCCATGGTTAAATTTTTATAATTTTTCTGAACTTCGCCAATTATAATAATTTTAAAAAGGAACTCTAAACTAAATTTCCCCCCCTTTCAAAATATCATGTTGCCAAAATATAGTTATAGATAAAATAATTGTAATTCATTTTCTTTTAAAACATTATAAAGCATTGGATAATCATATTTATTTTTTATGAACTAAACTATTTTGTGTTTTCAAACTCTAAAGAAATTCTTAGAAATTACCTTGATAAAAATTTAAAATATAATTAATTCATAACCAAACTAAGATGAAATTATTATTCAAATACTCCAGAAATCCCATTCTTAAATTATAGTTAGTGATAATAAATAATAATATTATTAAATAATACAGGATTACTACAAAAACACTCCTTAATTTCTAATATATATTATAGCAAAGTTAAATGAATTTTCTTATAATTTTGGTGCCTACAGTTGCATAAACTAATAAAGTTTCATGTGGTATTGGTTGATATCATAGACACTCAATGTGTGCCCCTCATGTTGCCCAGTAAACATCAAATGGATAATCAAGCTCGGTCCAGACTCTTTGCAACATATTTGGCGTAATCGCATATAAAGCTTCAGTGATGCATTCCTACATTTCATCTATGGTCACGGGTAATGGAGGTACATAAACTTTGTCCTTGACAGGTCCCCAAAGGAAATAGTCACAAACAGTTGTCTGGTGATTCCAGGGGAACATTTGAAAAACACCCTGTCATATTGCCCAACACAGCCAATCCCTCTGTTTGGTAGTTCACGCTGAGAAATGTAAAGACAGCAAGAGACCAGTACACCGTCCTGCTAAAAAATGTAGTCACCACCTCTAGCAGCTAGTCTTAGAATCAACCAGTTGGTTAACATTTCCAGGTAGGTTTGCCCAGCAGTAGATGGTCCTTCAAAGAAAAATGGTCCATACACAGACTACTCTGTTACTGCACAAAACACATTAACTTTTGGGAAGTTACATTCTACCTCCAGGGTAGCATTTGGAATCTGAGTCCCTCATATTCTCACATTATGCCTATTGACCTTTCCAATTAAGTGGAAGGTTGCTTTATTACTGAAAATGATCTTTGACAGCAGATCAGGATCATTTTCTATTAATGCCGGGAGATTGCCGCAAAATTCAAAGCACATTTCTTGCCTGGTTGGTATAACTTTTGGACCAGTTGTAGCTTGTAAGGGGTAAACCTCAAGCGTTTGCATTAGATCTTGCTTACTGTGCTTTGTGGGACTCTTAACTCTCAGCTACATCTGTGTGTCAACTTCTTGGGGCTGTGAATAAAAGTTTCTCTGACCCTATCAACAACTTCCTCTGACACCAATGGAAGGCCTGAATGTCCTTTTCTCTAGTCACAGATGCATCACCTCTCACTGAAATCACTGTACCCATTCAAAATGGACTTGTTAGTAAGTGGATTCCAATGACGAATGTGTCTGAAAGCATGTTGCACATTTGTAACACATTTTGGGGTCAAATTCCAATATATACCAGCTACATTGTTGTGGAGTGAACGCCATCTTGGGTTACACTGCCATCTAGATGATCAAGTAAAATCTACAAATGAGGAAGGAAACTATATTACTTTATGCAACTGTTGGCACCAAAATTGTAAGAATATTCATTTAACTTTTGCTATAAAATATATTTGAAATTAAGGAGTGTTTTTGTGGTCACCCTGTAAATAACATACTACTAATAATAATTAATTACAATAAATACTAATAACCAATAATATAAAAATTATACTAAATAATAATAAAGGATAATAATAATGCTAATAATTATAACTAATAATAAGGATAATAATAATAATGTTAATAATTATAATAATACTAATAAAAAACTAAAAGAATTGCTGAGAGGGAGTGAGGTGAAAGCGCACCGACAACTTTCCCTGACCCCATCATAGAGTTAAAGTCAAACTAGGGACAGGGCCTTCCTAATTTACACTCAGGCTGGGGAGATGTGCAGCTATTGTGGATACCAAGTGTAACAGGCTACACAGGGGGCCCACCTATGGAGCACTTTTGAGGCAGAGAAAGTGATGACAAAGATCAAGTTTCAGTTAGCATTTGCTCACCTTGGTAAGAGTGATTACCATTGTACCACAAAGACAAATGGACTTGTGTACCTTGCAGACATTTTAACTTCAACTTTGATCATGAGTCTCTAGGAAAAGACTGTCATAATAAATAGGTCTGACTGAAGGAAAATGCTGCTTCCATCACAAAGTCAATTCATATCTTATGCTTTGAATTATAAATAAAATAATATTTAAAACCCAGCAAATGAGTGGATCAATCCAGAGGAGATTCCAGAACTTCTAATGATATTGAATGATCAATAGTCTTTCAGAAGACAAGACTCAAAACACTTACCTCTTTAAGTGCCCAATTTTGTGACATTTCATCACAATCACCAACTGCTTGTTCTTGACCAATAAATCCTTGCTCTTTTTTATCACACGAATCAAAAGATTCTTCCTTGATCTTTTGAGCTGAGCTTTCTTCGCAATCATCCTTATTAAAATTTAAATCATATAAAAACTTCACTCAATTCTAATTATTAATTATAATTTAATAAAGTATAAAGAAGTGTGAAAAAAAATTATTGTATGAATTAAATGAATTACAATGTTATTATAATTCCCAACACCTTTTTATTATCCAAATCATCGATATGTAGATCTTTGCAGCATTTTTTTTGTCATCTCTCCAGAAGTATAGTAAAAAGGAATTTTTTCCATTACAATAATTTATATATACTAAGGTAATTTATAAAGGAATGTGCTAATATTATAGGATAATAATAAAATCTAGAAAAAAAATTATCAAGAAACTACCATTTCTCTCCCTGATATATCAATTAAAGACCCCTGCACAGTCTGTATGTAGTGGTTTTATATTTGCCTCCCCTCTCCCATGTAAATGCCTAATCCTGATCTTCTTTTCCAGGATCCATCATTCATACATTTATATTTATTTTTCCATAAGAGAGAGCTATTAGTGTATAGGAAAATGGAATTTTGTGAGTGACTGATTTAGTGAAGCTACTTGGCAAAGATGAAAAGAGGTGGTGAGGTTACCAGGTAAGGTTTAAGTCTGCCTGTATGTTTATGAGCGTGTAGTTGTTATTGGTGTGGATATTTGAATGTGTGTATAGTTGTTATTGGTATGAGTGAGTAGATGTTATAGATGTGGATGTTTGAATGTGTGTAGATATCAGTGGTGTGAATGCTTAAAAGTGCCTTTGACTGAGAGTGACATCTTTTATCCCACTCTTTGGGCCCTATGGGTAACATGACTCATAAAAGTTTGCCATTTGTGGTAACTTGTCCTGCCAGTTAAGTTGTTTTTTTTGCTAAGAGGATATATTTTTATTTTTGTCATTATTTGGGGGGAGGGGGCTATATTATTTGCTCTGAGTGATATTTGTAACTATAAAATTTTTTAGTGTATTTGTGTAAATAAAAACTATATTGGATCTCCTCAGAGTCTCCCTTCGGACAACTAGATGGATTTAATGTGAAGCATTAGGCAGTTTGACTGCAGGATATCAGGAGTCTTCCATCAGACTGATCTCCATGATTCATTTCTTAAGCCATAGCGATCCATGCAGAATTTTAAAAATTTTATAAAATTTGAATTGTGGTAGTTTATTTTGGTAAACATCCAAATACCATAGATACAAGCAGCGATTGAGTTCATAATTTCATAGAATCCTTTGCACCATCGACTCAAAAATATTGAGTGCTCACTCAAAGATAAAAAAACAAAAAAAATTCCCTCCATCACCAGCCTCTCCTACAAGTTGATTGAGTATTATTTACCATCATTTAATGAAATGGAGACTAAGTGATTGAAAAATATCTTTTCAAAATTATAAGATCATACTGAAAATGCTTCGCAATACATCATAATGAAAAGGCAAAGCAACTATGAGAATAAGACTAAAGACTATATTGAAAAAGGTTCAGAGTTGATTGAGAGAGAGACAAGACAAGACAGGCAGTATTTTAAGGTTGCTGTAGGTTACAGCAGGGATAATCTCGGTGGGTGACATTAAGTTATTCTATTTTTTGTATTCATCTAGAGCAGTGGTTTTTAACTTGGGTATCAGGACACATTTGGATGATACAAGAAGCAACTAAGGGTGCCCATGGGATTACCAATAAATTATCTTTAAAATGCCCAAATTGCAAAAAATATGTATTTCAAACATTAATAAACATCTAACAAAACTTGAAAGTATTTTGAAACTAGCTAAAAATATTTGTTTTTTTCAAAGATATTTTTTTAATTGTCAGAAGATGAAATAAGAGGAAAATTGTTGGTATACCTAGCAGATATTTATGACATTCTAAATAGATTGAACACCCAAATGAAAAGTAGAAGAGAAAGATATTTGACATTGATAGATAAACTTCATGCTTTCAGAGAAACTTGATTTTTGGTTTAAAAAAGTAAGAAATAGAAACTATGGTATGTTACCTAAAACATATGTTGGAAGCAAATGAATGGAAGTAAAAAAAAAAAAAGAAGTTGATTTTAAAGCATTTGGGAAGACTGAAAAAACAATTGAGGAATACTTTTCAGCCATATCTAATGAAAAGTGTGAGTGGATACAAAAACCATTCATTAGATCTAAGTTAACATACAAGTTATCTCAGATAGAAATAGAAGAGCTTGTTGTAATGAGAAATGATCATTGCTTAAAGCTAAAGCATTCTGAAATGGAGCTTTATTATTTCTGGATTACCAGTGATCACATTAATGTAGCCAAAGATTGCAGACAGTGAATGTAGCCTAAAGATTGCAGACAGTGAATGAAGAAATGAGATTTGCCTCATTAACTATATTCCCCAATATTAAAGAATTATGCGATACTCATCAAGCTCAATTTTCCATTAAATTTATAATGTAAGATTTATTTTGATTAAATTAGTTTAAATGTCAATTGTGGTTAATTTTGAATTGCTTTCCACATAATTCAGTATTTATACATGTTATTTTATGTTGGAGTACCACAGCTGCTTCTAAATGGCAATTAGGGTGCCATTATCATAAAAAGATTGAAAACAACTGATCTAGAGTATTTATCTATCTGAGGGACATCTCACTCAATGGATCACAAGGAAGTGACAGTGTGCAAAACAGCTAGACATTCTATGAATAGTAGTTAGGCTCACAGTGATAAGGTTGCTGGAGAATTCAATGGCCCCATCCACTATCCACCTAACTCCTCAACCAGAACAGAGGAATCGGTCATTTCCGGAAATTCAGATCACTACCCCCATTCCAAGGAAAACCCGGGCAGTTTTTCATTTGGCACTAGCACAGAAAATCATAGTTGAATGGGAAAGTGTTCACTAACATGAAGGTCACTGGCCACCTCCCATCCAAAATCAAGCTATAAATCCAGAGAGCACAGGGACAGATTGAGGCAGGAAAATAAATTGGTTCTCAGGCAATATTGCATAAACTCATCCGCATTTAGGATAACTATGGCCAAGTCATCAATCAGGTTGAACCATGGGATTGATTGTGTTGTTCCCCAGAGGGAGGACTAACTAAATGGGTCTTTTTGAATAAGAGAAGACCATCACAGGAATGACTGTATGCTTCCCAGAGACAGACTTCTAGGTGCTGGTGGCTGAACAAGCCACTGTAGCATTTGAGGAGTTATTGAGCTTGTTATGAGTCTTTTCCTTTTTCTGTCTCAAAACCTTTGGTGTGTGGGGTTCCTCATTTGGAAGGTTCTGCACCTTTAAGATGCCTGGTTCAGCCTCGAGTGGAGGCATAGGAGCCTAAGCACTTTTGGTTACGTCCTCCTTTCCGGGGACAGCTTTCTAAGTCCAGGAAGACAACCTCATGACCACTTTTCAGGGCATTTGCCTCCTCTGCATCTAATGACCCATCAGAGGCCCATGAACTTTTTGCCTTACAGGAAAATGGTCACACTCGGGGAAGGGGGAGGTGAGCCAAGGTTTTACCTGAGGCTGGGTGTGAACCCAGAAATCAAAGAATCCAACCCTCCTTGTAATGATACCACCTCTATCAACAAAACAATCCAAATACACATAACATAGCATTCAATCTCTCAGCCAGATGCAGTTCACATTCATAACATGTACACATGCCTATAGAGGAGACAAAACTTGTAGATACATAGTTGGATCTTTAGGAGAACCCAGTCCAGTTGACAGAATTCCTTAGTTGCTGGCCAAGGGGATGGACATTAGTGGGGGAAACATGGAAAGATATAACCATCACAAACCACTACCTAGGAAAGTAATGACAGCCAGACATAAGCAATGCTTCTCACACAGTATCTAGACATCCTTATAAAAATACCAAAGACCACAATTGACCTTAACTAGAAAAAATAGAGCTCTCACTAGCATAGTGTCTATGACTTTATACTTCTAGCATCAAAGCAGGGTTTAAACTAGGTCAGCCTGTAAAAAACTCAGCTGTATCATGTGCTAGCTGCTCATTGCTAAGTATGTTAAACTCAACCTCATGGAGGTAAGTAGCTACATTCATAACATCACAAGACATATGCAATCAAAACACCTCATTTATTCCCTTCCCATCTTCAAGAACATCATAACCACTCTCCCCTCTCTTCTAGAACTTTGACAATTGAGTACTAGTATGCTAATAGGGGTACATATTCATATAACCCCTGTTATCGAGTACTCCCCCCCCCCACTTAGAGCATATTGGCCCATTGCTATACAAAACAATACTAGACACAATGAAGAATAGACTCTAATACATTCTGGCTTGCCAACATTTATCATGTTGAGCTTCATATGTATTTGATTATATGGCTGGGAGATCTTGTCTAACATAACATAATTTCATGGATGACAAAAGCTACAAGGGCCTATCAAAGGATTGTGTCAGATCATGCATCTACAATATACAATTCGAACCATACACAAGAATGTGTCAAAAACAAAGAGCATCATCAAGATTCGTCAAAATCAATCGCAATATACAATAATAAAAAACTGCATCCACAGGAATGATGAGTCCAGAATACCCCCCATATAATCATCTAATCTGCATTTGAAAACATTCAAGTTTGGACTGTCTACCGTCTCAGATGGTAAACTATTCCAATAATCTACCACTCCTTGGTGAAAAAATATTTTCTAACATCCAACCTGCACCTTTGTTTTTTAATTTTTAAGTCGTGACCCCTAGTCCTATGTCTGTCCACTGCGGCCTGTACTCCAATGTTGGAAGGTCAAGAGTTTGTAAGCGTTCTCGACAGGAGAGTGAAGCAAACCCCTGGACCAATCGAGTTGCTCTTCTCTGTACATTTTTGAGTGCATTTCAGTCATGCTTAAGTTTGGGTGACTACACCACTGACGCATACTCAAGGTGTGGGCGAATAAGGCTCTTGTAAAAAAGCATAAAGGACTGCTTGTTTGGTGTTGTAAAGGTGTGCTTTATTGCCCCTAGAATCTTGTTTGCCTTGTTTGTCTGCATCTGTATATGTCTACTGAACTTTAGCCCTTGGTCAATGGTTACTCCCAGATCTTTTTCTTCTTTGATTCCATCCAGAATGTGGGTTGTGCCATCTTCCTTCTTCATTGTGTAGACATGTTCAGCATTATTGTGGCCTAGGTGCATTACTTTACACTTTTCTGGATGAAATTTCATCTGCATGGTATGAGTCCAGGCCTGTAGCTGGTCAAGATCTTTCTGCAGGATGGTCTGGTGTGCTTCTTGTGAGTCTATTATTGCTTGATATATCTTGTTGTCATCAGCAAACATTGAGATGAAACCCTTCAATAATTCTGGGATGTCATTTACAAAGAGTGAGAATAGGAGGGGGCCCAATACTGTACCCTGAGGTACTCCACTCTTAACCACTGCCCACTCTGAGAGTGTGCCGTTATCTGAGACCTGTTGCTTCCTTGTTGTTAGGAAGTTCCTCATCCATCCCAGCAGGGTGCCCTTAATTCCAAATGTCTCTATTTGTTTCAACAACCGTTCATGAGGAACTTTGTCAAAGGCTTTTTCATAATCAATGAAGATCACATCAACTGGTAGGCCGTCACTTAAAGCTTCCAGATACAAAACTATGCTGATTTGGGCTTGATAAGGTATTTTGCTTCAAGTGTTCGGTAATGTCTTCAGTGATGATTCTTTCAAGTATTTTTGATACTACAGATGTTAGTGATACTGGCCTATAGTTAGCTGGGTCTGTTTTCTTCCCCTTTTGTAAATGGGGACTACTGTAGTTATCTTCCATTGTGTTGGAACTTTCTCTTTTGACAGGCTCTGGTTAAATAAAATGCTTAGGGGTGTCCCCAGTACGTTAGCTAGATCTTTTAGTACTTGAGGGTGGATTGCATCTGGGCCAAGTAACTTATCTGTCCTTAGGGCTTCAAGCTTCTTGAGGACCCAGTCTCTTGTGACAGTAATCTGTAACTCTGATGTGAGTGGTTTTTCTGTAAAAGATAGTAATGAGGTCAGGTTCTCATATGTGAACATGCTCGCATATTGCTTGTTCAAAATGTCTGCCTTGCTTTTGTCATCTGTCACATATTCACCCTTATTGTTTTGAAGATTGGCCAGTGTTGCCCTAGTTGCTCGCTGGCTGTTGACATATCTCCAGAAAGCCTTGGCATTTGTCTTTATTTCTTTTGCCAACTTAGCCTCAAAGCTCTTGCATGCTTTTCTAGTTTCATGTGATGCCTCATTTCTTGCTGTGATATACCAGAGATGGTCTTGACTATCTTTAGTATTTAGGTATCTAATCCAGTGATGATGCTTCTTCTTCATACTACATAGTGCTCTCCAATTCATCCAAAGGGGTTTTGCCTTGGTTCTTGAGTTAATATGGGTTTTAGAGGGTGTGTATCTTTTTACCGCATCTGTGATTGACATGTCTATGATGTCTGCCATTTCTTGGGTGGATTTGCCTTCTAGTTTGTTCTTCCAGTCTATATTCAATTTCTGGTGTATAGCAGTGAAATCTGCCTTGTTGTAATCCAACTATGATTTGGATGGGGATGTGGTTTCCTTGCTGAAAATCAGTCTGAAGGTAATGCCTACATGGTCACTGGCTCCCAGTGGGTCAAGGTGGGTGAGCTGTTCAATCATATCTCTTTCGTTGGTAAAAATCAAATCATCCAGGGTGGGATTCTGTCTCTGTCTAAACCTTGTAGGCTCTGTGATGTGTTGCAAGAGGAATATGTCTCTGATGCACTCAATAAATCTTGAAAGGTGGTTCTCAGTTCTCATGCTATTAGGTAGTACTGGGTCTGGAGTCCATGTTATAGTCGGGTGATTGAAGTCACCCATCAGAACTATATGCATATAGTTATTAGAAGTTGCACAGTGGAGGGTGTTGTAAAGGTTGGCATCATAGGTTTCTGAAACTGCGAGGCTGCCACTGCGGTATATGCATCCCATGAGAAGTTTGGAGCCATTAGAATCTATTATTGTTGACCATGTGCTGTCCTTGTATGGGTCTGAGCACTTGGGCAAATCTGCCTTGCCTTATAGGTTGATTTAACACATATGCATGTTCCTCTGGTGCTTGGAGCAGACAAGTCACTAATGAACAATTCATAGCTTGGTATTGCCATGGTTTGAAGGTCTGGTATACAGCCAATTTTTGGTTTGATTTCGGTCAAGGCTATAATATCATATTCTTCAGTACTAAACAATGTTAGTAGTGCATCATATTTGCTCATCAGCAAGTTATCTACATTTGAGTAATATATTTTCATGTTGCCTATCTTGTTTAGGCCCAGTTTTTCATTGCTGTTTGTGTGATTGTTTATTCCTTTTGTATTTCCATGACCTGTCCTCTTTTTATCACCCACTGCTTGCTTGGTTCCTGTTTCTTGCAGGTCTTGAGTTGAGCTCGTAAGTTTTTGGATTCCGCCATTTGTTTTTTTGTTAAGTCAGGTCTAATGAATACTTCTTTGTATATGTTATTTCCACTTGTTCTGAGTTCCTTTGCTTTAGCTAGTATCTGTTTCTTGATACTGAGAGTTTCAAGAGATATTTTCAGTAGCCAGGGTTTAACAGGGTCACGGTTGTCCTGGTTGCCTAGCCTGGTTGCACTGGCGATTTTCGCTACCATATTGAACTCTTCTTTAAAAAGCTCTTCTACCAGCATAATGTCTCTTTGCTGAGTATCCTGGGTTGGTTGTGGTAGATTGGTAATAATGAGATTCAGTTGTCTCTTTATATCCTCAAGTTCAGTGAGGCCTTGCCTTAATTGTCTGGTTTCAGGTACTGGAGAAGGTGTTGATGCGGTAATAAGATTGAGTTTTCTTTCCATTGCTTGTTTCGTCTCTGTAGTTTTGTCACTTACTTGTGTGTTCATCTCTTCCTCCATGCTCAACATCTTGGCTTCTAGTGTCCTGAGTCTAGCTCCAATACCTTGGATGTTTACAGAGTTGGATTCCATTGCATCTGTAGACTTGAGGGCTTGTGCTTCTAAGCTTCCTAGCCTATCTTCAAATTCTTCCTGTTTATCAGCATTTTTTCCTACATAATCCTTTACTTCCTCAACTGATTTTACAAGTGCTACGTGTTCTTCTGCTATCTCTTTCTGCTTTTCTTCAACCTTCTTCATCTTGTCATTTAACTTTGCACTGCCCACCTGACAAAAACCACAGTTCCATTTCCATTGTTTTCCCTCCTTCTTGTGTACCATAAAATCATAAACGGCTTTGGGGATCTTTTCACAGGCAACATGAAACCAATTTTTGCAGACCTTGCATTCCAAACTGTGTTCTGAGTCAGTCACACCAGTTTTGCATTTGATACAAGTGACCCACTTAGTACTATTTTCATCAGTCATTGGTTTGCCAGTGTCAATCCCTTTGTCATCTCTTCCTGAACATACCTGTTGGGCATTATTAAGTATCCTAGGGGTTGGTAGTGAAGACTTTAAGGCCAAAGGTTTGGTTATAGTTTTCACGTGCTGGTTGTTATAGTTTTTTGCTTGTAGATATGCTGTTTTTATTATTATTATAAGGTTGTGGTGAAAATGGCTACCGCACCGTCGGAGCCCTTCATTTTTCGTATCTCACTCTGTCACCATTTTTATTTCTTTTAGTTTTATAAGTATAAGGCCAAGGAAGAGGGTGAGATTAATGAGAGAAAATGATCTAAAAGAATGAAATTACTATCATATATTCATACAATATCGGGATATATTTCCAATCTTTCAATGTGGGGCATGCCACAAATTTCAAAATGTAAACAAGTATGGCGGTGAATCGGGCAAATGAGTTTGATCGCTGATAATTTTTCATTCCTTATTCAAATGTTAACAATTAACGAAGCTAAATTAATGATCTAAAATGTGGAAATCACTTAGTAATAGTTAATCTCAAGAAAATATAATTGCAAACACAGTTATTCATTATTTCTTGGGCGAATTTAGTGAAATAAACCAGGAATATTTGTAACACATCCGCCAAGGTATGAAAGCTTTGCTAAAATCTAAGTAAATTATATCAACATTCTCTCCCTTATCTAATTGTTTAGTAACATAATCCAGAAAATTCAGAAAATTTGTTAAACACGATCTACCTCTTCTAAGCCCATGCTGAGCATCATTTATTAACCTACCATAATCTACATGGTCAGAAATCCCCTTCTTAACTATCTTCTCAAGGATTTTACAAACGATAGAAGTTAAGCTTACTGGACTAAAGTTATTCGGGTCCTCTTTACTTCCCTTTTTAAAAATTGGCACTACATTCGCTAATTTCCAATCATTGGGTATTTCTCCAAACTCTAGTGATCTAGTATATATCTTCTCAAGAACTACTGCAATACTATCTACAGCTTCTTTGAGTAACCTAGAATGAATGTTGTCTGGGCCAGATGACTTATAGTATTTAACTCCAATATAAGCCCTTCAATTATTTCCCTGTTCACATTAACGCTATTGAACACTACTTCATTTGGCCTAGAATTATCATCAATTAATCTATCTTGATTTTCTTGTGTAAATACTGAAGAAAAATAATAATTAAGAACCTCTACTATTTCCTCACCAGATTCTTTCAAAATCCCTTCATATTTGTTATTAATTCTATAATAGCTAAAGAATTTTCTTGGATCTTTATTATTATTTTGAGCTAAATTAATTTCTGCCTCCCTTTTGCTCTTCTTAATAATCTTATTTAGCTCATTTCAGGTTGACCTATAATGATTTAAATTCTCAAAAGTACTTTCTCTCTGTAATCTCTGGTATGCCCTTTTCTTCTCAGAAATTTTCCTAGCTATCTCCAGATTCCAATACAACGGCTTCCTACATTTCTTCCTAATAGCCTTCATTGGAATACACTGCTCCTGAACTATGTTTATTATAGTCTTAAAAGTGTCCCACATCTCATAAGTATTCTTCCCCTGAATTCTATATCCCACCTAATCTGATTTAGCAAGTTTCATAATTTATCGTAATCACCCCAATAAAAATTTGGAGTTTCTTTGGAGTTTGTTAATGTTCTACCTTCCGCTATTCCTAAGTTAAAATGAACCATCTGATGATCACTATTTCCCAATGCTTTCCCGACAGTCACTTCATGAACCAAGTGATCATCATTTGAAAGAACCAGATCTAAGATATTGGTACCCCTTGTTGGCTTATTAACAAATTGAGTAAAAAAATTCTATAAACTTACAACTTGCTCTATCACTTCCTATCATATTTTCCCAGTCCACAAAATTTAAATTAAAGTCACCCAAAATAACTGTATCTACTTCACATCCTTTCCTTATTTCCCTGATCATTAGCTCATCAATACAGTCAGTCTGTCTAGGTGGTCTGTAAAAGGCTCCCAAGTGTATTATCCTATTTTTACTGACCCTAATATCTATCCACAGTGACTCAACTTCTTCTTGCTTTATAGAATTATTTAGATTTGAAGAAATGCTATTTCTAATATAAATAATCAACCCACCACCCATCCTATCTCCTTTGACTAATGTACATATCATAACCCTGTAGTTCAAATTCATTCATATTGTCATTAAATTTATTTTCATTAACCCATGATTCTATTACACATATTATATCTATATCTTTATCAATAATATAACTAAATAACTCATCTTTCTTATTTCTAAGACTACAAGCATTGGTATAAAGACAACTCAGCCCTCATGTCCCTGAAGCACCTCTTTTAGAATGTATACCTTCCACTCTATCTCCTCTGCATCTCTTTCCTTTCCCTGCCACACCATGTACTCTTATATTTCCCTGATCACTATCAGTAACTAGTTTCCCGCCTGCAAAGATCCAACGACAATATGCGTGAGAGTGATGCTGACTCAATACAAAACTGGCATGGCATAGCACTAATATAACACCTGGATTACAAGCTACTATGTTTAACCTTATAATCTAAAACAACCTCACTGAAATTCAGAAATCAAATTATACAGCTATATATGACATCATCTTTACTATAACACTCAAAACACACCCAAGCAGGTTACAAGCCACAATGCTTCAACAGAAGACTTAAATAGTGGCTATAACACAACCTAATTACTGTCACACTTCAAAATCTTAAGCTACTTTCTTTACAACCCACAAAGTAAAGTACAATCGGTACGATCATATCATCTTATTAAAAACAAAACTACCTTAAAATGAACACCTACAGTCATCAGTGGTACACTGGTGACTGTAGGTGTTCATTTTTAACTTTCTAATAACACAGGAAACAAACAAAGGGAACACAAAAATAAACACGCTCTAAGCAATCATGAGAAGTAAACGGAACACAAAAATTAACACAATTCAAGCATTTAGAAGGAAGATTTGGATACTCAAATGAATCTATCATCCATATAGGTAATAAATTTATCCCTTCTTTGCTTATAAGTCTACAACTTCAGCTAGATCAACACAGATTTCTGGACTTTTCCTACAATGAAAAAGAAACCCAGATAAAACTGATACAAACCTTACAAATGTAATGAGCACTGGATAGCTGGGAGAACCCTATCCTGTTGGCAGGGTTCATTGATGCTCCCAGTCTAAGGGATGGACCTTAGCCAGGAGCAACTTAACTAAGGAATAAGTCTGCTTGTCTTAAATAACTAAATATCTGAAGAATCTTAAATAACTCACATTTTTATTATCTAATATTTCATCAACAAATAAATTTTTATTAGTCATGTTTATATTCATATTTGCTTCCAGATTTTGTTTGGATTTTTCTATATAGCTTCAAAAGTTTCTGCAGGATAAATTCTTTCATATAATAGTCATTTACCTTTCAGTAGATATTTTGAAAGCTTACTCTTTGATGAAATTTTTATCACTACAAATGACCCTGAGGATCAAGGAAAAAATGCGAGTCTGATTCAGCCTTCAGTTGCCCTTTCTGAAAAACATTCAAAATCTTGGAAGTTTATTACATCATCAGTGGTTGCAACATTCGACACCTGTTGCTAAATAATTGTATGACCAAAGAACCAATAGCATTTCTTTTTTAAATTTAAATTTTAACAACCATAATGGTGTGTTAAACAAGAGTTAGGAGTGAGAGATCTGTAAAATGGTGATGAAATATGAAGTGAAAATAGTGGTGCTTGATGTATACTGTATAGTCTCAGGTCATGATGTAGGCATTGAGAATGATAGAGTGCACAACAAGGAAAATAGGGTGTAGGAAAGTCTGAGGGGTTACAGACCAGCTCATGAGCATTTGGGCTGGCAGAGTAATCAAAGTCTCCAGCTGAAATCCTGAGTCATGTCAACACCTGATTTGGGACCAACCTTCACAAGTACACTGGGAAACTCCATTCAGCTACTCACAGAGAGGACAATAAAAAAATAATTTCAAAAGGAAATACCATAATTTCATGGAAGATAACAGCCGCAAGGTTCTATCAAAGGTCATCTGCATCTGTAAAAACCCTCCCACAAACTGCATCCATAGGATTGTGATGAATCATTCATCTACAATTTACAATATAAACCATCTGCAGGAATGTTTAAAAAAAAGTATCACCATCAAAGCTTATCAAAATCTAAATCACTCATAATATACACTAATAAAAAACTGCATCCACAGGAATGGGTCCAGAATACCACTCCCTACCCATATAATCATCCAATCTGGGCTTGAAAACAATTAAGTGTGGCTGTCTACTGTCTCAGGTGGCAAATTATCCCAGTAATCCACCACTCTGTTAGTGGAAAACTATTTTCTAACATCCAGCCTGCACCTTTGTTTTTTTAATTTTCAAATGGTGACCACTAGTCCTATTCTTACATTCTTTCCTAGAATTTTGAAAGAATGTAAGGATGTGTTAAGTGAGCCCCTAGCATGCATCTTTAGAAAATCATGGGAGAGTGGCATTGTGCCAGTGGCATGGAAGAAAGCCAATGTGATACCTATATTTAAGAAAGGGGATAAAACAAATATGTCTAATTACAGACCAGTAATTAGAGGTAGGGAAAATGATGGAATAGGATCTATTATAGCAAGGAATATTAGAGATCACTTGGATAAGCATAAGTTGATAAAAGAATCACAGCATGGCTTTAGTAAGGGTAAATCCTGTCTCACTAATTTGCTGTCTTATTATAGTAAAGTGTATGAAGCAGCAGATAATGATGAAAACTATGATATTTTATACTTGGACTTTAGTAAGGCTTTTGATCGAGTGCCAACTTACGGCTTCTGAGCAAAGTTAAAGCACACAGGATCGATGGCAGTATATTTAGGTGGATTCAGTCATGGCTTGGTGACAGACAGCAAAGAGTTAGTATAAATGGAGTTAAATCTGAGTGGGGGTGTGTTAGCAGTGGAGTTCCGCAAGGATCTGTTTTGGGTCCCTTGCTATTCTTAATTTATATTAATGATCTTGACATAGGTATAAGTAGTGACCTCAGTAAATTTGCTGATGATACTAAGCTAGGTAGGGCCATTAGGGCTGATTCTGATGCTGTTGTAATGCAGGAGGAATTGACCATTCTGTCCAATTGGGCCGAGAAATGGCAAATGAAGTTTAACATAGACAAATGTAGTGTACTTAGTATAGGTAGAAATAATCCATTGAATAGTTATAAATTAAATGGGAGAATTTTAGGTAAGACTGATTGTGAGAGGGACTTGGGTATTTTGGTAAGTTCAGACCTTCGTCCTAGAAAGCAATGCCTAAATGCTAAGAATAAAGCTAATAGGATATTGGGATTCAATAAGAGTGCTGAAGTCATTCTAAAACTGTATCTGGCACTAGTTAGGCCTCATCTAGACTATGCAGTACAATTTTGGTCACCATATTATAGGAAGGATATTGATTTGCTTGAGTCTGTGCAGAGAAGGATGACAAAGATGATTGGTGGGCTAAGGAACTTACCTTATGGTGAAAGGCTCAGAAAACTAAATCTACATACATTGGAAAGGAGAAGAGTCAGAGGGGAATTGATTGAAGTCTTCAAATGGGTAAAAGGATATAATAAAGGGGATCTGGGTAAGGTTCTTATACTTAGTGAACATGACAGGACACGTAGCAATGGGTTTAAGCTTGATAAGTATAGGTTTAGGAAGGAGATTGGGAGGAATTGGTTTACAAATTGTGTGGTAGATGAATGGAATAGGCTCACTAGACATGTGATAGAAGCCTCCTCTCTGGGTAGTTTTAAGAATAGATTAGATAAATATATGAATGAAGCTGCTAGATGGGACTGACTTTTTTATGTACATATGTATATATTTTTCTAAGGAGTGGGGAGATTGTATTTTGCGGTTGCATGAATGGACATAATCCTCTGGATGCATTTTATGTATATTGTAGATTAGATCTGACGAACTCCTGTAAAGGGTGACAATGTTGATGACTTTTCTCTGGTAAGAAATCTTTTGTGTGTTGAATGGAACAGGAGCTGCCAAGAGTAGGCCATGAATGGTCTTTTGCAGTCTCCTTTTCTTATGTTCTTATTACTACCTTCCAACTCAAATACCTTACCAAAATAATAAATTTATATATACTTAACTATGTTATTATTTGGTTCTGGAAAGTCAAAATCACAAACGGTAAACATTATTTTAAGAATTAAGAACATTCATAACATAACATAACATAACATAATTTCATCCGCATCCATCAAAACCCACCCACAAAAAGCACCATCACTAGGGGAAGACAAAATCAAAGTCCCACACAATATAATATAACAGATGACAAAAGCCACAAGGGCCCATCATAGGTCATCCGAGTCAAACAGCCTCTTTTTTTAAGGCACACAAACTCCCAAGAAAACTACATCCAGAGGATTGCGTCCAGAAACAAGGGTATCACCATTCAAGGCTTGTAGAGACCTAAATCATGCAGCTATAGATGTATACAAACAATATTAATATATACAAAACTTAGGAACCATCACAACCTTCCCTCCACATAAACTCATCTAACTTACTCTTAAATACATTTAAATTTGGACTACCTACTATCCTCGGCGGCAATTTGTTCCATAAGTCCACCACTCTATTGGTGAAAAAATATTTTCTTAAATCCAACCTACACCCTTGCTTTTTAATTTTCAAGTGGTGACCTCTAGTCCGATTTCCATCATCTAACTCAAAAAAACTTGTTAACATCCAATTTATCTATCCCAGAAAAAATTTTAAACAGCTCAATCATATCCCCTCTCACACACGTTTTGAATAAGAACATATTTAATATCCTCAGTCTATCTATATATTCAAGGTGCCTCAGGGAAAGAATAATCTTTGTTGCCCTCCGTTGCACTGACTCGAGAAGGTTAATATCATGTCTAAAATTTTGGGAACCATGCCTGTATACAGTACTCTAGATGTGGCCTAACATAAGAGTTATAGAGTTTAAGAATAACCTCCTTACTTTTGTAAGTGACATTTCTCTTGAAACCCAGCACTCTATTTGCCCTATTTCTTGCTTCAATACACTGCTTAGAAAACCTTAATGACTTATCTATTACTACTCCTAGATCGTTCTCATCCTCTACTGAGCTCAGCCAATGCCCATCCATTTCATAGTTAAATTCTCTATTATCTTTTCCCATGTTAATAACTTTGCACTTATCAAGGTTGAAAGTCATTTGCCACTTATGTGCCCAGGATAACAATTTATTTAAATCCCCCTGCACTTTAAAATTATCATCAATATCTTTAACTACAGCTGTTAATTTGCTATCATCCACAAAAATTGACACTTTATTATTAACTGCCTCCCCAAGATCGTTTATATAGATGACAAATAATAATGGACCGAGAACTGATCCCTGAGGAACCCCACTGATAACATCCCTCTACTCTGACTTTACACCATTTAGCACTACCTTTTGCTTCCTGTCGTTCAGCCACTTAGCTATCCAATTTGAAATACCCTCACATATCCCAATCATTTTTAATTTATGAACTAGTCTCCTATGTGGTACCTTATCAAATGCTTTACTAAAATCCAAGTAAATTATATCTACAGTCTCTCCCTTATCTACTTGATTTGTTACGAATTCCAGAAAGTCTAGTAAATTAGTCAAACATCTGGCCCTGATAACATTCATTCTAGAATACTCAAAGAAGGTGTAGAAAGTATTGCAGTAGCTCTTGAGAAGATATTTATTAGATCACTAGAGTCTGGAGAAATACAAAATGATTGGAAATTGGCAAATGTAGTGCCAATTTTAAAAAAGGGAAGCAAAGAGGATCCAAATAACTTTAGACCGGTA
The DNA here is from genome assembly GCA_963969495.1 of Ceratothoa steindachneri. Taxonomy (NCBI): domain Eukaryota; kingdom Metazoa; phylum Arthropoda; class Malacostraca; order Isopoda; family Cymothoidae; genus Ceratothoa; species Ceratothoa steindachneri. Next base: position 16,110,379 of record OZ018333.1, on the reverse strand, counting down.
AGCTTAACTTCTATAGTCTGTAAAATTCTTGAGAAGATGGTTAAGAAGGGAATTTCTGATCATCTAGAGAGTAGCAGGTTAATTAATGATGCTCAGCATGGTTTTAGAAAAGGTAGATCGTGTTTAACTAATTTACTGGATTTTATGGATTATGTAACTAAAGAATTAGATAGGGGTGAGAAAGTTGATGTGATCTACTTAGATTTCAGCAAAGCTTATGATAAGGTTCCACATAGAAGACTAGTTCATAAATTAAAGCGGCATGGGATATGTGGGAACGTTATAACCTTAATAAATGCAAAGTTATTAACATGGGGAGAGATAATAGGGAATTTAGCTATAAGTGGATGGGTATTGGTTTAATTCAGTTGATGATGAGAAGGACTTAGGAGTAGTAGTAGATAGGTCACTGAAATTTTCAAAGCAGTGTATTGAGGCAAAAAATAGAGCAAATAGGGTGCTAGGTTACATTAAAAGAAATGTTAGCTACAAGAGTAAGGAGGTCATCCTTAAACTATACAACTCTTATGTCAGGCCACATTTAGAGTACTGTATACATGCATGGTCACCACATTTTAGACATGATATAAACTTGTTAAGAGTCAGGACAAAGGAGGGCAACGAAAATAATACCATCCCTGAAGCACCTTGAATATGAAGATAGACTGAGGGTATTAAATATGTTTTCATTTGAAAGAAGGTGTGTGAGGGGAGATATGATTGAGCTTTTTAAAATCTTTTCTGGGATGGATAAATTGGATTTCAGCAAGTTATTTGAGTTAGAAGGTAGTAATAGAACTAGAGGCCACCACTTAAAGATTAAAAAACAGAGGTGCAGACTGGATGTTAGACAATATTTTTTCACTAACAGAGTGGTGGATTATTGGAATAGTTTGCCATCTGAGACTGTAGACAGCCCAAACTTGAATGTTTTCAAGCGCAGATTGGATGATTATATGGGGATGGAGGGTTAATTTCTTACTTTTTGGTATGTGGATATGTTTCTTGACTCATTCCTGTGGATGCAGTTTCTTTTTATTGTATATTTTGGGGGACTTTGATTTTTTTTTGACAAGACTCCTATGGAGGCTTTAAATTATATATTGTAGATGCATGGTTGGACATTCCTATATATTGTTAAATTATATATTGTAGATCCATGATCTGACAAAATCCTATGGATGCATTATGTTGGTGGGATTTGACAGATGCGGATGACCTTTGATAGGCCCTTGTGGCTTTTGTCATCCATGAAATTATGTTATGTTATGTTATGATCTACCTGATCTAAACCCAAGCTGAGCATCACTGATTAACCCCTCCCTCTCTAGATGTTGGCAAATCCCTTTTTTAACTATTTTCTCAAGAATTTTACAGACTACAGGAGTTAGGCTAACCGGTCTAAAGTTATTTGATCCTCTTTACTACCCTTCTTGAAAATGGGGACTACATTCGCTCTCTTCCAATCATCGGGTATTTCTCCATATTCCAGTGACCTAGTATAAAACTTCTCCAGAGCTATTGAGATACTTTCTACCCCTTCTTTAAGTATCCTAGAATAAATATTATCAGGGCCGGAGGCCTTGGTAGCATCTAACTCACCTATTAGTCCTTTTATAATCCTCCAATCCACACTAATGGTAGTAAACACCTCTTTTCCTGACCCATGAGTACTATACATAAGACTATTTAGTTTCTCCTTTGTAAATACTGATGCAAAATGACCATTTAGTACCTCAACTATTTCCTCATCAGTTTCTCTCACAACCCCTTCATATTTGATAGGTCCTATTTTAACTCTGCCAGACTTGTTATTAATTTTATAGTAACTAAAGAACTTTCTAAGATCTTTGTTGCTATCCTGAGCTAATTTAATTTCTGACCCTTTTTTTCTTCTTTATAATCTTATTTAACTCATTCCTAGCCATTCGATAATCACTTAAATTTTGAATATTATTTTCTACCTGTAATTTTTTGTATGCCCTTTTCTTCTCTGAAATTTTTCTAGCTATCTCCTGATTCCACCATAATGGTTTCCTACTTTTGTTCCTAATGGCCTTCATTGGGATACATTGCTCTTGGACTACATTTATTATATGCTTGAAAGTATCCCACATCCCATAAGCATTTTTACCTCTGAATTCTAAATCTGTCTACCAAATTTAGCAAGCTTTGAAGTTTTACATAATCTCCCTTTATGATGGTCACTATTTCCCAATGCTTCCCCAACAGTCAATTCTTGAACTAAATGATCACTGTTAGGAAGTACTAAATCTAATATATTGTCCCCCCCTCGTTGGCTCATCAACAAATTGATTCAAAAAATTATCCTCAAAGCATTCTATGAACCTGCCACTTGTTCTATCCCTACCTATCATATTTTCCCAGTCCACAGAGTTTAAGTTGAAGTCCCCAATAATAACTGCATCTGTTTCACATCCCTTACTTATTTCCCTTATCATTAGTTCATCTATATCATCAATCTGCACAGGTGTCTGTAAAAAGCTCCCAAATGTACCATTCTATTTTTACTGAACCTAATATCTATCCAAAGTGACTCAACTTCATCCTGCTTTATTGAAGTATTTAAACTTGAAACAATGTTGTTTTTTATATAGATAATTATTCCTCCACCAATCCTACCTGTCCTTTGACTAATGTACATATTATAGCCCTGTAAATCAAATTCACTTATAGTGTCACTAAATTCTATTTCATTAACCCATGATTCAGTAACACATAATATATCTATATCCTCATCGCTAATATAATATAACTAAATAGCTCATCCTTCTTGTTTCTAAGACTATGAACATTTGTATAGAAACAATTTAACCCCCCTAACCCTGAAGCACCTCTTCCAACCTGAATGACCTCACCTCTATCGCCTTGGAACCTATTTCTGTTATCTCCCAAGTCCATTTTACTTTCAGTACTATAATGTCCTCTCATAATTCCTTGACCACTTTTAGTATCTAGTTTCCCACCTGCAAAGACCTAATAACAAGATCATACTCCTCCCACAACACATCTACCCCCTCCTACTCAAATGTAGTCCATCCATCGCATACATTTCTTTCCTTCCAACAAACCAATCCCACACATCCACAAACATGACACCTTCCATCTCATTCATGTCTTTGAGAATTAAAAAATCTTTGTCTTAAAACAAATAGTATCCAAAAATGACTTGAATAAATTAGTATTCTAGGCACATAAGTGACAGATGACTTATAATCTTAAAAAATGCAAAGTCATAAATATAGCAAGAGAATTCAGTAAAGGATGAAAATGAATTTGGAGTAGTTATAGATATTCCAATAAGATTACCTAAGCAGTATATTGATGCAAAAAATAAAGCAAATAGCATTGGCTTGATTAAGTGAAATGTTAGGTACAATAGTAAGAAGGTTATCCTCAAACTCTTAACATCAAGCTGCAAGAGGTAGTGCAAAGGAAGGCAACAAAGATGATAACTTCTGTGAATGAACCACTAAGCTCAGGGTAACAATATTTTCTACTTTGAAAGGTGTGAGAGATCTGATTGAGCTTTTGAAATATTTTTCTGGGATGGACAAATTGGATTTTAGAAAGTCCTTGGGGTAACACTTAGGTTTCAGGGCACACGGTAGGTGGCGCTGTTTATAGGCTACAATATATGTCTTATGATATCAGATGGTAGCATCAGATGTGAACAATTACAGCGTTATATTTTTTTGGTATATGAGTATATACTGGGGGGCTGTGCCCCCCAATTGATTGAAACTCAGGATCATCGCAGGGTGGTCCTTCTGCAGTGATACTCCCCCACGAGCAGTCCCCTTGAATTTACTGGGGGGGTTTTCCCCCCAACAGCTTTTTACTGGCAGAAAAACCTAACCTAATGACAAACAATACTTACTTTTATAGGTTTCTTGATTAGTTTATGCACCTCTAAATAATCCAAAAGTTTTTCACGGTCATGCAAAATAAACCCAAATTCAAATAACGAAGCAGAAAAACTAGAACACAAAAAAGCCATAATGAAAGAGAAACAACTGCTAAGCGGGTTCTACTTATAGCTACAACGTTGCCAGTAAGAAGCTGTTATCATTCGCTGTGAAACAAAAAAATGAATAAAACAATAAAAGACATGAAGAAACCTTACCTAACTTAGAAAAAACTATAAACGAGCAGAGGTGCAGATATTTAGTAAATAATACAGACTAAAAGTTACAAATCCCCAAAACAAAAAAAATATATAACACCGTGATTGGTTACATCTGAAGCTACCGTCTGACATCATAAGATATATATTGTAGCCCAAAATTGTAGCTTACTAACAGTGCCACCTACCATGCACCCCTAATCTGAAGTATTACCGTCCTTGGATCTGAAGGGCAATAATAGGATCAGTGGTCACCATATGAAGATCAAAAAACAACTGTACTGGTAAAATTTGCAAAAATATTTGTTCCAAATAGAGTGGTAGACTTGTGGAATAAATTACTGCCGAGGTTTGTGTGAGTCCAAGTTTATATGTGTTTAAGAGTGGGTTAGATAAATTGATGGGCAAACAAGTTTATGGGGGCTTTTAACATATATCAGTGCAATTACCATAAAAAGTAAGCAATTTTCAGTGAAAATAAGTGATTGGCAGTGACAATGACATCATAAATTACTAACCCAACCTAACCATTTTATTATAAAGAGTTAGGTTAGGTCAGATTTGGTTAGTAATTTATGATTGCCGATGTATCCACAAATCGATTTTTGTCAAAAATTCTTTACTTTTCATGGTAATTGTGCTTACATAAATGTGAAGCTAACTCAATGATAAGCCTAAAAATTTTGATGGCCAAAATTTGTGGTGGGAATGTTCTGGAAATCTAGTTTTACCTTCGGTATTTCTACTAAATCTTCATTCAGAACTAAAAAAGTTCCTTACTAATAACATTAACTAAAGCTGTCACATGGCATTTCAAGATGGGCAGGTGACTTAGTCCAACTCTTAGCTAAATAGTGAACCATGCATGCAAGTGTTAGTCTGACTCATAGCATTTCAAGATGGTGTAGTAATAGAATTATTGCATTTAAATAGTCTATTTGACTTTATATAATGAGTGATAGACCCTCTGCACCATTGAAATATTACTCCTAGCACACTATTACAATGATATGAAGCAATGGTACAGGCTTAGTAGCCTAAAACCTGTACGCCATTCTTATTCAAAATTACCTACTGGGATAGTATGATCAATTCATTTTGTAATACCTCAGCATCAGTGACAAACCCAACTGTATATCATTGGCAAACTTGCTCAGGTCCCTACTTATACCCAAGTCAAGACCATTAATATAAATCAAAAACAAAAAATGGACCCAATACTGACCCCTGGGGAACCCCACTGAGATTTAATCCTATTTAACATAATCCAATGGATCACAAAAGCCAGAAGGGCCTATCAGAGATCATCCAAGTCAACGCCATCTCCCCCCATAAACTGCATTGACAAGATTGTGTGTGAATTGCTTAACTCTTAAGGGGCCAAAATATTAATTCCAAATCGCACCCATCAATTTACCCTTGGAACATCCTGAGGGAAAATAATGAAGTAAAATATCTAAAGCCTTTTATATAAATCATTTTAATTGGAAAGAATTCGTCTAGTGATCTAACTTTAAAATTATTTAAAATTATTAATAACCATCTACATATTTAGAATTATGTTTGAATTATTCTCTGTCATTAATTTTTTTTTTACATCTCAAAGAATTGGGGGGAAGGCTTAAAAGTACTATTTTATAGAAGAGTTAAATATTTCTTTTAACACATTTTCTAATGAATTTAAAAATGTGATTTTCTTATGCAGTTTTATGTGTACTTTTCAGATATAACACTAATTTTACCCAGAAATGCATATTTTACCCATAATCGACTGAAGTTCCTTAATAAAAAAGTATAGATTTACAACAAAAACAAGTTTCAGATCTGAAAAGTATATATAAAACTGCATGAGAAAACATTTAGAAATTTATTTAAAAGACTAAGAATCAGACCTAACCTAACCTTAATTTACCTTACCTTACCCTAACTATATTTTCCTCAGCTTCTCACTGGAAAAAGGTTTTGTACAGAAAAGTGTATATGCAAGAGACTAGCACTTGGTCGAATGCAGGCATTAGAAAGCCATGTGACCTTGAACGAACGGTAATACTTGAGTTTATTGGGTGCACGCTATGGGGTGCTATATCTGGGCTACACCCCCTCCCTCTCTGGGATCTTTTCTTCAGGGGTTGTTGCCAGGGACGCTCTGGTCTTCTCGTGGCGAGGGGGTCCAGCCCTGGGCCCCTTAGGATCCCATGGTGCTGCCAACAAGACTTTTAACATGCCCCTCTTTCTTTCCTCCCCAATTACGTTCTTCCACTGCCCTTTATTTCCCCCTCTCCTTTCACTTATCTAGTGGCCCTTATAGATACGCGACCTCTGCTCGTCTTATGGATTGATTCCGAATTGTTCTTTCATGAATGTGGAAGAGGCTGGGCATCTCCACCGCCTTTGTCTACCGAATGCCCAAGGAGAAACCCATCGGTAGCCCCTTTTCTGCGTGCGTAAAGATGGTGGGGTGGATCCCTATCCAATCTCCAAGAGGACATACCGGACGTAACTGATTGTAGAGTTGCAGTAGTTCTGCGCCCTTGTACGCCTCCATAGTGGGGAGTGCCGAGGGAGAATGCGAAGTTTTTTCTTTTTGCATGTCTAGCCATAAACCAAAAACCTCCCCTTCTCATGCCAAACATTCCTTAGCTCCTCTTTCAGTCTTCCCTCGCTCGCTGGACCCATATTCCAACGAAGTAGACCCAGATCTAGATTATCCTCGCTTTCTTGTCATGAATTCATCATCTGACATCCCACTTGCAAAAGTCGATGTGTTTGACGTCGATGAATCTTTTGAGTCCCGCTGTGGAGAACCTCGCTGTATATGGTCAAGAGGAAGTGGTGATGTCGTAGTCGAGGTTTCATCCCACTCTCAACACAACCTTGTGCGAAATCTATCTTCGATAGCTGAACTTCCAGTAACTGTCTCGCCCCATCCGCGTCTGAATTTTGTCAAAGGTGTCGTCCGTTCAAACGAACTAAGCACACAAGTGAGTAAGCTTGGTACGCAACGTGTGACACACGTACACAGGGTAACTAAAACATTAGGCTCCACTAGAGTCCCAACCGCCACACTGATTTTAACATTTGAACGACAAGAACTGCCGCAGTATATTAAAGCTGGGTACCTTCGTGTCGCGGTAAGTCCCTACATCGAACTACCCAGACGCTGCTTCAATTGCAATCAATTTGGACATGTTGGCCGTGCCTGTCGACACCCCTGCTACTGCGTGCATTGTAGCTCTGACTACCATGGCCCGAAATGCACCAAAACACCTCGCTGTGCCAATTGCAGAGGTACCCACAGTGCTGCGTCAAAACTCTACTCTATATTTGTATATAAAAAGGAGGTGTTTGCTTTGCGCGACTCCCTACGTCTAGATATAAGAGAGGCCCGCCAGCATGCTCGAGCACAAACCTCACCATTCGGCCGGCTCTTCTCTGACGTTTTATGTGACGATGGACGAAACTGACCATCACGCTCGAGTTCCGACCAGTCTGAAGCACTTCATCCTACATCTACTCGCAGCGTCGGAAACATTCAGTATATGCAGCGAAGCATCGCTCTCACACCGAGATAACCAATCTAGCCCCCTCTCTCCAGCAGCTCTAGCTGGGAGAGACGATCAGGGAAAGACACTTGAAGACATAGACGCTATTTGAAAGAATCCACAACATTGACCAGTGAAGGTTCATCCACCCAGCCCCGAGACCCAAAGCGCATTGGTAAGAGGAAGGATTCCTCACCTGGGTCATCGACCACCAATAAGCGGGCAGGCTCTGGAGCTGACTCGACCAAACCCCGAGAATCTTCAATGGACTCTATCCCTATGGCTGAACATTCTATGCCCTAAAGTCCGTCCCACCCTTCACAGGACGTAGGTCCAATCCTAATCCAAACGAAGGCAGATATACATCCAGCTCCACACATCTCGCTCAGATCGCCTGTTCGTTCTACTCACCCTCCTACCCATGATCCCATGAAAGCAATTAATACTCCAACATCACCAATCGCGGCGGTTGGACCAACTCCTTAGACACCGAAAATACCCTCGACCCATGAATCCGGATCTACCGGCCGAAAATCCCTTCTCGATCTTCCTTTTCCACCAGGTTGTGAGCCCGAATTACAATCAAGGGACTCGGTCGGTTCTCCAAAATCCTCGAAAGAAGCCCCAGTTACTGCTCTATCTAGGATCTCTTCCCCTGCAAAAGTAGGCTCCTCAAAAATCAACTCTCCGTCTCCCAAGCTCTTTGGAACAAATCTCAAATACAATATCGGCCACAAAAGAGAAAAAAGATATCCACAGTGGTATCTAACCATCCCACATAATATCTTCCATTTTACAATGGAATTGTCAAGGCGTTCTTCCAAAGTGGGAAGAACTCAAAATTCTTTGGACGACTATCCACCCCGTTGTTATTTGTCTTTAGGAGAATAAACTCGGTATAAGGCCCTTTCCGCCGGTACCCGGCTTTCTCACTTTCATCTCTATTGCTCCTGTTGGAAGCTCCTCTCATGAAGGGATGGGGTCAATCATGGTATCTTCATCCCACCATGTTTCTCCCATCCCCTACATGCTACCCTCGAAGCTGTTGCCATGAGGGTTTTTCTTACTAAGCTTTTTACCGTTTACTTTATTTACCTACCCCCTTGTTTATCATTGTCAATACCCGACCTTTTATAACTTATAGACCAGTTGCCATCCCCATTCTTATTACTAGGAGATTTTAACGCCCGTCACCAATACTGGGGTGACATCACTCGAAATGCCAAAGGCAGTGTTTTAGAGTCTCTTTTATTATCTGACTTTATGTGTATTTTAAATACTGGCGATTTTACCTCTTATCATGTCCAGATGAACTCTTTTAGCTGTGTTGACCTGTCTGTTAGTTCCCCGGATTGCTTCACGAAATTTCGATGGTTAATTCTTGACGATGTCTATGGGAGTGACCACTTCTCTATTGTTTTGTCGGCCTTACAAGTTAGCCCTCATACAACCATGCCCCTTAAGTGGGACTTAGGTCATGCAGATTGGGAAGGTTTCCAAGAGGCGTCCGTCACAAGTGCATCCTTGGGGACCTTCAATGGAGTGGACGCGGCAGTAGAATACTTTACATTGATTACCTACAATGCAGCAAAACATATCATCGCACGGAGGCGACGCTCACCGGGCCACTTAACCGTGCCCTGGTGCACCTCGGCGTGTGAAACAGATATTAAAAACTACAAGTTAGCCCATGCCCGATTCTGAAAGAACCCAACTTTGTACAAAAAGTCGACCGAAACCGAGCCCGTGCACTTTGCCAAATAACCCTTCGTCAGGCTGGCCGACATTCATGGCACCGATATGTTTCATCAATTTCTTCTATGACACCTACTGCTAAGATCTGGAAGAGGATTAATAAGATCAGGGGCCGTTATGCTGATCATCATACTGTTCCTCACCTCGCCTGCCATCAGCAACGCGTCGGCAACAATTGGCGGTCGATGCTGTATCAAAAAGAGCACAATTTAAGGGATTCTGCTTTTCCACGAACAAAACCAAAGTAAAGTTTTCCACCGGGGTAGAGGGGTTCTTGTTCCGCCATCTATCTCTTCCAAGGCGAAGATATAGAGTTTGTCTCCGAGTTTCGGTTTCTTGGCGTAACTCTCGATCCAAAGTTATCCTGGTTACCACACCTACGCCGACTTCGAACGGGCGGTATGCGGGCTCTAGACATTTTGAATGTCCTCTCACACACTCCGTGGTGCAGCGACCTACAAACATTGTGGACATTATGCACAGCCCTAGTACAATCCAAATTGGATTGTAGCTGTCAAATTTACTCATCGGCTTCCCCTTCAGCCCTTAAAATGTTGAACCCCATTCGAAACCTCGAAGTTCGCCTTTTCAGTGGAGCCTTCCGTACTTCTCCTGTCAACAGCCTTTACTGCGAGAGTGGGGTACTCCTTTTGCCCTACCATAGACTTCAAATCTGCATGCGATACCTCTGCCGAGTACAGCAAGCCCCTGTATCAGAGGTCTACAGATGCCTGTATGCTGCCTAATCAACGGCGGCATATGATAAGTTGCCATCTTTACCCCCGCCCCTTGAACCTTCGCCTAGGAGATCATCTCTCTAACCTGGGTGCTCCAAGGGTCCTTACCCTTCCATCCTTACTGAGCCTAGTTAGCGTGCTCCCTCCCCACAGTATATATCAACATGTGGAGCCTGGAGAAAGCTTCCATGGACCCTCGCATCATTAAGAGCCTGTTCTTAGAGCATTCGATCTCACACAAACAATGCTGCCCACTATGCACAGATAGCTCTAAGTCGGACGGTGGCGTGGGTGCCTCAGCCACCTACCCAGGAGGAGAATTCCTAACTCTATCTTTGCCGCCAGCAGCATCCATTTTTATCCCTGAACTTTCAGCAATCCTTTTAGCCTTTATACTCATTCAAATTTTACCTTTTAGTGATTTTGTCATTTTTTCCGACTCAAGGAGTGTCTTACAGTCAATTAGATCTTTTAATGCGCCCTATCCCATAGTCACAGAAATTTGCCACTGGCTGATCCAAAATGCGTCACGATATAGATTTATTTTTTGATGGGTCCCTGGACATGTGGGGGTCCTGGGCAACGCAAGGGCTGATCGGCTGGTCCACTCAGTACATTATGTGTCCTCTGAGAACTCAGCTCTGCCTTTTAGGGACTACTTTCCTTCAATAAGAAAATATATTTTTAAACTGTGGCAGAAGGAATGTGATAACTGTTCTTCATCCAAACTATACAAAATTAAAAATTGTATTCACTCTTTGCCCTCGAGCCGTCATAGAATGCGGTCGTTGTTGGTGACCCTTTGCCGAGTTCGCATTAGCCACACGAGACTTATTCACGGATATCTTTTTTCGGGTAATGTTCATATCAGCCCTTGCTGTTGTTTCTGCGGTGGGGAACAATCGGTCGCCCACCTTTTATTGGATTGCCCCCATTTCGCCTTACTCTGGTTGTCCTGTTTCTGACTCTTTTAACTATCCCTCAACATACCCGTCTTCGATTCATACAATGCCAATCACGGCGTTGTATTTGTTTTGTTATTTTGTTTTTTCCTTTCTTCTTTATTATTTAGTAAATGCCTGCACCTCTACTAATTATATTATTTAGTAATGCATTGATTTTTTTTATAATTACTAATGTCAGTTTCATTTAACTATTTTTGTGAAACTAAACCATTAATTTCACACACTGGCCATCCTTAATTCAACCTTATTTCAGACATTGGCTAGCCTGAAACCGAAAATTTAAAAGGGCGCGATTCCTGTGAATACGGTTTGTTCGACTTCAATACGACTTGTGTTAATTCCTCGGTAAATTTAATAGACTTTTCTATATGTAGATCGTGGTCTCATTTAAAAGAAGCGCGGCTCATTCATAATAGTGAAAGGTGGAGATAGAGTAAACCTGAAGATCTGCGTCACGCGCTCGCCTCTGCTGTTCACGGTCCTGGCCTCATAATATTTTGTCCATGTTCCACTATGTTCACCTTTTTGGACTAATTTCGATTTACGGCTCGTGAAGGGGATCGCTCTGCGATGACCCTGATATTTCAATAAATTGGGGGGGTCGGGGAGGCGCAGCCTCCCAGTATATAATTGTAATTGTTTATAGAATAATGTTCTCACTTTTTTTCTTTTTTTTTCTTAACAAATCGTTTCTGCACGTCTGAACGAAACATAATAGCAACTTGGTCCCGATAGATTTCGGCTGAAATTTATTTCCAAAGTAACTAAAAAAAAAATTAATTGTTGGCGGTCATAGCCTAAATTAGGCAGCGCTATCGTCTTGGTTATTTTGATAAACGTGCTATCGGCTAAAGACGATAGTGTCGCCTACTTTAGGCTATTTTCGCCAAAAAATTAACATTTTATTGTTACTTTCGAAATGAGGGGGCTTCTCCTTTTGACGTTTGACGATATAAGGCCCGATTTGTAGCCCATAAACAGTGCCCCTAAACTGAAGTATTACCAAATTTATTTTCATTACTCCATTATTCTATTAAAGTGAAATTTTTTTTTGCTGGTTTTAGTCTTCCTATAAAGCTATGTTGCTTCCCAGGCCTACATCAGCCAGGGCAAGCCCGAACTCCCGACCATGATGCCCAGTCACGTTGGTAACCTCCCTTAGTAAATAGTGTCAGCTTAAAAAGAATCCAGATGGAGATTTGAACTGCCGACCCAGCGATTGCCGGGGAAGAGTGTTAACCACTATATCTTCATCAATAATATAACTAAATAACTCATCCTTCTTATTTCTAAGACTACGAGCATTAGTGTAAAGACAACTCAGCCTTCCTATCCTTGAAGAACCTCTTTTAACCTGTATAACCTCCGCTCTATTTCATCTGCATCTCTTTCCTTTCCCTCCCCCACCCTGTACTCTCGTATTTTCCTGATGTCTTACCTAGATGAGGCTTGAGACCTCATCTAGAAACATATGAAACCTCCAACCAAGGACTTCTGTGTTGTTAAAGCTTGGGTTGTATGCTCTTGGGCTGTTTGGGTAATTGTGGTTTGACCAGGTTGGCTTAAATAAATACTTCAATCAAACTCGTATAAAAGGTGACCAATATGTAAGTTGAGTTGGCGCTTAAAAGAATTAACAGACCCCATAGAATCTGAAAATCTGTTCCAAATATTAATGACCCTATGAGAAAAGAATCGTGCTCTTGTAGGGGTGCGAAGATGTATCAGAGAAAAATTCCTTCCAACGCGATAATATAAATAGCCCATTAAATTAACAACTCAGAACACACTAAGCTGTGGCGTAATGGCTAGAGTGACTGGCGTTTAAATCAGAGGTCCCGCGTTCAAAACTCAAAGTCCACAACCTTTTACGAAGAAATCTCCAGAAGAAAACGGAAATCAAGGAAAACGCTTCAAGGACTAACTAATCAAGAAGGACCAAGAAATCGACTCGAGAGAAAACAGAAGTCAAGGAAAACGGAAAGAAAACGCTTCAAGGACCAACTCATCTATAAGGAACAAGAAATCAACTCAAGATAAATGCAATAAAAAGGAAGATGCATCAAGAAAGAAATCGAAGATCAAGAACTAACCCAACCAACAAGAATAATAAGTCTAGATAAATGGAAAACAATGTTTCAAGGGCCAACCTAAAGTTTAAAAAGTCAAGAAGTAAATAGATTCGATATAGAGAAAATCTCAAGATGAAGAATGATATTTATAAATAAATAATTAAAATAATTAAGGAATGCATCCCCCCCCTTCCATACTCTAACCTCGGTGTTACAGTGCTGAACAACTAATTTCTCCGAGTGGCCCTTAGTTATACCATTCAAATTTTTAACCAGGAGATGCTCTAAATGGGGACAAAGCCCTTTCAAAATTTTGAATATCATAATAAGATTAGCTCTAATTAAACGACCTTTAATTGAGTAGAGATTCAATCTAGAAAGACGTTCACCATACAGCAAATTCTGAAATCCTATTTCTCCATAAGTGGAGGTCATCCAAATAACCAGTAAACCAAACTACAGAGGCATAATCACATGTAAATGGAATTTAAGAGAGGAGTCTATATGAATACCCAGATCTTTATAATTGTCAATGATTTGAATTGGATGCACACTGATTAAGTAGTGGTGGAAGACTGGTCTACAATGAAACAGTCTACAGAATTTCATTACAGTACATTTACCAACAGAGAAAGACAAGCCCCATAAAAGGCTGGTTACATATAACAAAGTAATATCATTCTGCAGACGATTATGATACATCTCATGATCCGAATTTGATACTGAAGAGGCAAGGTATAATTTCAAAACGTCAGTAAAGAGACAATAATGGCATGATAGTCCTGAAACAACATGATCAATGGAAATCAAGAAAAGCAGAGGGCTAATAACAGAACCTTGAGGAACACCACTACCAACATTAACACTATAACTATAGTCACCATGCACCACTACCCTCATTTTCTTATCAGACAGGTAATCATTGAGCCATCCTAATAAACAACCTCTTATACCTAAATTGGATAGTATAGAAAGTATTAATTGGTGGTTAACAACATCAAACGCCTTTTTAAAATCAGAAAACAACATCACCTAAGAAATCCTTTTCATAAAATTCAGTAACATAATTATAAGTAAATAAAAGCTGATCTCTGACTGATCTAGCAGCCCTGAAACCATATTGGCGAGGCGAGAACAGTTGGTTTTCATCCAAGTAAGTATACAATTGAGAGATAATTATTCTTTTGAGAGTTTTAGAAAATACTGAAGTAAGACTTATTGGTCTATAGTTTAGAGGCTCTGAGTGCACACCACTCTTGAATAAAGGCATGACATTTGCATCCTTCCAATCAAGTGGGACCATCTCTGAAAGAAGATACTTTCTGAATAAATATAGAAGGCAAGTAATCAGGTCACACACACACACAGTAGATTTAAGTTTTAATAGGGATCTTTCAACATCATATACGAGTATATCAAAAGAATAACAGTCAAACAGCAGGTTACTATTACATGACTCTATAGGTTAAGGATCGACTAAGGTAATATTTGAAAATACAGAGGAAAATGCACCAGCAAGACAATTTGCCATATCAGCACCATCAACATACCAAGCATCATCAACAAGCAGTAGGACAATAGTAAGTCAATCTACCTTTTTTCTTCGAAGATAACTGGAAACGTTTGACACCAGATTGACCACCTGAGACCAGGGATAACTCATACCTAGCAACAGCTAATTTCACTGATGCACTGTACTGCAATGACTTGGTCTTAAATATATTCCACAGCATAATAGCAATATGTAGGTGAAGTCCTACCAAATCTATTATGAGCATCCTTATAACTTAGCCATGCTCGCCACTTTTGACGTTTTGGAACAGGAAATGTTTTTAATTCAAGGAGGCTGCTTTGAATGGGCACTTTTTATTAGAATGTATTATCTAATGATGAAAGGGATTATATAAAATCTTCTTAAATCTTGTGTAATATTGTTCCACACTAAGGCCAAAAAAATTCAACATCCTAGTTAATATTCTTTTAAAAATCATTAATTAAGTTATAATTACCCTTGAAAAAGTCAAAACCATGGTTTACAAATTAACCTGAATTAAGAATATTGAAAGAATTAACAAACAAAACTGGAAAGTGGTCACATCCAAGAAGTGGCACAACTAGGTCAATATTTGATACTCTATCTTGCTCAATTGTAAAAACATCTCCCACTCATCTGCTGCTGTCGATGACTCTGGGTCAATGTCTAGGGTGCCTGGACACAAGAACTTATCCATGGTTGAGAATTATGAAGTTGAAAGGTTGACTACTTGAACTGAAAGATTTGTCTTGCTGGGTCATGACTTTTTGAGTCAACATAAGTTGGTGTACATTGAGTTTGGGGGATGCCAACTTCCCTTGAAGCTGTGAAGTTTAGCGTTTGCTACCGTGGACCCCACAACTCTGTTTGGGAACCTAATCCCTGAATGTCGCCCTGTACAGATCAAATCCCATCACTATAGTGAAAAAGAAATTAAGTTCATCAAAGATGAGGCAGAGCGCTTACTTCAGGAGGGTTCATGGTACCTAGTCGAAGCCTATGGCGAAAGCGCAAGTTGTGGTTGTGCAGAATGGAAGCAAAAGGAGAATGGCAGTAGATTACTCTCAAACAATCACCGTTTTACGAATCTAAATGAATACCCAGTGCCATCTATCTTCGAGATGGCAGAGAAGATCTCCAAGTTCAGCTACTTTAGCTCCATCTATCTCAAGTCACCTTATCACCAAATACCCTTGAAGACTGAACAGCAAATGTACACTGCCTTTGAGGCTGGTGAACGACTTGTTGAGTTTACACGGATCCCATTTGGCATTACCAATGGGGTGGCTAGTTTCAGCAGATCCTAGACATCATCTGCATCGAAGAGTTAAAGGACACCTTCGCCTACGTGGATGACATCACAGTCTGTGGGCACTCAAAGGAAGAGCATGATGCTAATTTAAAACATTTCTGTTCAGCAGGTGAGAAGTATGGGCTGACAATCAATTAAGACAAAAGCAAGTATGCTCAGACTGCAATCACAACACTGGGTCACATCATCAAATAACATAAGATTAGCCCTGATCTAGAGCGATTACGAGCACTACTTGAGATGCCAACCCCATCGGATGCCAAAGCACGGCAGCAAGCTTTTGGACTCCTGCCCCACTATGCCAAAGAGGGTTGCAAACTTCTCTGAGGAAATTAGACCCATTGTTGATTGAGAGAGTTTTCCAATGACACCCATGGCACTAGAGGCTTTCCAAAAACTCAAGCAGGAGATCTCGCAGGCTTCACTCTGTGCAATAGAGAACAGCACACAATTTGTTGTTGAGACAGATGCTTCAGCAGGGGCCATCGCAGCATCTCTGACACAAAATGGCAAACCAGTTGCTTTCTTTTCACATTGATTGCTCCTGGAAAACGTCACCACGCAGCTGTCGAGTGAGATGCATGTGCTTTCATGGAGGCACTGCGCAAGTGGCGTCACTTTTTGATTGGTCGACACTTCCATCTTCACCCACTGAGTCAAAGCTAGAAGAGTGAATAAATCAAGAAATTTTAAATTATTTAAAGTAGAATCTATTGTCACATCAAGTGACCAATTGATAGAAGGTAGATTAAAATCATAACCAAATTAACTTCTTTGTTAACACAAAGAGATTCTAAGGAGGAAACCAAAGCAATGTTATCCACAAGTGAATTACTTGTCAGTCTGTAGACAACTAAAACAGTAATTTTAAATATTGGAAGATAGAAACCTAATGTATTTGGATAGTCGATAAATGTTCTCCCAATCTTAATATTTTCATGAACAAAGATGCCAACACCATGTTTTCTTGTATTTGTAGGTAAGTCAGATTCGATGCCCTGCGAGAGGTAGAAGTTAAAATGAGTTAGCTCGATCGTAACGACACTCGGTGAGCATCAAATTACAACCACAATATTATATTTAAATTTTGTTAAGGAAGACAAAAAAAAATGCGTTTGACCAAATTTCCTCCATTTGCTACCCAAAGCCACTAAATAAATAGAACTGCAGTCTTCTTGTTTTCAGCACCATTTTGCTCGAAGGCAAAATCATATCAGAATTTCTGCTCATCGCCAAGCCAAAAATATTCATCATTACCTTTCGGAGTCAAGTAATAATTTCTCGGAACGTCATCGTATCACCAAAATCCGGTTTAACGATCAACGTTTCGCAAAAATCTTATGGGGAGCGCAATAGCAAAGAGGATCACAAAACTAGGTGGAATATAAATATATCTGGGGTGCCCAACGAAGAAATCCTTTCACACACACCATAACCTTAACTAACACCAACTACAAATTGACAATGAATCTGGTAAAATAAAAAAAATTGAACACATCAAATCATCTTCTGCAAGATAGAAAATTGGAGGATAATCTATTTATCTTAAAATACTGTATAGAAGATAGTAAGCGGAGAAAACAGGATCTTATTGTGACAACCATAGACTTCGAGAGAGCCTTTGATTGGTAGACAGGAAAGCATTGATAAAAATATTGAAAAATTACGAATGCGATCCTATGATTATAGATATCATAGTAACGATGTATATAGAAAACATGACTTAGCTGTATGTGGGACCTAGAAAAGTTGGAGAAGTAAAGTTAGGCAGTGGAATACGTCAAGGTTGCACAGGGTCCCCACTGCTCTTTGTGTTACTTATAAACAACATTATTAAATAGATAAATAAGAGCCATATGGGTTTTAGAAGCAGTAATTCTACATCATAGTGCTGTTTTTTGCCGCTGATGGACTCATATTATCAAATAGTAGGAAAGAGATGGCACAGATGATAAGCCTAGTTATGGAAGAATCTGCAGTATGTGGCCTAAATATCAACAAACAGAAGAGCCAATGCAAGATTATAAATAGGAAAGAACCCAAGCCAGAAAAGATCAATGATATAGCAGTGGTTCAATAAATTAGATATCTAGGAATTATAATTACAGGAAATAGAAAATATATGAAAAAAACAAAGAAAATAAAATTGAAAAGACAAGGACAATGTCAAACAGGGCATTCTCTGTGATGGAGAGATCGTGCAACAAGATCCTAATAAGAAAAACATATTGAATGAGTGTAGTGCTAATAAGCATACTCACAGGAGGGGCAGTGGTTGAATGGAATAAAACCGAACTGGAAAAACTACAAAAAATAGAAAATAAAGTGTGGAGACATGTACTGGGTGCTCCAAATTACGCTGCTGTGGATGCATTAAGA